>JACEFZ010026990.1:12500-225304 GCA_014155875.1 Cepaea nemoralis | reverse complement strand
GAAAAAAAAAAACATGGCTGGAATGAGGAAGAGTCTGATGGTACCGATCAGGACTCAGTTGGAAAATTTGCAAATTCCGTACGCCCTGTTCATACACTGCATCATACATCATTAGCAAGCACTCTGTGGGGACAGACTTAGACATTTCTTATGTACTGAAACTAGTCGTTTCTGCTGAGAACTTAATTCGGGGATATGCACTGAATCACCGTCAGTTAAAGGCGTTTCGTAAAGAAATTGATTCTGACTTCTGTGACTTGCTTTATCACACATCAATGAGTGTGGCTCAGCTGCGGTCAAGTCCTGTTTCGTTTTTACAAGCTCTGAAACGAAATAGATGTTTTCCTCACTGAAAAAAAAATAGAGCTGATCCACAGTTGCCAGATTCTACTTGGCTGTCAAAGTTGTCAGTTTTGGTCGACATCACATCAAACATGAATGATCTGAATTTGAAACTTCAGGGAAAGGATAATCTCGTCTGTGGTCTCTAAAGAATCATCAAAACGATTTCGGAGACAGCTGTCATTGTTTTTAATACAACAGGAAGGAGAAAACGTTTCTCATTTTCACTGTTTCAAAGAGTTTTGAGCTATAATCGCCGAAGATGTCAAACTCGATTTTCCGAAAGAAAATTATTCGTGACTTGAAGAAGCATTTGTTTGGAGAGATTTTCAGATCTTGACAGAATTGAAAGTGACATTCTTCTGTTCCAGAATCCGTGTGATTGTAACCTTGATGATGTGCCAGTTGAACTACTGTTGAAGCTCACTGATTTGCAAGCAAATGACTTGTTGAAAGAGAAGCACAGAGAAGGAAAACTTGTTGAAATTTACCGCTGCTTAGCTGATGTTGAGTTTCCGAAACTGAAGCAATTTGCCGCTGGTATGGCATCAGTGCCGATCTCCCTAGTCTAGGGTTTACACGGATTTCTACGTAATCCCGTATACTCTCGTAAGTAACGTGATGTGAGCGAGAATTGGTAGCGGTTCTCTCAGCGTTGGTATCTTAGGTGTATGTGAGCCGGTCGCTCAGAAAGCAATGGCAAACTACTGAGCGTAATCTTGTCAAGAAATCAACAATCAGCTGAAAGATGTTGATGTTGACAGCGATGTCCTGTAAAGGATATGAAACAATAAATGGTATCAGTGTTCGGAACACCTTATGTCTGTGAGCAAACATTTTCAAAAATGAAATATGTGAAATAAATACATCGAACCAGATTGACTGATGAACATTTGAAAGCAATTCTCTAGATTGGATGCTACAATTTCAAAACAAACATGGATGAAATCTTGAAAGCCAAATGTCAGCTTCACAAATCTCACTAACCTTTTTTGCTGCTTAGTTTGTGAGATTCGGATATGTGCACACTAGGTCTGATGTAACTATCTTTGTTGCTAACGTTGCCTTCTTTGATAACGTTTTGTAGTAAATAAATATGTTGGTTGTCTTTGTTGTGTGTGTGCATTACACGCCATTCACCTATGATTAACTTAGTTATTCGTCTTTTTTCCTAGAGCGTTCATTCTGCCTTGCAAGTATTGTTAACGTTAGTTGCATATCCTTTACAGGACGTTTGCAGTCAACACCAGCATTATTTGCTGTTGTTGATGTCTTGGCAAGTTCAGTAGTTTGCCATTGCTTTCTGAACGACCCGCACCCATACCATGGCGTAAAAAACCAGCGCAATGCAGTCTACTGCCAAATCGCACGCACCTGTGTTTCGAACGCGGGTATACGGGATTACGAACCGCGTGCGTAAGATCTTCGCCACGGAGACCGGCGCAAGTATTGTACAGAATGAGTATGCGGCTCCTGCTCGTCATTTTGTAAGTTATTCAGCCTGCTGAGAAAAAAGTTTGGTGACCCCTGGTCTAGCTGAATGATATCCTCAAAGTAGGTATCTTTAAGGTACCTGATAGTTTTCTAACTTAGCCTCTGATTTCCCCATCGTTCTGATCTTCAGTGCTAAATCTCTGCAGGAAAGCTTCCCCTTTATCTTTGTCCATTTGTCAAACGCGAACCGTTATCTCTGTATATTGTACCCACTGTGGCAGGACGATCTTTCTTTTCTATCTGTTTATCCAATTTGCAGAAATTTCCTTGTGATTTATCTCCTCTAATCTAATTCATAAAGTGTTCCTTTTTCACTCTTATGGGCTCTGTTTCACAGCGCTTGAATTCCTCCACCTTGGCTTTCTTTTCTGGCGAAGCTTTCTCCATTTCCTCTTGTGAGCTTTGGGGCGTCCGCCGCACTTTCTGTAACTGTTTAACTGCTGCTCTCTTGGATTTCCATGCACGTTCTACCTCAGAGGTCCACCAAGGAGGCTGCACATAAGTAGGTTTGCTAGTGACACTGCATGCCCTCTATCTGAGACGACCCATAAGGGTGTATTCCCTCTCATATTTAAAGGGCTGAGGTGCTCTAACAGCGTTGGTCTTGTTGGACTTAGAAATCAATAGTGAACAGGGTAGATGGTCACTCCCATGATCACACAGGATAGGCCATTTAACATTCAATACTGCCGACTGGGTAACAAATGCCAGGTCAATAGACGTGTCCACATTACCAGGTCTCATACTCATTTTAGTTGGCCTCCCATCGTTTATGCAGACTACTTCTGAATACACCATGGCTTCCGCAAGGGCATTTCGCTGTCAGTTTTGCCCGGTATTGTCCCACTCTCTGTTTTGTACATTGACATATGCCTGGGTCATTGACATTGAGGTGAGTGACCTAGACTACGAGAAAAACAACCAGCCATGAAAAATAATGGGGCGGGTGTGAGTGGAGACCCCCAGGGTAAATGGGGGAAGGACAGTTTAGTTTTGTGTGAAGTCAAGGGACTTCAAGACAGTTGATGTTTTAGCGCCGAGCGGATCGGTGGGCTAATACGTGGGAGCTTAGACTGACTGTGGGTCAGTTCTTTGGCAGTGTTGTTCTCCCAGTGGTGAATGCAGGCCTAAAACCCAGTTGGGGTTGGATAGTTAATGGAGGCCTGAACCCAGAGTGGGTGATATAGTTAGTGGAGACTAGACCCAGTGTGTGGGTGTATTGTGTGAGGTCCAGCTGTGGATAGGAGCTGGATTACCTGTCTTGTGAATTTGAGATTCAGCAGGCCTTGAGAAGGCATTGATGTGTGCGTGTTAAGTTGTGAGGAGGATATGGATATTCTATGGATTATATTGTTTCTGGATAATGAGTTATGTTCCGTTTGACCGTGTTTTTTCTGCAATAAAGGATTATGTGCGCCAACTCAATCTTGTTTAATGACTGGTGAATGTGCACTGCGGGGGTGAGTTATATTGTAAGACAGTTAGATAGCTCAATTGACACACCAGGAGTATCGTTACCTAGACAACGACCATATCACGCATTTATCATCAAGAACTTCGTGATATACATTAAAGTCGCCACATTGTACATTGAGCAGCCTACTGCCTGGGATGACCTCCAGCTCCATACGCTAGTCCCGTCGTTCCTTTGTAACAAAAGTATCAGCCGCGGCATATACATTTATTAAGTTTCAGCTCAGGCCCATAAAGGTCTTGTGGTGCTCACTGAACAATAGGATTGTTAAAGCTCTCCCAAGCCTCTCGATAAATGGTAGAAATATGATTAGAGAAAGCAGACTGCAGTACCTGGGAATCACTTTTGATAGAAGTCTGTCCTTTAGGGATCAACTCAACTCACCTCCCACATAATTTCCAGATAATTCTAAATAATGTTGATACTTACCCAGGTGTAGTGATACCAGCCAGGTGTCATGATGAGGTGTCATGATTAGGCTGGATCGGCCCCACAATTGTCCTGGTCGATAAACCTACTATTGGGACTGAAACCGGACCGCTGTCTTGCTAGGCAAGCGTACTAACAACGATGTGATGTGTTGTGTTGTTTGTCCATCAAGAATGATGACCATTCATTTCATTCAGTGGGGTTGAAAGTATGGAGCCGTGAGTTCTAAGATGGCTGATAAGGCCAATTTTGGCTCGAAATGTTGTTTGACAATGTGGACAAAGAATGCTTGACGTTTCTAGAGGAAGATTTCCTACAGTAGTTTTTCTGGCCTGCCTTTTCTTCACAGCTCTTGCAGTCCTGGCCCTTACGTAATGATGCACGCCACGAATTTCGGTCTCTGGCTGCAGTCTCCCAGGTGTCATGATGAATTCCAAAAGCATTCAGTGAGATTTTCAGTGTCTTTAAAGCGTTTCCTCTGGCCGCCTTGGGAGCGTTTACCACAACGCAACACGCCGTAAAAGATTCGTTTAGGGAGCCTGTGATCTGGCATGCGAGTCAAGTGACCAGCCCAGCGAATCTGATTCTTCATAAGTATAGTGTGGATACTGGGCATGGACGCTCTTTCTAGGACTTCAGTGTCTGGGATCTTGTCTTGCCATCTAATCTTCAATAGCTTCCTAAGGCAGACTGTGTGGAAGTAGTTTAATTTCCTAGCGTGTCGCTGATAAACAGTCCAGGTTTCACAAGCATATAGCAGTGTGGATAATACAACTGCTTTGTAGACTTTTAGCTTTGTTTGCAGGCTTATTCCAATTCTGTCCCATACATTCTTGTACAGTCTGCCAAAGGCCGCGATGGCCTTGGAGATTCTTGCATTCACTTCATCATCAATTGTGACACCTTGTGACACAGTGCTGCCAAGATAGGTGAATTTGTCCACAACACTTAGTCTATGACCATTCACATTAATATTCGGCACAGTGTGATTAATCCCTGGAGCTGGCTGGTACATAACTACAGCCTTCCTTAAGTTGATATTGAGCCCAAAGTTGGCACAGGCATGTGAGAAAGCTGAAATATTGTGTTGCATGTCTGCCTCTGAGTTGGCATATAGAGCGCAATCATTAGCAAACAGGAGCTCTCTGACGGTGTCGCTGTTAATTTTTGTTTTAGCTTTCAGCCTTCTGAGATTGAATAACTTTCCATCCATGCGGTAGTTGATGTCTATTCCAATGTCGTTGTTCTCGAAGGCATTCGTCAACATAGCTGAAAACATGAGGCTGAACAGTGTTGGTGCCAGGACACATCCTTGCTTCACCCCATTGGTGACAGGAAAGGGCTCAGACAGTTGTGATTTAGTCCAAGGGAGGCAACCTTCTCTTTTATAGATGTTTGGTTCTATAGAGCCTAAATATTTCATTTTCAAAGCATCATTTTATAGTTGGAAATACTTTGATTTCTTAAAATCTGCGATCAGAATCTAGATAAAACTCTTTGAATATAAGTAAAGCTTATAGAATGCTGCACATCTGCTTATAACGTATTCTACAAATATTAACGAGTTTATGTCAAGATCAAGATCCCTATTGTTGAAATCGTAATGTTTACATTTATTGACTCGGGCCATAAGTAAGACATTTTAATTTCTCTTGAAGGGGAAGTGGTATGGCCGCCATGGCCTGCCAAACCCTATAATGTTCTGAATATATTGTATGAGTATCAGTCTGTCTGTCTGTCTGCCTGTCTGCCTGCTGGCTGGCTGGCTGGCTGGCTATCTATCTATCTATCAATCTATCTATCTATCTATCTATCTATCTATCAATCAATCAATCAATCAATCTATCTATCTATCTATCTATCTACCTACCTATTTAACTACCTACCTACCTATCTATCTATCTATCTATCTATCTATCTATTTACCTACCTATTGAACTACCTACCTACCTACCTACCTACCTACCTACCTACCTACTTATAAGGGTATCTCACTTCTGTGTATTGTTGGAAAAGTATTTGCCAGAATTGTTCTGCGCAGACTTCAAGTCCTAGGAGATCAAGTCTACCCCGAATCACAGTGTGGCTTTCGACAGAACCGGTCTACCATTGATATGATATTATCGTGGCGAAAAATGCAAGAAAAATGCCGTGAACAGAATCAACCACTGTTTATTGCCTTCATCGACCACACAAAGGCATTTGATTTGGTCAGTCGTGAGGGTCTGTTCAAGGCACTAAAAACGATTGGCTGCCCACCAACTCTTCTGTCCATTGTGGAATCGTTCCACACAGGCATGAAGGGTATAATCAAGTTTGATGGTGCAACTTCTGAAGAGTTTGAAATCAAGAGGGGAGTTAAGCAAGGTTGTGTACTAGCTCCCATCCTCTTTGGAATATACTTTTCACTTCTACTGAAATATGCCTTTCGTGATCAGAATGGTGTTATATACATTCACTCACGCTCAGATGGCGGCCTCTACAATGCTCAGAGATTGAAGGCCAAGACCAAAATTAGGAGGGTACTGATTAGAGAATTTCTTTTTGCAGATGATGCTGTAGTTACGACCCAATCTGAGGAAGAATTGCAATGTCTACTATCTGCATTCTCCAATCCTTGTTAAGAATGTGGTTTAACAATTAGCAAAAAGAAGGCACAGATTATGTCACAAGGTGCACATGGGGTACCATCAATCTTTATTGACGACGCCGAACTAGAGATGGTAGACCATTTTACATATCTAGGATCAGTGGTAAATAGCAAATTATCCCTAGATCAGGAAATCAACATCCGGATTGGTAAGGCAGCAACAACAATGAACAGGTTAAGAAAAAGAGTCTGGGAGAACAGGAAGCTTACTGCCAAAACAAAAGTCCTTGTCTATCAAGCCTGTGTCCTTAGTACTCTTCTTTATGACAGTGAAACCTGGACAACTTACTCACACCAAGAGAAACGTTTAAACAGCTTTCATATGCGGTGTCTGCGAAGAATTCTTGGTATTAAGTGGCAAGACAAAATCACAAATACTGAAGTATTGGAAAGATCAGGTTGTGTGACGGTTTATTCCATGCTCAGTCTTCATAGACTTAGATGGATAGGACATCTTAGGAGGATGGATGATGGTAGAATACCAAAGGACATCTTTTTTGGTGAATTACAGATGGGTAAGAGATCTCAGGGTCGGCCTCTACTACGATACAAAGATGTGTGTAAGCGGGACATGAGTGATACAGGCATTGATAATGCACATTGGGAGCAAGTCGCCGCTGAACGTGTTGCATGGAGGGCAAACTTCAGAAATAGAATAAAGACAAAGGAGAAAATTATTGCAGATAAGTCACACACCGAGCGTGTGGGACGTAAGATGGTGTATGGTGGTGGAAATGACCACGTGTTCACATGCACCCACTGTGAACGGACATTTACAGCGCGAATTGGCCTTATCAGTCACATTCGCTACCGCCATATGTAAAAGTTTTCATGCCTTTTTAAAGCACAAACTATCGTCTGTCAAGGCGGCAAGGTGGCAATGATGACCTACCTACCTACCTCCTACCTACCTACCTTACCTACCTACCTAACTTACCTTCCTATCTATCAATCTGTCTATCTATCTATCTATCTATCTATCGAAGGGCAGAATGTTAGACGGGCCTACGTGCCCAATTCTTAACCCTTTGAAAATAAAGTTTGTTCGTTCGTTCGTTCGTTCGTTCGTTCTATCTATCTATCTTTCTATCTGCCTGTCTGTCTGTCTGTCTGTCTGTCTATCTATCTAACTATCTATCTAACTATCTATCTATCTATGGGTGGTTGGTGTGTGTTTTTGGATAAGGAATGTGTTGATGGGTGAAGATGTGTGTATGGGTGGGGAGATATGTGTGTGTGTGTGTGTGTGTGTGTGTGTGTGTGTGTGTGTGTATGGGTGGTGAGATGTGTAGTTAAGGGATGTGTGATTGGGGTTTGGAGATCGGGGTGGGATGGTTGGCGAGTGGGTGGGTGGAGGATGTGTGGGAGGGTGAGTGTGTGTAGGTTGGGGGTGGGAGGGGATGTGTGGGTGCGGGATGTGTGGGTGCAGGATGTGTGTGGGGGGGGGGGGGAGATTGTGTGGTGGGTGATATGTGTGCAAGTGGGGGATGTGTGGGTGGGTTCGGGTTTTGTGTGTGGGTAAGTGCAGGATATGTGAGTTGGCGGGAATATGTGTGTGTGTGGGTGTTGGAAATGTGGTTGGGGGATGTGTGTTTGGCTGAGTGTTTGGGAGTGTGTGGGTGGGTGATGGAGGATATGTGGGTGGGTGAGTGTTGGTAGGTTATGAGATGGGTGGAGGATGTGTGCATGTGGGTGGGTATGGATGGATGGTTGCATGCATGTGTGCCTGGGTGTGTGGGTGGGTGGGGGATGTGTGGTGGGTGGGAGATGTGTGTGTGTGGGTAGGGAGATGATGTATGTGGTGGTGTGTTTGGGATGTGTAGGTTGGGGGATGCGTGGATGGATGAGGTCATGTATGTGCCTGTGGGTATATGTGTGGTTGGGTGGTGGATGTTTGTGTGGGGGACATGCGGATGGATAGATGGGTGGGTGGGTGGGGGATTTGTCTCATAACATGGTTACATGCATTGTTTATGCTTACAATATTCATTTGACAATGTTCTTTTACCTATGTGAATGCACTATGCACTGATGAACGAAAGATGAGTGATTGGAAGGGCCGAATGTCAGACAGGCCTGCGTGCCCAATTTGTTACCCTTCGAAAATAAAGTTCGTTCGTTCGTTCGTTCGATCTATCAATCTATCTATCTATCTATCTATCTATCTATCTATCTATCTATCTATCTATCTATCTATCTATCTATCTATCTATCTATCTATCTATCTATCTATCTATCTATCTATCTATCTATCTATCTGTCTGTCTGTCTGTCTGTCTGTCTGTCTGTCTGTCTGCCTGCCTGCCTGCCCGTCCGTCCGTCCGTCTGTCTGTCTGTCTGTCTGTCTGTCTGTCTGACTGCCTGCCTGCCTGCCTGTCTGTCTGTCTGCCTATCTGCCTGCCTGCCTGTCTGTCTGTCTATGTACGGTGGAGATGGTCCCACAGCACATACTACCGATGGAGTGTGAAGTGTTAGGCCTTCACAATTTCTAGACCACGGCATATTGAATATGGTTGGAAGGTAAGAGGGATGATTTCATTGCAACTGGTTTTATCCCAGATGGCTGGATCCCTTTCCACAGAGGGAACTGTCAAAAGCGTCGCACAGAGCACACGCACTACGGGCCCACAGGAGTCTCCCAGAAAATTACACCCATGGACCGAATCCCTGTGTCCCATAGCAAGCCCATTTCTTTCGGAGCGCGAGGCCAGCGGTTTAACCACAACACCACGGAGATCATCTCGGTCCACAAGGAGATGTGGTGGCGAGTTTACTTTCCTCATCACATTTGATACCCACATCATGTCTCTATTCACAGCTCTACCATTTATTGTGAGGCTTGGGAGGTCAGCTTTGACAATCCTATTCTCCAGAGAGCACCACAAGACAGACGCTTTTTCTGGGTTAATGACGGCATTCATCTCCGTACACCACGCCATCACTTTGTCCAGTGTCGCCTGCATCTCCTGAGCTGTTTGATTTCTGTCCCTCCCCTGTCTGTATGCAAGAACATCATCTGCAATTGTTAATATCCTTCCAGCCCCTGGAGCTTCGAGGCTTGCAATCTTGCTCGTATACACATTGAAAAGCACAGGGGAAACTGCTGACCGCTGTGGTACTCCGGGGGCTATGATTCATGGCTCAGAGGTCCATGTACCCAGCCGGAGAACCACGCTATGAGAATACAGAACAGCTGCAATTCAATTCACCAACCAAGGAATACTCTCTTCTTCATAAGAGCATACATCAAAATATCATATCTGACTGCTGTACGCGTCCTCGAAATCGAGTGCTGCCACCGTCGTCTCCTGTCTGTTTTGGAACCCTTCATAAACATCGTAGGCAAAAGTGGCTGCATTTGGACCAAGAATCTTTCCCTGGCCGGTAACCTCCCAAACCTTACGGGGAAGAGGGGGGGGGGGGGGAGCTTTTCCCTTTCTAAATTTTCCTGAAGATTAACAGCAACGATCTTCTCCAGCACCTTTTTCAAAAGTATTATGTAGGTTAATAATCCTAAATCCATTTAGCTTTGAATGATCTTTTCCTGGTTTAGGAAATGGTGTTAAATAGCTATGCACCCAAACCTGGGGTTCTGATGTCACCCTGAGGTCAGACTAAAGCAAGCAGCCATCTCCATAAGTTCTCCATCACTCATATCCATCATGTGGGCACACCTAACAACATCGGGCCCTGGTGAGGTGTCATTTGCTTTTTCTTCAATACATCTTTGACATCGTCTAGCTCAGGGATCACCAAACTACAGCCTGCGGGCCGGATCGGCCCCCGACGTCATTTCATCCGGCCCGCCGACGGTACTCAAAAAGCTTGATATAACGTATGGAACTCGAGGCGTTGTGATACAATTTAAATGTCAATATTATATTTTGAATAATAGGTGATCTCCACACAAAATCAGTATTAACATCTAGAGAAATTAACAGCGCATTAAAAATGAGAATTGTTAACTGCCACGTATATTAAACACTACTGTATGGCGCGGAAGCTTGGACTTGAATAAGCAACTAGAAAGTCGCATGGAGGCCATGGATATGTGGATATACAGACGAATATGTCGTATTTCGTGGAAACAAAATCAACCAAATGCAGAGGTTCTAGAAAAACTGGGAATGAAGAGAGAGTTGATGAACGAAATAAAGAGGAGGCAAGTGAAATATTTCGGCCACGTTAAAAGACATGACACTCTTATAAAAACCATACTGGAGGGCAAGGCCGAGGGCAAGCAAGCAAGAGGTAGACAACGATACAAGTGGGAAGATAACATCAAGAGATGGACGACCATCAGCCTGATATAATGTACAGTCAAGGCGAGAGACAGTGTTAGACATCCATTGTAGCCAACCTTCATTGTGGAGACGGAACCTGATTGATTGATTCACACGTGCAGAAACTTCCTGGCTACTATGTGCCTTAAATTTACATTTTTCCATTATAAATCATTGTATCTAGATATTCTTGTTTATTGTAATGTTTACTTATTTCAGCACCATCCCAAAATCCTTCCCTGGATCGTTGTAGCGCCGCCTACGCTCTGACATGCCTGTCACAAAATAAAACCTTGCGTTTAACCAGTTGATTATTATAGAGGCTTTCTGATTAAACGGACTATCTGCCAGCGACAACTATTTTAACTAACAGTAAAAACAACTCGGATGTCAAAATCCCAGGATAATATTTGTAGCTGCACATGTACATCTGGTCGACGGATTGGGAACATTCGGTGGTGAGTGAGACAAATCCCTGCATCGCTTTGACAGTCTGTCAACATTTGAATACAGATGGAACCCGTCGGATCCTGGTTGCAATTGGATGTCAGCCATCACGGGTCGGGCAAAGTTAACAGCCGCAGATGTGTAGGGGAAGTGGGTGAGCTGAATCATACATCGCTTTGACAGTTTATAAACAGGTCGGATTGGAAGCGGAAGTACTCAGCTCGGAAGTAAACAGTCCGTCTGTCAATTTATAGTTTCCGGACATCAACAAGATTGGCAGATTGTTGGGGAAACCCGTTGTTGGGATCATACAGTAACTCGCTAGTTTGTTGTGGGAGTCAAAACAACTGATGACAACTCTGACAGTGACTAAGCCAGGGAAAATGGATTCTTGACAATGGATGATATGTCCAAATAACACCTGTGTGGACAGGAAGAATACCGTCACGTGACCAATTTTAGGTTTTGCCAAAAACCATGATTGGAGAGGACAGTTGAACTCAAACCTTGGATTTTAGTGGACGTGCTTCGGCACTGCGGTTTTGATTGGAAAATGTCTACCGTGTGCGAATTGAGTTAATTTAATTTTACACGTGCCTGTCATGGCAAGAGTGGATGTAATTGGATCTAACTGCGGTGTGCCTAAGGTAGAACCTATTATAATTAGTTCTAATTAATATAGGCTGTAGCCTTGTTAAAACTAAAGTGTGATGATTAGCACTGTTAGTGGAAAACTAGCTAGAGTAGGGAAGTGATACTTGGCTCTGTTAGTTGAAAATAGATTAGTGAAGTGTTGATAAGCTTTACTAGTTGAGATTTGAGTAATGAGGGATAATTGGGATATTCCCGTAGGTGTCCCTGGTGGGCGGGGTTCCGCATTCTGTTTGTTGATTTTTTTTTCTTGTCTTGGCCTGATGATAACCTATGTGTTCAGTCATCTGTCCCTGACAGAGTAGGTTCACTGTATTTTCTGAGCGAGGCCGATGGCCACGATCATCTAATAGAGATCAGTGACGGGGAGGCTATCACCAGTTGTATGATTTATTTTACAGGTTCCTCTGGTTGTAATGAAGAACCCGGAACCAATGAAAAATCCGATCCCGGATAAATTATGATGTAGAGAGATGGGCCAGCAACTTTAGCAACGGAAGAAGTTAATACACATTCCTCGGTGGAGCCTAATGGTATATGTATCCTACATGAGTGAATACCAATCGTTAACACACCTGAAGTGATGGATGTTAGTTAGTTAGTTAGTTATAGTTCCAACTTCACAGCAACGGGTAGTCCCCATTTTGCTCCGTTCCTGTGCCAGTGAATATCACACAAAATGCTCCCTACTGCCCAATGTGAAAAGTGGAAAAGACAGGAGTCTCGACAAACAACAGCCCGCGCAGATACACTGCATATTGCCGCCACCAGAATGTCAACACACCAATCCCCCACAAAACACCCTGTTCATCTCTGATGGAATCGGCAGTCATTTTCCTATCTAAATGTTTCCTAGATGTTCACCCACACAGTCCACGAAAATACAGTTCATCGCTGATGGCAGTGGCAGTCAACCAGAAGCCCAGCAGCCACGCATTTCTGCATAAGGCAAAAACCGGTCAACTCTGGGACATAGCCACCTGCCGTCACTCCGAACATGCAGTCACATTCCAAACAACCTCAGGCAGATTCAAAAGCATTTCACACGAAACTCACAGCTCACAGTGTCGCGCCACGCACTCACTCAGTAGCAGGGCGACGGAACCATCAAGCCCATGAGGAACTAGATCAGTAGGAACTGATGTTCACATTAGATTAAACCAAACATTGAAGTGTAGTTGTTCCATGTATCTAGGAAATCAGAACTTTCAGACTATATCTAGTGAATAACGCAAGCCATTTTTGTCTAGATACATTGACTGTTTAAGAGTGAAAATACAGAACTAATAGGAACCGTTGTGTTAGGAACAATAATAGTATTTTCCACGGATTATATATTTACATGGGATTCAGATCTCATGGTCATCAAAGCTCCTGGAGGAGGACATGTCTGGAGAGAAGGATACGACTTCGGTGAGGTCTATTGTACTGACTCGTGTGATGTCGTGTAATCCTTGCCATGATGTGTGTACTATGATCCTGAACTTTGAGGGCTGACATATACATTTATGTTATTATACACGACACACATTTTTTCTTCGCATACACGTCTCATATACGTTACACTTTTCTTTTAATAAATTAATCTGTATTAATTTTTAGAAGCAAGAGTTGTTGAGTATGTTGCGTTGGGGAAGTATGAGAGGGGGCATAGTACGACAGTGAGAGAGTGATAGGAAAAGGTGTCCACGGGGTGATGAAGTGTGTTGGACGGAAGCTGGTGGATTCTCCAGGATATTGATAGGAAAGAAAAATATTATAATGTGGGTGTTGACTCTCCTCACTCCAGGGGCGACACTTTAAAGGAGGACACGACAATGTCCATGGTTTCCATAGCAACACACACACACAAACACACATACACACACACACACACACACACACACACACACACACACACACACACACAATCTTTCCCTCCCCCAGATGCGCCCGGCTGTCAACACAAGTCCAATATTCCAGAAATATTTACTTATTTTTGCCAGTCATCCATTTATTTGGTATGTAACACGGATTTCTATGTTAGATAATGATAGGTAAGTGAACTACAAGTGTGAATAGAGGCAATAAAGTAGCAAACATAGCATAAAAATGCCATAGAATCCTCGTGTTATTACGAAAATATTATCCCCAGCTCAGAAGAATTTCCCGGTCAAGGTGTTAATCGAGCTGGTCGCTAGGCCAGTGTTTTTCAATCTTTCTGCTGGAGCAGATCCTTACGCAAATGTTTACCTTGCTCAAGGAACTCTGTACGATGATCCAAGTATCTGTCCTACTTTATGTAATAAACCAGATGGGCAGAAATGTTGCATTTAGGCGATTTCGGTCTGTTTCCGCGGAACCCCTGGCTGCCACTCTCGGAACCCCGGTTGAAAAACTCTGCTATAGGCTGTTTATTTAGGCCGGCGTTATTTATATATTTTGCAAACCTTATTATGAGATATATTATATTACCATGTACCTATGGTGAGCCGTAGCTTCACCAGTGACCCCTAGTCGCCTGCTTTTCTTGTGTGTCAATAGGATTTTAATTATTTTTCTAATTCAATGTCTTGTTCATTTTCAGATCCCGTATACTTCACTCTTCATTATGGCTACAAAGAAAAGAAAAGTGGACGGCGAGTGTCGCGTTTTCAATGAAGAATGGGGAGTAAAGTACTTCTTTGTGTAAACAAAGGACCGGAAAACCAGTTGCGTAATATGCAGCTAAAATGTTGCCATATTGAAAGAGTACAATCTTCGGTGTCACAACGAAACAAAACATCTATCAACGTATTGAAAGTTTTCTGAAAAGTTACGCTCTGAGAAATATGAGTCCATGAAACGTGGTTTTGAAAACAAAGAAATCTCTTCACGAAAAAGTTTGCTGAAAAAGAATCTGTCACGCTTACAAGCTACAACATTGTGTATAAGATGACAGAACGAGGAAAACAGTTTACTGATGGCAACTTCATCAAAGAGTGTATTATGGAAGCAGCAAATGACTTGTGTCCTGAGAAAGCCGATTTGTTTGGAACTATCTGCCTTACGGCAAGTTCAGTTGTGCCAAGAACAGAAGAATTTGGAGAGAACATAGTGCCACAGATACTCGAGAAAACTAGGAACGTGTTGTGGTATTCTCTGGCGCTGTATGAGTCTACTGATCTCTCGAGTACGTCACAACTTCTCGTGTTCATTTGTGGTGTCAATTTGGACTTTCAGATAACGGAAGAGTTGGCATCCGTTTGCAGCATGCATGGAACAACTACAGGAAAATACATTTTAATGGAAGTGCAAAAAGTATAACCTTCAGTGGAATCAGCTTTGATGGAGGATTAACATGGCTGGAATGAGGAAGAGTCTGATGGTACAGATCAGGACTCAGTTGGAAAATTTGCAAATTCCGTGCGCTCTGTTCATACACTGCATCATACATCAGCAAGCACTCTGTGGGGAAAGACTTAGACATTTCTTATGTACTGAAACCAGTCGTTTTTGCTGTGAACTTCATTCGGGGATATGCACTCAATCACCGTCAGTTAAAGACGTTTCTTGAAGAAATTGATTCTGACTTCTGTGACTTGCCTTATCACACATCAGTGAGTGTGGCTCAGCTGCGGTCAAGTCCTGTTTCGTTTTTACAAGCTCCGAAACGAAATAGATGTTTTCCTCACTGAAAACAATAGAGCTGATCCACAGCTGCCAGATCCTACTTGGCTGTCAAAGTTGTCATTTTTGGTCGACATCACATCAAACATGAATGATCTGAATTTGAAACTTCAGGGAAAGGATAATCTCGTCTGTGATCTCTACAGAATCATCAAAAGGATTTCGGAGAAAGCTGTCATTGTTTGTAATACAACAGGAAGGAGAAAACGTTTCTCATTTTCACTGTTTCAAAGAGTTTTGCGCTACAATCGCCGAAGATGTCAAACTCGATTTTCCGAAAGAAAATTATTCGTGACTTGAAGAAGCATTTGTTTGGAGAGATTTTCAGATCTTGACAGAATTGAAAGTGACATTTTTCTTTTCCAGAATCCGTTTGATTGTAACCTTGATGATGTGCGAGTTGAACTACAGTTGAAGCTCACTGATTTGCAAGCAAATGACTTGTTGAAAGAGAAGCACAAAGAAGGGAAACTTGTTTAATTTTACCGCTGTTTAGCTGATGTTGAGTTTCCGAAACTGAAGCAATTTGCCGCTGGTATGGCATCAGTGCCGATCTCCTTGGTCTACGGGTCACACGAATTTCTCCGTAATCCCGTATACTCTCGTAAGTAACGTGATGTGAGCGAGAATTGGTAGCGGTTCTCTCCGCGTTGGTAACTTAGGGGTATGTGAGCCGGTCGCTCAGAAAGCAATGGTAAACTACTGAGCGTAATCTTGCTAAGAAATCAACAATAAGCTGAAAGATGCCGATGTTGACAGCGATGTCCTGTAAAGGATATGAAACAAAAAATGGTATCAGTGTTTGTAACAACTTAGGTCTGTGAGCAAACATTTTCAAAAATGAAATATGTGAAATCAGTACATCGAACGAGATTGAATGATGAACATTTGAAAGCAATTCTCTAGATTGGATGCTGCAATTCCAAACCAAACATAGATGAAATCTTGAAAGCCAAATATCAGCTTCACAAATCTCACTAACCTTTTTTGCTGCTTAGTTTGTGACATTCGGATATGTGCACACTATGTCTGATGTAACTATCTTTGTTGCTAACGTTGCCTTCTTTGATAACCTTTTGTAGTAAATAAATATGTTGGTTGTCTTTGTTTTATGTGTGCATTGCACTCCACTCACCCATGATTAACTTAGTTATTCGTCTTTTTTTCCCCAGAGCGTTCATACTGACTTGCAAGTGTTGTTAACGTTAGTTGCATATCCTTTACAGGACGTTTGCAGTCAACACCAGCATTTGTTGCTGTTGTTGATGTCTTGGCAAGTTTACGTTCAGTAATTTGCAATTGCTTTCTGAACGACCCGCACCCATACCATAGCGTAAAAAACCAACGCAACGCGGTCTGCTGCCAAATCGCGCGCATCTGTGTTTCGAACGCGGGTATACGGGATTACGAACTGCGTCCTTAAGACCTTCGCCACGGAGACCGGCGCAAGTATTGCACAGAATAAGTATGCGGCCCGCGCTCGTCATTCTTTCAGTTATCCGATTCGCCGAGAAAAAACTTTGGTGACCCCTGCTGTATGCTGTCAATCTATCTAGTCACCGAACGTAACGAACTGTAATGAAACGTAAGCGGGTCTCGGCCCGGTCAACATACCCCCCCCCCCCTCCCCCAGTCTCTAAGCCTTGCGTGGCTTGACCACAGGGATCAGGTTGTGGGCGAATATTTGGTTACACTGTCTATCACGCACCTGAGCACTCTGAGGAGTACACCTTTATTTCGAGATAGTACCTAAAGAAAACACCCTGAGTGGTCTCGAGGTATGGTGTCCACCTCGAGTGCTGGAGTTCCCGGGTTCAGGCCCCGGTGAGGACCGGGATTTATTTAAAAAATCCACTTGGACTTCCCGTAATAAAATGTCCCCTGGTTTCTGGGTAGTGAGATCGGACGCCCGTGTGTATTGTTACGCCCGTGTGTATTGTTGCGCACGTAAAAAATCCCTTGGCAGTTGGGAATCGGAAAAGAGCAGCCTAACGGCGCTGCCCGGGCAAAATTTCGAGTTAAAAATCTACCCAAAGTATTTCAGGATCCTCGCCGATGCAACGGAGTTCGTGCATTGAGCTGAGGTTCTCCAGACTCACGTTTGAGTTAGGAGGAAAACGGAGCACTTATGGGTTAAACCGTGTGCCGTGATGTTGATCCAATGACTAAAAGACTTTTTTTTTTAAATACCACAATGTAATATACAAGTAAATGGGCATATTCTTAAACAAATGAATCGGTACAACTATCTCGGAACAGTCATAAGATTTGATGGGAGATGTCTTGAAGAGATTAGAACAAGAATTGCCATGGCGAAGGTAGCCTTTTGCAAGATGAAAAATATACTGACCAATAAAAAGATATCAATTGAAACGAGAAAAAGAGTGTTGAAGTGCTGCAAAGAACCTGTACTTTTATATGGATGTGAAGCGTGGACAATGAGCAGACAAGCTAAAAAAAAAAAACATCTGATGGCTGTGGAAATGTGGTTTCTGAGGAAAATGCAAAGAATACCATGGACAGACAAAAAAAACAATGAACAAGTCCTTCAAGAAACAAATAAAGATCGTAAACTGATTAGAGGCATTAGACGTAGACAGTCAAAATGTTTTGGACATGTTATGAAAAAAGATAAATTGGAGAACTTGGTGACAACTGGCAAGATCGAAGGGAACAGAACAAGGGGACGACCAAGAATTAAATACCTGGATGGCTTGGCTACATGGCATGGTAGAGACAGAAACACGGAACTGATCCACGACTCTGGTGATCGAGTGAGATGGCAGAACATGACCGCCCACGCTTATCGGCATGGCACATGATGAATGGAAGGAGTACCTAAAATGTTTTAAGTCGTAACTGCTACTTTACACGCACACATTGGCACCTGGTCGTCTTGACAGAGGATAGTTTAGTTTAGTTTATGTTAGTTTAGTTAAGTTTAGTTTAGTCGACGGATCAACATCACGGCACAGGAGTGTAACCCATAAGTGTTCTGTTCTACTCCTAACTCAGGCCTGAGGTCGTAGCACCGGCGAGGATCGTGAAATACTTTGGGTAGATTTTTAACTCGAAATTTTGACCAGGCAGCGCCGTTAGGCTACTCTTTTTCGATTTCCAACTGCCAAAGGATTTTTTACGTGCGCAACAATACACACGGGCGTCCGATCTCACTATCCAGAGACCAGGAGAAATTGTGTTACTAGAAGTCCACGTGAAAAAAATCCAAGCCCTTACCAGGGCTTGAACCCGGGACCTCCAGCACTCGAGGCGGACACCATACCTCGATACCACTCAGTCCCGACAGAGGATAGTTTGCTGCAGTGTGCTTAAAAAAAAAGCATTAACTACGACCACTCAGTGTATGGAGTTACACATCTCCATAGTGCACAGCTTGTGTTGTATTGTAAAGACCATGTGTTGCCCATGCAGCTTGATCCCCCCGCCCCCTCTCTCTTTCTTTCTCTCTCTCTCTCTCTCTCTCTCTCTCTCTCTCTCTCTCTCTCTCTCTCTCTCTCTCTCTCTCTCTCTCTCTCTCTCTCTGCTACTATAACTTCTATGCCTATTACTTTAACCCAATTCCATTTTGCCAAGAGGAAGGAGGAGGGGAGAAAAACTTAAATATTGCATCAGGAAGCGCACGAATGGTGGGTGGCCAAAGTTGTTGACACACTACAATAACTACAGGACAATAAATCAGCACCCATGTTTCTCACAGTTCAAACAGCAGCAGACACAATATGGTCTAGCCAACCAAATACGAAACAATAACAGACCTAATTGATTATATTCTCGGCACAAAAGCGCCGCCGAGTGGAAGATAATTACGTTTAATTATGTTTTCAGCCAACTGATATTACGCTTGTTATTACTTGTGGTTGTATGGTGATTTCTTAGTACTACACATCCTAGCTTAGCTTATGTGTTGAAATGAAATGCTAGAAACGTGTATTTTAGCATGTCTGTGTCTGTGAGTAAATAGTTATGTAGACAGACAAACAGACAGAAGTATAGAACAGAAAGACATTAGGTAGGTAGGTAGGTAGGTAGGTAGGTAGGTTGGTAGGTAGGTTGGTAGGTAGGTAGGTAGGGATGAGGGGGTATGGTCGCAGGTAGTTAGGTAGGTAGGTAAATAGACAGATAGACAGGCAGGAAGATAAGTAAGTAGGTAAGTAAGTAAGTAAGTAAGTAAGTAAGTAAGTAAGTAAGTAAGAAGTAAGTAAGTAAGTAAGTAAGTAAGTAAGTAGACTGATATGTTTGCACGTACGTATGTACTCATGCCATTATTATCATGTGCAATGCCGACCCGCGTAGGCGATCTTGGTTTGCCATCTCACACAATCACCATTCTTGAAGCAGGTCGATGTTGTATCCCGCTTTCATTGTTCGCCACCCTTACCGGTACGGTGCTCACATTCCCTTCGTGACTAGGGCTTACCCACTGATGATGGAAAGGTTACACATTGAGAAAACATTCTCATAGTAACAAGAGAGTCCTTTCTCTGGAACCCACAAGGCAAAAATAATCAGAAGGGGGAGGAGGGGTGATAAAACCCACAGATGAGAACTATAAACAGAGATGCATAATATGGGAAAGACGGAGAGAGCTGCAGGGGATAGAAAATGAAAGGACGCCTTGGTCTGAGATGGTTGAGAGACTACATTGTATTTAAAGATAAGTGGACAAAGGGGGGGGGGGGTTGACAAGAAGACGACGATGGAGGAGGAGAAGAAGAAGAGGAAGAAGCATTCTATCCCGTTTACTTATGCGATTTCCGGCTGTCTATGGATTCTACACGTAAGCAATGTGTACACAAGTCTTCAATTTTTTGGTCTGAGATGGTTGAGAGACTACATTGTATTTAAAGATAAGTGGACAAATGGGGGGGGGGGGGGTGACAAGAAGACGACGATGGAGGAGGAGAAGAAGAAGAGGAAGAAGCATTCTATCCCGTTTACTTATGCGATTTCCGGCTGTCTATGGATTCTACACGTAAGCAATGTGTACACAAGTCTTCAATTTTGGCATTAATCTAAACGGCTAAACGTTCGATCTACTCTTCGGGTAACATAAGTCTTCCGTGGCGAAGGTGTTACGGACACGATTCATAATCCCGTATATCCGGGTTTGAAACACAACGGTGCTGGTTTTTTCGAGAAAAAAAAAGGTATAGGTGCCGGTCGTTCAGAAAGCAATGGCAAACTACTGAACGTAAAGCTTGCCCAGGAATCACGAGCAGCCAAATTGCTGGGGTTGACTGCTGCGTCCTGTGAAGGACATGCAAGTAATCCTGAGAAAAAAAGATCCTGACTCTCAGCCGTAAGCAGATGGAAAGGATGGAAAGGATACAGATCGAAGCAATGCGTATTATTCTTGGGTGTACAAGAGATACCATAAGCAGGACGATGCGCTATTTTCTTGATTTTCAAACCATTGAAGACAGAATACAAATTTGCAGAGCACGTGCCTACCTCAGAGTCAATGCAAACACACAACATCCACTGCATGGTGAATAAGAAGGTAAATGATAGTAGGTTATAAAGAGGAGTATGTGGATGGGTCAAGCCGACGACATTCTTCATCAGGTGTGTTCACTTGAGGCCTTAGAATCTGGCGAAGAGTGGGTACAAGTGCCAACAGATTTCTGTACGCCCTTTTCAGTTTGCATCCAACTAGACAGAAAATGCAGACAAGAAATTCCGGCTGCTCTAGATGCGGAAGTACAAGCGTTGATCTTCAAGAATTTGTTAGACGGTGATGCTTTGATTTACACAGATGGGTCGGTCGTTCGACATGTGAGAAGTTAATGGGCCTTTACGGCTGAGGCTGGAGAGAGAATTGTGAAGGAGGACTCTGGTGCTTTTGCTTGACCACAAGTAGCCTGACTATGGAGGAAGTCATGGCAGTAAGTAAAGCAATAACATGGCTCGAGACACAGACATTCAATAGGGCATGTTTCCTTAGCGACTCAATGAGCATACTCAAGAAGATAAAGATGGGGTGGATCCGAAGAGAGTGGTTGCTGCCTCTGGAGCGGTCTCGACTGGCAAAGATTAGTTTCATTTTCATGCCAGGGCATGCGGGTGTACAAGAAAATGAACAGGTTGACAAGCTCTCGGGTAAAGCTACCGTGGAAGGCGGACGCGCCATGGACCAGGCTGACATTCTGAATGCTTTACGAGAAGTAAGTCGTTCGCAAGAACCAAGTGATGACTGTGAATCTACAACCATGGTCAGGATTCGAGAACAGCAAATTAAAAGAGGGGTGGCCAAACAAGCGGGGTAGCGGGGTAGGGGTATTCCCTATCAAAGCTGAGGTAAGATGCCTCCTTCCCTCCGCTAGCCTACGAGACACCCTTGGGCAAGGTGGAGTACCCGTTTAGCCCCCTGATCAGGGTTACGTGAAGCCATGGGTGCAGGTGGTGGATAAAGTTGAAGAGCAGCCAACAGAGAGTTGTAGATTATGGTCCCCAGCTTCAGGCGGTAGGCAGAGGATCTCTTTTTTGGGAGACAATGGCTACGGTCATCGACCAGTATGTGTCATGGAATGCCGCCTTAACATCCCAGAATATTTTTCTCGGTCTCCAAATTTGAGAGGCCAAATTGAGAAAGAATGAATTAAACACGCTACTCCACGGCTATCTAGTCGTGAGGTAAGATTATTCACAAAAAGCCTCTAGCCATGACGTAAGCTTGCAGATGGCAAGTAAAATGGGATACTTGAGATGAACACAACTAGATAATTTAAATTAGTCTACACCTTGGAAAACTGCTGACCCAGACGGGCTATGACACCACACAGACACATTGGCACCTTCTCGCCCAGGTAGACCCTGGCTGAATCAACAATGAACTGGGCCATTGGGTGAATAAAGGCAATTACCTGTAGAAAGGTGTGAATCACTGATAAGACTCAAGGGGCTAATAATTGTCAGACCCGCAGGTGTGATGGCCAGGTTGCAGTTAGGATTGCAATTAACGTCAGGGGGAGATAAGAAGAATTTATGAATGGAATTCCTGGGAGATAAGTGTCTACTGCTAGGCTAGGTATAAAAACCCGCGATAGACTTTTTCCCTTTAGATTAAGTCTGACTTCAGAACAGGTAGGCAGCCAGCTCAATGTCTGTAGTCATATGCATGATTATTATGTTGGCTTCTAGGAAGGATTTCTTAGTAACTAGTCCCTTAGTAAGTCTCTTAGTTTCTTAGATGGATGGACCGATTTTCATTCTATATCTGATCTAGGTTATTTCAAGAACTATCTTTGGCATAGGTTACTTGAGTGTTTTTTCTAAGTTCTGTGTTCAATATCATTGTGCTTTAAGTGTTATTCTTCTGAGAAGTAGAAACTTATGGAAGGCGATAAGCAAAAAGAACAGCTGGTAAGTATACATCCCAGTTATTGGGGTGATCTTGAGTTACTTTGGCTAGCATGTGCTTCAGATCCCCATTAAGCTTTTCTATAATCCCGCTCGAGTGAGGATGATAGGGGCTATTGAAGGCTTGCTTCACTCCTAGCATTTTAGTGAAAGCTTGAGTGGATGCGGCGATAAACTGCGTGCCTCTATCAGACTGGATGGTATCTGGAAACCCAATTCGGGAAAAAATATGGAAGAACACTTCCATGATATCGTTGGCAGTAATGTTCTTTAACGGAATCGCTTCTGGCCAGCGACTACATTGATCAATAATTGTTAGAATATATTTATTCCCTCTAGTTGTTGTATGACTAAGAGGGCCCACAATGTCAACTGATAATTTTTCAAAAGGTCGACTGGCTAAGTCAGTGACTTGTAACTTTGCCTGTGGGTGTTTACCTTTCTTTACCAGTTTCTGGCATGTATCACAACTTCTGCAATATGTTTTTATGTCATTACAGAATTTTGGCCAATGAAACTGTGTCAATAGTCTTGACCTGGTTTTAACATATGCCATATGACCTGCAAAAGGTATATCGTGAGCAAGATGTAAAGCTTGCCTACGATAAGTAGTGGTAACACAGTTTGCTTTGTTGTAACGTCACCTCTGGTGTAGTACCTGGTGAGTATATCATTGTATAAAGCAAAATGCCATTTAGCATTTTTCGTTACTCTTGGCTTTTTGCCGATCAGGTCAAAATACTTTGACAGTGAAGGATCGGCTTTTTGAGCTGTTATGAATGTTTCCTTCATCGAGTCACTAGGTGGTACTTCTGGGCTAAGCATTTGAATAGCCTCAGTTTGGTTACTATCATCTTGCACTCTAGCAGTAGCTCTTGTTACTGCGTTCACACACTCAATGACATCAGATGATGATGGAATAATATCGTCAATGATGTGATGAGAACTTAGTGCTGCATTAGCTAACATACATTCAACAGGTGATATGACATTTTCAATGACATTGGTGGTGATGTGTTATCATTACTACATAGTGATGTTATGTCATGGTTATGAGGTTTGTCATTCACCTCAGGTAAATTTCCTATGATTATATCGCACACTGGGTTTGTAAGTGCTGCGACCTTTACTTTTCCGGTGAGGAATGGTGTTTCGATGTATGCCCAAGCTAATGGATATTTTTCAATATTGCCTGAAAATGTTCTACATGTGATGTGTCTACCTGTGTAGTCTGTAGGTGTTATGAATGTTGTTTTCAGGCCAATAAGTGTACTCCGGTGTCGCGAAAGTACTGTAGCAGACTTGCCATTAACGTACCCGTGATAGATGTCTAATTTGCCTTTTGAGTCTATTACTAAGTTACCTTCCTCATTAGCAATAGGGATGGCGTTGCCCCGCATGTTAAGATACCATTTTCAAAGAAGGTATTACAGACAGTGCAAGTGTTAGAAGTAAATACATCACACGACTGTGCTGCATGTACAGGATGTTTTTCTGGATTTTCGTCTTCTGACGCTGAGCTATCGAACAAGGCGGCATTGGCTTTGTTGGTCATATGCCTGCCTCTACAATCCATGCGATGGTGACCGTAAGCCTTGCAGAGAAACATTTACGTGCACTTTTGAACGATTTACGTCTCTGTCTTGTCTGTTTACCATATTTTGCAAGTATGTTGGGTACCCTGGGTTTTTATCGCACATCTCGTTCAAATAGTGAGACATTTTACAGTGAACACAATGTCTAAATTTTTCAGAGGTAGGCCTGTTTGGTTTTTGCCTACTATAGTTTTTCTCATAGTTGGCTGCTGCTACCCAGTTACTGTCAGTAGCTTCAGTGGCAAAACACTGTTTATTTGCCGTATAATAGGCCCGACCCACGTCCTTTCCATTTCTTCCACACTTGTGCATTCATTCTCCTGCAAGAACTTAGAAAAAGATGCTGGGATAGAAGAAATAACTTTATCTCGAATAATGAGATCTTCTAATTTATCATAATTTTTGTTAATTTTGGCTGATGACGTCCATTGCTGAAAATGTCTCGGACTAAACAGAGGTAGTCAGAGAACGTTTGAGTTGATTTTGGACTCAGTTTACTGAACTGTTCTCTGTACCCTGCTTCATCTAACATGAAATGTGCCATTATTTTAGATTTAATGTAATGGTACTCTTTTCTGAGGTCTTTGGGGATGGTTTCAATGACCTTAAGAGGTTCCCAGATAGACTCCTCATATATAAAATATTCCATTCCGAAAGTGGAACTTGGTAATGTTCCATTAAAGTCTCAAAATTTTGGGTGAAGGCTGCTATGCAGTCACCCGAGGTATAGTTACGAACGATACCTTGGTACTTTTTTTATACTGGTTTTCTTTTTCCAGCTTTCAGATTTCTTTGACTCTTTACTCATTGCAGTCTCAGTGTCGAGTTGTTTTATTTTCAACTGTAATTCAAGTTCTTCTCTCTTACTCTGAGCTGCTATTTCTGCCTTTTTCAGCTCTGTTTCATTCTCAATCTCAGCCCTTTTTAGAGCTGTTTCTGCCTCTACTTGCTTGGCAGCTTTTTCAATCTCTGCCTGTCTCAAGGCTGTTTCTGCCTCAGCTTGCTTGGCAGCTTTTTCAATCTCTGCCTGTTTCAAGGCTGTTTCTGCCTCAGCTTGTTTTGCAGCCATTTCTGCTTGTTTTAGAGCTCTTTCTGCTGCTCTTTCATCGCGTTCGGCAGCTTTTTCCTGAACAAGTAGGTATTCTGCGTATTTCTTCTCACTCCATTGAGTTAATTCATCACCTTCCAACTTAATTTTAACCCCATATCGATGAAATCAAATAATGTCGACATGATGGAGAAAATATGTCAATGAAAATCAACCACACAAAATATGTTGTAAATGGTTAGTAGAAAAACAACTTACAATTGATTTGACTATACGATGCGTGCCCACTAATGCATACGTAAAGTTAAAGTAAAGAAAACTATACTCAAGTGCCCTTGGATATGGTGACGAATGGTTGGGCAATCGGGCTAGAAAAACTGTAGGGTCGTACTTCGGAACCACTAATGACCTCTACGGCAGGGTTATGGATGGTACGCAAAAACCTGCTTTGTTTTTGGAGAGAAATAAGTTAGCGTGTGTTTGTTGGTGTGTGCCTGCAAGTCCACTAAGTGTTGATTGGGTTTGGATGGCGTCGAGTATAATTGTATGTCGTAAATTTGTCGTCACAGTGTTTCTTTCAACAGAAGTTACACTCTTTCCAAAACTCTTTGCGTTCCACAAACTCAATACACAAAGACAATCTATCTGTATTTGAACACTCAATAACATGATGACACATCACTTACATCAAGATGACATTCAGTAAGGACAAAGACATCAAGTTTACAAGATGGCGACAAGGTCAAAATGGCGGCAAAATCACAAGGTTGACAAGGTCGAACGGTGACAATGTTCACAACTCACAACTGTTTAACACGTTTACAGGATCAAACAATATGTACTGTACATTTTACTAATGATCATAAACATATTTAGACAATGTAATGATGGGATCACACTGAGACTTTCCGATCACATGTACATCACTATAACCTTGACAAATTTTACAAGTACAAGAATTATAGTTTTAAAGTTTCAAATCACAAAGACGAACAACACACGTCTAAATATATTAGGTTCTTAAATAAAGACGAGCAACCCACGTCCACACATGTCAGGATCTTCTATTAGGCTCGTTGGCTAACACATGTGAGACAGTACAAGTACAACGTGATTCGACGTAAGACACAGCAACACAATTTCTATGGATTTATTACCACATTAAATACATAACAATAGTTACAGCAATGTACAACATATAACAACTCACAACCACAATACAGCTCATAGGTCTGACGCTCACGATAAGTCGTTCAGCTCACAACCACGGAGATTCACACAAAACGCCTTGCTCTCGACACACACGTCCGTTCAGATGTCCAGTCCCAGCTTGGTCTGAGATTAGCACACACACTGCCCACTGCCTCTGGTGGGGTCACGTGGCTTTGCGTGCGTCTGTCGTCAGCGCTGGTCGCGTGTCAGGTAAGAATCTCGCCAGCGCGCCAACTCTTGTCCGCCGGGTGCCGCAACGATGTTGCTGCTAGGCTCTGACACAGGTCTTGTCTAGATATACTTGAGGTGTCGTAGCAGATGCTTGCCATCTCTTTCTAAACTAGACTAGTCTCTTTTTGGTGTGTGCATTTGTTGTACAGATTATAGTCAACTGACTATTTATTTAATTCTTACAACAGCAGTAACTAAGTGGTGATTAAACCGGGCAGCTCAGCAAATATGGCTGGTCTGTGTGGTCACTTCAATTAGACTTGTTGTATATCTCATTTTGTAGCCATACAATATTAGTACTCATTAATAATGCCTGATGCTATTATGTTGAGTATCATTAGATGTCCATCTTGAAGTAATATAATGGTTACGGATATGTTGGATGTATGTATGTGTAATTTCATATGAATATACGATGCTAGGTATATGCTTCGTACATATTCTTTTTGTGTATATACGTCTCATTATGCTATGATGTTAAAGTATCATAATATGTCTAGTTTAATCAATATGTTTAGGTGTATTGGATGTTTGATATAGATTTGTCATATACAAACCTACCAATATGAAGTTTTATGCTATTGTCTGCGCATTGGCACATTGGCCAATGATTGTGTTGGAAGCAGAGGTGTAATGGTACAGACATTACCCACAATTGGTATGGGGTATATGGTGCTAAACTTTCTCAGTGTATTGTGGGCGTGCGTCCACGGTAATGCATGGAAACCTGGCTCAGCTACTGGTCACGGCTTGTAAGCCCGGATGATCAGGCATTATTATAATACCATTACCGACCCTGTGAGCTGCTAACCCCACTTTGGACGGAGCGGCTGTACGACACAGAATTTCTGTATTAGCGACATGGACATGGGGCGGCAGAAATGTAATCATTACAGGCGTGTGAGACAATTGAAAAGCCCGTCCCAGACTAAAGACAGTAGGGAGAAGGAGGATGGTGAACGCAGTAGAGCTGGAAGATAAACTTGGCCAGACTGGTCATTGTATATGTTTGTGTTATGATATGTTTTAATTAGGATTGCGCTGATGTAGAACTAGATATAACACATTCTTGACTTTCTTTCAAGCTCTCACAAGGAGCACCTATGTTGTAGATCTCAAGGACGAGTGAAGACTAGGTAGTGTCAGGACTGACAGGATCGTCAGAATACCGGCAAGCTGTTTCTTTTTGTGAGTCTACTGGAGAGTGGGGATCTGGACCACCGATCCAGATAGATGCAAGTAACAAGTAAGTTACGTAATGTTTCTCATCACAATATGTTATATGATTTCGTCATCCTCATATTAAAAACCATCAGATGTCTATGATTAGTAAATAAATGTTGTAATATTGTAACTCATAGTTCTCTCGTTATATTTTAATTCCAATTGTGCATACGTGTTGTTGTGTACATTGGTGGGGGTTCACTTAGACACCAAGGAAGGGAGCAGTCAGGGAGAAAAACCTGTACTGAGATAGTCGTCTATACTAATATATTTAAACTTAAATATCTATCTTAGCTAACCTTCTCTTTCCCATTCCTTGGCGAATATTCAGCACAGTTCATTTCATTTTGTAACGAGCCACTTGGAGCTGTTCGTTGGATATTCATGGGCTTAATCTGTAGTTCAGCCTTATAGATTTTGTCCCTAGTCAGTTTCTGACTATTTAGGGTTGCTCGCCAGTGAATAATATTTTCATCTAGCCGGTGGGGCACCCCGACTTATGACAGTATGGTCACTGCTAGGAAAGAAAGCAATGGCAAACTACCTTCTTTACAGATGCCAAGAATATCATGTACTGCAGTCTTATCGATAATCAGAGAAACGGCGTAAATGTGTGCCCCATAGGAGCAGCCTCGCCCAGTAGGGGTAGTCATGTGCACCAGGAGACTCCAGACCGTGATCAGGCGACTGAATGCAAAAGAATATCAACATTGAAAGTATGAACTTGGAATGTAAGAACTATGAGTGGGGATGGAAAATTTGATAACATTAAGAATGAAATGAGAAGATTAAATATTAACCTGTTAGGTATATGTGAGACTAGATGGACAGGAATGGGCATTATAACATCTGAGGAATATAGAATAATCTATTCTGGTGGAGAGAAACAACAGCGAGGAGTAGCAATTATAATGGATACAGAGAGAGCAAAATCGATCAAAGGATATTGGACTGTATCAGACAGAGTGTTACTGGTGAAGTTGAGTGGAAGACCTTTTGATGTCAACGTCATACAAGTTTATGCACCAACAGCAGACAGTAGTGATGACAGCATTGATGAATTTTATAATGATTTAGAGAAAGCCTTCAAGAAATGCAAGAATTCTGAAGTAAATATCATAATGGGTGACTTGAATGTCAAAGTTGGAAATCAACAGAACGGATGCATAGTAGGCAAATATGGACTAGGGGAACAGAAAGAAAGAGGTTGCAGACTTGTACAGTGGGCAAAAGAGCATGATTTGATTATTGGAAACACCTGGTATCAACAGCACCCAAGGAGATTATGGACATGGAGGAGTCCTGATCATAAGATCAGAAATCAGATTGATTACATTCTCATCAACAGAAGATTTCGAAATGCCTTAAAAGTCGCAGAAACTATACCAAGCGCAGACTGACCATAGATTAACCTTAAGCAATTTACATATAAAATTAAAGAAAGTCAAATATTCACCACCAAGAAACACAAAATTTGATCTACAGGCACTGAAGAGTGAGGAAATAAAAGATAAATTCAACGTAGAGGTAAAGAACAGATTCGATGCATTGTCCGATATGGAAATATTATTTCAAGACGTCAGTGACCAATGGGAAATATTAAAGAAATCAGTCAACCAAGCTGCAGAAACAACCATCCCAAAAATAAAGATAATAGGACGCAAGAAATGGATGACGGAAGACATCTTAAAACTCATGGAAGTAAGAAGAAATAACAAAAATAACAAGGAAAAATATGAAGAGATTCACAGGAAAATTAGGAAGCTATGCAAAGAGGCAAAAGAAACATGGCTTGAGGAAAATTGCAAGGAAATTGAAAACCAACACAACACCCGGAATACCAAATTAATGCACAAAAGAATTAATGACATCACTAACAAAAGAACACACACATCAACGGGTTGCCTAAAAACCAAAGATGGAAAATAATAATAGAAAAAGATCAGATTTTACATGCGTGTTCAGATTATGTGAAAGACCTTTATGATGATACAAGAGAAGAACAATATGATCATCGGAATAATAAAAGACCATCAATTTTGAAGATGGAAGTTCAGAATGCTCTTAACCATATGAAAACTGTCAAGACCCCGGGTACAGATAACATCACAATAGAAATGATCAATGCCTTAGAAGAATATGGAATAGACCAAGTCACCAGACTGCTGAATGCAATTTACCATACTGGAGATATACCTCCTGAATTATGTAATTCTATATTTATTGCAATCCCGAAGAAATCACATTGGAGCATTGGAATGCGATCAACATCGAACAATTAGCATAATGAGCCACATCACGAAGATTCCGCTGAGAATTATCATGCAAAGAGTAAGGTTAGGAAGAACATACAACCCGAAATAGGAGAAGAACAATGTGGGTTTGTAGAAGGCAAGGGCACAGTAGATGATGTGTAACTACTGAGAACATTAATTGAACGTTCTATAGAAGTAAACAAAGATCTGTATCTTTGCTTTATTGACTACACAACGGCTTTCGATAAAGTGAGACATATCGACATGATGAGGATGCTTGAAGATCTACAAATTGATGGAAAAGACCTTAGACTTGTAAAAAACATATATTAGAAACAACAAGCTGCCATCAGAATTGATAACGATGTAGGTCAATATCAGCCTATTAAAAGAGATGTGAGACAGGGATGTGTAATATACCTCCAGATCTTTTTTTTTCCCCCTGTACAGTGAAAATATTTTCAGAAATATAGAAAATATGGAAGGAATAAACATTGGGGGGGGGGGGGGGGGGAACGATACATCAATAACATTAGATATGCAGATGATACAGTCTTGATTGCTGACAATTAACATGACCTGCAAAATTTAGCAGATGCGGTTGTTGCACACAGTGAACAACTAGGGTTAGAACTGAATATTAAGAAGACACAGATTATGGTCGTCACTGGGAAGAAGGAAATACCACAATGTGATATACGAGTAAATGGGCATATTCTTAAGCAAGTGAATACAATTATCTCGGCACAGTCATAACATCTTATGGGAGATGCCTTGAAGAGATTAGAACAAGAATTCCCCGGGAAGGTTAACCCGGTCAACAAATGCCCGCAGAAGTCAGATGTGTTGTCCTAACGGCGCAAGAACACAGCTCTGCTGTAAACAGGCACAACGCAATCACGTCCGAAAAAGAAAAAAAACTCCGGATGAACGCAGAAGAAGAAGAAGAACAAGAATTGCCATTGCGAAGGTAGACTTTTGCAAGATGAAAAACATACTGAAAAAAAAAAGATATCAAATGAAACGAGAAAAAGAGTGTTGCAGTGCTACATAGAACCTATACTTTTGAATGGATGTGAGGCGTGGACAATAAGCAGTCAAGCTGAAGAACAGCTAATCGCTGTGGAAATGTGGTTTCTGAGGAAAATGCAAAGAATACCATAGACAGAAAAACCAATGAATAAGTCCTTCAAGAAACAAATGAACATCGTAAACTGATTAGAGATATTAGAAGTAGACAGTCAAAAATTTTTGGGCATGTTATGAGAAGAAATGAATTGGAGAACTTGATGACGACTGGCAAGATCGAAGGGAAGAGACCAAGGGGAAGACCAAAAATTAAATACCTGGATGGCTTGGCCACATGGCATGGTCGAGACAGGAATACAGAACTGATCCACGACTTTGGTGATCGAGTGAGATTGCAGAACATGACCGACTGCCCACCCTTATCGGCATGGCACATGATGGATGGGTGGATGACCAAACAAGAACACTACGTCCGAAGCCAAAGAAGATTGATAAACCAACACAGAACTAGTCTCGTTAGCCGCTACACGCTGCGGGATTTACTGAGGAAGGGATCAGAGCACTTATGGACTGAATGGTTCGATGTGCAATGAAAATGATCTGTCGACTTACTAACTAACTAACTAACATGCATGTAATTTTGTTTTAATTTTTTTTTTAACATAAGGGGATTGAACTATTACCTCTTCGGGTACCTTATTTCTGTAAAAATCCAAATTGCAAATTCAAAATGCTGTATTGTCTATTGTATTCTCTGATAACTACGCGTACATTCGCCGTTTCCCTGGCGAAGGGCTTAACGACACTGTTCGTAATCCCGTATATTCTCGTAAGAAACACAGCTGCTCGAGATTCGGCAGCGGATCGCGTCACGTTGGTTATTTACGAAGGGTATGTGAGCCAGTCGTTCAGAAAGCAATGGCAAACTACTGAACGTAACACTTGTCAAGACATCAACAGCAGCTGAAAAATGCTGGTGTTGACTGCAATATCCTGTAAAGGATATGCGGAAAAAAAAAAACTCTTACATTCGCTATTTTCCATGAAAATGCATCTATCTAGGCAACATACAGATGACAGTCATGGACCTGTTGGCAATCACTGCAGAAGAAATTCAGGGCTGGAAAATGTAACTGTTACAGAACAGTTCTTAGAACATCGCAGACTACGGAGAAGAAAAGTACTGACGTTCTGCAAGGTATGAACATCGGAGAAAACTGGCTCGCTAAGAGCATCATTTCTGAGAAACTAAGACACGTTGGCCATATTAAACGTAACGGTAGTTTGGAAAGAATGGTGACTGAAGACATTGTTTCTGGGCGAAGAGGCAGGGGTCCACTAGTACGAAGATGGACACGGGACATTGAAGACACCTTCGGCGTGAAAATGTGAGGACAGAGAACTCTGACAAGGAACGGAAACATTTTCAAGGGACGCCCCTTGATGCGCATTGTGCATATGGTGTTAACCCTACTTTGTATGAATCAATCAGCACTCGGGGGGTGATATGTCAATATCAGGCCCGCCGCTTTGACGTTCACGATCGTTTCCTGGTGCCTATTTTAGAAAGTCATGGTCGGCATCTACTACGATACAAAGATGTGTGTAAGCGGGACATGATTGATACAGGCATTGATAATGCACATTGGGAGCAATCGCCGCTGAACGTGTTGCATGGAGGGCAAAGATCAGAAATGGAATAAAGACAAAGGAGAAAATTATTGCAGATAAGTCACACACCGAGCGTGTGAGACGTAAGATCGTGCATGATGGTGGAAATGACCACGTGTTCACATGCACCCACTGTGAACGGACATTTACAGCGCGAATTGGCCTTATCAGTCACATTCGCTGCCGTCATAGATAAAAGTTATTATGCCTTTTTAAAGCACAAACTATCGTCTGTCAAGAAGGCAATGTGCCAATGATTTTAGAAAGTATTTCATGTTATTAAATTTGATGGTCCTCCTGGTGGTTCACCATTCCCATGTGACATAAACATGTATCCGCCTGAGAGATCCCCCAGCAAGAAACGAGATAGCGAATGCAACAGACATAACTAATGCCGGGTCATTTTTCAAAAGAGGATAACGCGAAACTAAACTGGTTTACCCAGATCTCCAGTCAGATAAATGTGGAGTGAGAGGCATCAAGAACGAACGACTTCTGTTTTGCTTTCTTGAAAGAAAGGAGATTATGGAAGGAAATTGAGATTTTGTGCAGAAATGAAGATGAGAATAGAAAGTATTCTTTCAAGGTCAGCATGTATTCTGTTTATCCTGTTTCCCGATGAATTTATCATTATAGATCAATACACTGTTTTCAAGAAAACGAGACACATAACGATGTCATTTATTCTTCACATATAGCAAAATATACATGTATTCTTCACATATAACAAAATATACATTTATTCTTCACATATAGCAAAATATACATTCATTCTTCACATATAACAAAATATACATTTTGGGACTTTTGAAAAGTATCTGTAGGTACATCTGTCCCGACGCATTATGTGGTTTTAAATTATCCTCTTCTTCTTTCGTCTTTATCCTCCTTTAGGGCATGGATCTTAACTCATTCCAAAACCTCCTATCTCTAGCTATCGCATGTTGTTCAGTCCGTGTTCTTCCCATATTGTTCATTTATGTTTCTACTTATCTTCAATATGCGCTTTTAGGTGTTCCTCTATTTCTTTTGCCAGTTGGGCTCCAGACTAAGGTTTTTCTGGTTGTACAATTCGCTCAATGTATGGCCTATCCAGCACAAGCGTCTTGTCATAACCGCTTGGTTCATTGGTATTTGTATAGTTCTCACCTTGAGCTCCACACTGGTATTTGTCTAGTTCTTTCAAGCAGTACATTGGTATGTGTCCAGTTCTCTCCATGAGCAGTACATTGGTATGTGTCTAGTTCTCTCCATGAGCAGTACATTGGTAATTTTGTCCAACCATTTTATTCCTTTTATTTTGTACAGGTACCATTAGTGAATGTTTGTAGTTTACTTGTGATCGTTTTCCTTGTTGTCCATGTTTCTGATCAATACATCAGTACTAATTTAACGTTAGAATTGAATATTCTACGTTTTGTGCTAAGTAAGTTCTTTTGACTTTTAAAACGGACATCCGTTTTATTCCATCCTTGGATAGCCGTTCAAGCTAGGACACAGATAAGTGAAATTTATACTTTCGTGTATCTGTTAGTCTATTTTGTTTGTTTGTTCTGTGCTGACGAAGGCTTTGGCCGCAACGTCCATTTTGTTTTTTGTAGTCGTGCTTTGGTAAAGCTCACAACCTACTTCTCGTTTTTCAGTGATTCATTCATTGTGTGATTTACTAGGACGTTTAAGTCTGACTGACCAGTGTGTGTGATTTACTAGGACGTTTGAGTCTGACTGACCGGTGTGTGTGTGATTTACTAGGCCGTTTGAGACTGACTGACCGGTGTGTGTGATTTACTAGGACGTTTAACTCTGATTGACCAGTGTGTGTGTGTGTGTGTGTGTGTGTGTGTGTGTGTGTGTGTGATTTACTAGGACGTTTAAGTCTGACTGACCGGTGTGTGTGATTTACTAGGACGTTGAAGTCTGACTGACCGGTGTGTGTGTGTGTGTGTGTGTGTGTGTGATTTACTAGGACGTTTAAGTCTGACTGACCGGTGTGTGTGTGATTTACTAGGACGTTTAAGTCTGACTGACCGGTGTGTGTGATGTACTTGGACGTTTACGTATGACTGACCGGTGTGTCTGTGATTTACTAGGACGGTTAAGTCTGACTGACCGGTGTGCGTGTGTGTGTGTGTGTGTGTGTGTGTGTGTGTGTGTGTGTGATTTACTAGGACATTTAAGTCTGACTGACAGGTGTGTGTGATTTACTAGAACGTTTAAGTCTGACTGACCGGTGTGTGTGTGTGTGTGTGTGTGTGTGTGTGTGTTGGATTTACTAGGACGTGTAAGACAGACTGACCGGTGTGTGTGATGTACTAGGACGTTTACGTCTGACTGACCGGTGTGTGTGTGTAATTTACTAGAACGCTTAAGTTTGACTGACCGGTGTATGTGTGTGATTTACTAGGACGTTTAAGTCTGACTGACCGGTGTGTGTGTGTGTGTGTGTGTGTGTGTGTGTGTGTGATTTACTAGGACGTGTAAGACAGACTGACCGGTGTGTGTGATTTACTAGGACGTTTAAGTCTGACTGACCGGTGTGTGTGTGTGTGTAATTTACTAGAACGTTTAAGTTTGACTGACCGGTGTATGTGTGTAATTTACTAGGACGTTTAAGTCTGACTGACCGGTGTGTGTGTGTGTGTGTGTGTGTGTGTGTGTGTATGTGATTTACTAGGACGTGTAAGACAGACTGACCGGTGTGTGTGATTTACTAGGACGTGTAAGTCTGACTGACCGGTGGTTGTGATTTACTAGGACGTTTAAGTCTGACTGACCGGTGTGTGTGATTTACTAGGACGTTTAAGTCTGACTGACCGGTGTGTGTGATTTACTAGGACGTGTAAGACAGACTGATCGGTGTGTGTGTGATTTACTAGGACGTTTAAGTCTGACTGGCCAGTGTGTGGAATGAACCCGCTACCCCACATTCAGCGCGCGTGCAATTTAAACGTCAACGCATTAAATCATTCTGCCACACTGACCTCTATACAGATAACAGGAAAAGGTTAATAACAAGTACGGATAGAGACAAGAAAAGGTCACAGTTCATGACAACCAAAGAATAGACCAAATGTTTATTTATGAATTGTTTTAGCGACCTCAAAGGATTCCTCAATTGATAATGGAGTGAATTGGTTGAATGGCTAAGCTCCAATGAGGGATAAGGGACGAAAGAAGACGAATGAAGAAGATTCAAGGCTGCTTGCGTAAATTGATATAAGTGGAAGGCTTGAGAAGAAGGAATTGATAACTGAGGAAATTGCTAACTGTAAAAAAGAGGGATCTAATAACTGGGGGAACTGCTAACTGATGAAAAGTGGGAACTTATAACTGAGGGAACTGATAACTGATGAAAAGAGGGAATTGATACTGAGGGAACTGTTAACTTGTGAAAAGAGGGATGTATAGCTGAGGGAACTGCTAACTGATGAAAAGAAGGAACTGATAACTGAGAGAACTGCTAACTGATGACAAGTGGGAACTGATAACTGAGGTGACTGATAACTGATGACAACTGGGAACTGATAACTGAGGGACCAGCTAACTGATGAAAAGAGGGAATGATAACTGAAGGAACTGCTATAGTATGTCCATAAATGAATGCCGTCATTCACGATCAATTATTTTGAAAACTGTCTGTTGCATCGTTATTAAATTTGTCCTGCCGTCTTATATTTACCCCCACCCAAGGAATATGTCTTTGATAGGTCCAAAAGCAACTTAAATCATGAAAAGCGGCGACATTTCTTTGGTGTTTTGATGAAAAACTAGTGATTTCTCGCTAACAAACTTGTTTTAGAGTAATGCCAATGCCCCCGCCAGTTCGGATGACAAACACAAGGCGTATCCAGATTCGTATGGGAGTGGGTGCATTGTCTGCTCTGCTGAGACGGAACATGATTACATGTTTTGCACGACGAATATAGCTGTGAATGTCTCTGTAGTGGGCTTCCTTCTTAACGGTCAAGATGTTGGTCCTCTTTTCATTGAAGTTTATAGAATGATTCGTATGTTCGTGTGTTGTCTCCTCATTTGCCAACGTGTTTCTTCTCGCGTTTCTTGTTATGCCACAATATGTCAGTTCCCACCGCAATATTACTCTTCGGTTGGTATTCGATGCGTCTAGAGCCCTTTGTTTTTTCAATGTCAGTTGTTTGTCACCGTTGAGGGCTCACGGAATTGAAAATTCATCACTGTGGAATACAAACTGTTGCCATTAACAAGTTGTATTGTTTATGCCGATGCTGTAATGTTTAGGGCCTGCAATTCTTCTGAATATTTGTAGCAAAATATCCCAGTTGGTGTGCACGTGGATTAAGGTCTGCGATCTGCTCAGACCTTAATCTGTGTCGGACGATTCCAGTAGGTTGATGACTGCTCTCGGTTGCATAAAATTCAATCCATCCTTTCTCCAATAGTCCTCTTCCTCTTTCAACACATGGTCCTCACATTTTTCCAGTAACTTGTATCAATATTTAATAGCGCGGACTGGATTAGTATCTTGACGTCAGACAATTTGAATATAGTATTGTCAGCTGCCACCTGTCCTTTAATTTTAGCCCACACAAGTTCTATAGGGTTAAAATGAGAATGGTACGGCGGAAGTCTCAAGCACCCATGACGATGCTCTTCTATCAACTTGTCGATTTGATATTTCTTGCTTTTTGGCGTCTGTTTTACAAGGGACAACAATTCTAGCTAGAAATACGTTTCTGGAAATGGTATGTTTTCCATTCGGAGCCATATCTTTATTGCTCCCTTTGTGCTCGATGCTGTAGGTATTTTGTCTTCTTGGGCAACAACATTGATATCATGCATTGTCCATAATTGGACACGACGGTCTATCTAGGGATGGAAGCACAGTATTCTCGAGCCAATCTCTAAATACATTACCATTCATCTTATTATGATAATCCCTATTGTCTGTATGCTTTGATACGAACACGAGCCCAGCATTCTGTTGTAAGCCATTATGCGTATTACCAGCATGGGCCATGACCAAAAGCTGTCCTATACTACTGGGCACATATCGCTTTATCTGTCCATCCACTGATTGCCATTCCTTATCACTTGTGTGGTGCGCATTGATCCACATTTCATCCAAACACACTATGCCATAATTTTCTTTGCGCATTTCCCTTATTTCACGTAGGTATCTGCTTCTCATGGCTCCTAAATGCGGTTGCTCGCAAAGAATATTTCTACCGCCCTTGTACTTTCTAAAAGTGAAGATAATGTCCTTATAATTTTCCACAAAGTTGTTTTGCATAGCTCTATGTTATTGTTCTTTCTCAACCACACCCTAAGTTTTCTTACAGTCACTGTTTCTTTGGCATCCAGCATTTTTATAATGCTGGATAATCCTGGATATAAAATCCAAAATTTTTATAATTTTAGGAGTCTCCGTGGCGAAGTGGTCAAGCCTTTTGACTCGGGCTTCAAAGGTTGTGGGTTCGATTCCGGGCCGCATCCTTCGGTTCACGAGTTAAATTTTTCGGAGACTTCTGTGGGTCGTCGCTAGAGCTGCGGAGTTCGTGCTTTGTGCGATGCTTTCCGCGCTGCGGAAAGAGACCGAGCCATATGGGATAGAACCCGGTGCAATGAAGTCGACCCTGTCGACTTTTAAGCGACTTTTTAAAGCATTTTTATAATAGCTCGCCTTATGACATCTTTGTCAAAGCTGTCTACAATAACCTTTCTACCTACCGTTTGGTTATTGCGTGGTGGTTTAATTCCAGATTCTTGCACCCATCGACGAAATGACCGTTTACTCAAACCCAATGCATGCACTGTTCTTTCTTTTCGGAATTTGTAATAGTATAAAACAGTTTCCTGCGATCAGCTTCTATACAAAAATATGTGAACAACTTCATAGCGATGCTTTGAAGTGTATACACAATTTCGCATTCAATCCCATTGAAAAATATTCACACATTTCAATGTTAGCGATAAGTGGTAAGATTTAAAAAAAAAAAACATATTAATCAGGTTTCATGAAATAACCCACATTTTGAGACACCTCTGAACAGTCCCAGTTTAAACAACGCGGGGTTCTTGGCATAAGGCCAATCCCGTGAAACACGTGGAATATACAACATTGAACGCTGATTGTCTGGCTACGGTGTAATACATTTAAAATTATGAACTTCATCTCTGACCCGTAAATTATATACCGCACATAAACACACTTTGAAATCTGCTGTGAAATCTCCAGAACAAAAATTCTTTTGTTGGGTGGACATAATGATAAGGTTATATGCTAAATCTCATCATTTTCCTTCAGTTGGTTACTGAGATATGGAATTTTATATTGGGACAGACAAAAGTAAACACACTATAACTGATTAAAGATACTATTGTTCGAGACGTAACAAACTGTCTGTTCGCTATGGTGACGTAGCAATTGTCTTTTCATAATCACAACCCACCCTGTAGACGAAGACACGGCATTGAAATGTTTATGTTGCACGCCGACGGGAAACGGTGAACATGGCAACAAACTCTTCAACACGACATGCCCACATAGGACCAGCCGGTACAGGTGTCAGCAAGATGCACTTTTGAGGCCGAATGGTTAGATTTGTTTACCGTGAGAATGTCAGGATTACGTCATTGTGCCTGGCTTAAGCGTGCTGAAAAATGTGTTTATCGACAATAATTTCTGGAAGTTAACCACGATATCGTCACTGTCAGTGGTGTCTTTGTTGTATGTTGCACCAGGCACTAAACTGGTACTTTTTACTGTAACCTAACATAGATCAGTTACTGAGGTTTCGGTTAGGCAATGTTATACGTTAACTATGTATTCCCTTAGTGCATTTAAAAACAGAAGACAAACAATATATTGTACGATTTATTGCCTGACATATTTCGCCACATCTAGTTGGTGACTTTATGTCTATGTGTTTGGTATACCGACCTGTGACTATGCGTTTTAAGTGTTTTAGCTAAAGTATTATTCATTTATTCATTTCTTATGATATATAACTCTGCAGTATACACCTGACAAGATGCAGCGCCAGGCAATAAATAGTGCGACATATTGTTTGTGGTTCTGTGTTAAATATGTTAACTAGTTATATGTGATACTCATTACATCCCATTAACAAATATAATGCTATAGTGTTTTTTTTTTTTTTTTTTTTTTGGCCTCAATATAAAATTCAATATCTCAGTAACCAACTGAGAGAAAATGATGAGATTTAGTATATAACCTTATCATTATGTCCACCCAACAAAAAAATGTTTGTTCTGGAGATTTTACAGCAGATTTCAAAATTTGTTTATATGCGGTATATAAATTACGACTTAGAGATTACGTCCATCATTTTAACAGTATTACAGCTTCACCCAGACACGTCCCCGCATTTTTTAAAATTTTCACGTGATTTCCGTTTTGAAGCAAACAGCGCGAATTGTTCAGAGGTGTCTCCAAATGGGGGTTCTTTCATGAAACGTGATTATATAAATAAACTAGCTGACAAGGCCCGGCTTCTGGCGGGGATCTGTCTGTCTGTCTGTCTGTCTGTCTGTCTGTCTGTCTGGCTGGCTGGCTGGCTGGCTGGCTGGCTGGCTTGCTGGCTGGCTGGCTGGCTGGCTAGCTACCTACTAACCTACCTACCTACCTATCTATCTCCTGCCTGCCTGCCTGCCTGCCGGCCGGCCGGCCGACCAACTTACCCACCGACCCAACGACCGACCAACCCACCGACCGACCCACCCACCCACCCACTTACCTTTCTGCCTACCTACCTACCTACCTTTCTACCTACCTACCTAACTACCTACCTTTCTGTCTGTCTGTCTGTCTGTCTGTCTGTCTGTCTGTCTGTCTGGCTGGCTAGCTAGCTACCTACCTACCAACCTACCTACCTACCTATATATCTCCTGCCTGCCTGCCTGCCTGCCGGCCGGCCGGCCGACCGACTTATCCACCGACCCACCGACCGACCGACCGACCGACCCACCCACCCACCTACCTACCTTTCTGCCTACCTACCTACCTTTCTGTCTGTCTGTCTGTCTATCTGTCTGTCTGTATGTCTGTCTGTCTGTCTGTCTGTCTGTCTATCTGTCCGGGCTATTAAATATTGATAAAAGTTACTGGAAAAAATGTGAGGACCATGTGTTGAAAGAGGAAGAGGACTATTGGAGAAAGGATGGATTGAATTTTATGCAACCGAGAGCAATCATCAACCTACTGGAATCGTCCGATACAGATTAAGATCTGAGCAGATCGCAGACCTTAATCTACGTATACACTTACTGGGATATTTTGCTCCAACTATTCAGACGAATTGCAGGCCCTAAACATTACAGCATCAGCATCAGCTGAAGAAACAAGAAGGAAATGAAAAATAAGGTAAGAAATATAGTCCTTCTACTTTCCTGTTAATTTACAAATTATTTACCCCGTGCCTCTATAAATTCTCTCTTTACTAATATTACAAATTGCACCCCTCTCGGGATTCTCCGTGGTGAAGTGGTCAAGTCGTCTGACTCGGGCTCCGAAGGTTGTATGTTCGATTCCGGGCCGCGTCCTTCATTTCACGAGTGCATTTTTTCGGAGACTCCCGAGGGTCGTCGCTGAAGCTACAGAGTTCGTGCTTTGTGCGACGCTTTCCGCGCTGCGGAAAGAAAATGAGCCATATGGGATAAAAACCCGGTGCAATGCCTTGTCGAATTTAAGCTAGTTCTTTCATTGCACCCACTCCCATACGAATCCGGAGACGCCTATGTGTGTCATCTGAATTGACAGGTCTCCAATTACTGTAAACTTAACTTTGTTAGCGAGAAATCACTAGTTGTTCAGGAAAACATCAAAGGAATGTCGCCGCTTTTGATGATTTAAGTTGTTTTTGGACCTATCAAAGGCATATTCCTTGGGTGGGATAAATATAAGACGGCTGGAAAAATTTCGTAACGATGCAACAGACAGTTTTCAAAATAATTGATCGTGAATGAAGGCATTCAAATCGGAACATACTATAATTAAGGGACACATCAGAATAATCAACCACATTGTCACAAATGAATGCGTACACTTTCACGATTCCGCGCCGCGTCCTTTGGCTCACTAGTGCATTTTTTCGGAGACTCCTGACGGTCGTCGCTGGAGCTACGGAGTTCGTGCTTTTTGCGACGCTGCGGAAAGAGACCTAGCCATATGGGATAAACACCCGGTGTAACGAAGTCGACTTTTTTTTAGGGGGGGGGGGGGGGGGATGTAACTTTTAGGTCAAAAGAAATGTTTAGATTATATACAGTTTTTGTGTCATACAGAACTTTCATGTGCATAGAACTTATACATATGAGTTTTAAGTTATAGAAGCTTACGATTGCATTGATCTTTTAACTTGCATGGAACTACCATAGTGTAATATCCAAGTAAATGGAACAGTTCTTAAACAGGTAAATCAGTACAACGATCTGATGGAAGGTGCCTTGTAGGGGTTAGAGCAAGGTTAGCTTCAGTGAGGAGAAGAAGAATGATGTGTTATATTGAACCCGTACTGTTTCATGCATTTGGTACACTGGCAATAAGCAAACACGATGAGATAGATCAAATGGCAATGCGTTTGTTGTTTCTCATGACACATGAAAAAATATACCATAGACGGACAGGAAAAACCCCGAAACAGAAAGTCCTACAAAATCAAATGAAAATCTTGATTTGATTACATAAATTGGACATAGACAACCACGATGTTTTAGACACGTTATGCGCAGACATAACCTTGAACATTTGAAGGAAAAAAAAATCAAAAAAATCAAAAAATCAACTGATAAATTTAATGTAGACACGTTTTGTGCAGACATAACCTTGAAAATTTAGTGTCAATTGATAAAATTTAATGGGAAAAGAGCAAGAGGAATACATAAAGAGAAATATATGGATGCCTTGGCCATATGACATATTTAGACAAGGTCACAGATCCGATGGAAGACTCTGGAGATCGCGTGCGGCTGCGAAGCATTAACGCCTACGATTATAATGATAAGGAATATTGCGATTCCATAACAGTTTTACAGTTTCATGTAACTTTTAGGCTTTACATAATTGTAACTTTCACCTTATATAGACCCATTAAGGTGTCAGAGAGCTCCCAAGTGATATATATATATATATCATTTAAGAGAGACACTCATATACACCTTTCTCGTGAAGGTAACACAAAATATAAGCGCTAGGGAAGAAAACGGAACATAACACTTTGACAATAACAGCGGAATGGGAAGACCACCCGCTATTTAATCGTCCAGACAGCTAGCTTCCTTAGTTAACACTTCGTTAACTATGATTAAGTCCCGTTTCACAGGTCATAACACTTAATTTCCCTGGTTCTGTGGTGTCTATACCAGGTGTCATTTGATCATGTAACAGACTGTCTGTCTGTCCGTCCGTCCGTCCGTCCGTCCGGCCGTCCGTCTGTCTGTAAAACGATCATTATTTAATTCATTTATAATTGTTTCAATTCATCAGTCTTTCCACCCATCCACCAATCTATTGGTGTGACTGTTTTCTACGTATCTAACTGCCGTTCTATTGATGTGAAAATCTTCGTATTCTAACAAGGCAGACACGTACTACAGGAGAATCTGATCCCCATTCGAACATACGCAGATTCAACAGATAGCAGATTAGCTCTCGAATGAAGCAATTGAAATCAGTGAACACCCAATTCTTGAAAAACATTCTTGAAAAAAGATTACGAACTACTTTAGAGCCCCAGCTAAGCGAAACACAACTTGGATTTAGGAAAAACAAAAGATGCACAGATGCCATTTTTGGCTCTTAGACAACTTATAGAAAAATCAATCGAATTCAATGAAACACTCTACTTAGCCTTTGTCGACCAAGAAAAGGCATTCGACAGAGTAGATAGAAACAAACTGTGGGAAATCCTTAAACAATATGGAGTGAGTACACATCTAACAAACCTATGTTGAAGTTTATACAACAACAGTGAATGCATAGTGAGAGTAACTGGAGGACATTCAGAACCCTTCACCATAAGATCTGGAGTACGACAAGGTTGTGTCCTGTCCCCTCTCTTGTTCATAACATATATAGACAACATATGTAAAGAAACCAGCCAAGCAGAGACAGCAAGAATACCGCATGACGAGAACACAGAAGAAGAACCATCTGCAAATCTAACCATTAGAGAACTCCTGTTTGCGGACGACCAAGCACTAATAGCAAAATCAGAAGCTGAATTACAAGACCACATGAATAGTCTAAACGAAATGTGTAGGGAACATAACATGAAAATTAGCACAAGCAAAACAAAGGTAATGATTATAACTAAATAAGAACAAACAACAACAATTCACCTAAACGAACATCCCTTGAAACAAGTAAAGAGTTTCAAGTACCTAGGAAGTATAATATCATCAAATGGCAGATCAGAAGACGAGATCGAAAATATGTGCAATAAGGCAAATCAACTCATTGGAGAAATGGCACCAATACTAAAGAACAAACATGTATCAATAACTACTAAGAAAGCACTTTACAACACAATCTTCCTACCAACTCTATGCTACCAATGCCAAACCTGGACAATGACAGAAAAAGAGAAAAGAAAACATCACAACAACAGAAATTAGGTTCCTGAGAAGAATACTCAACGTATCAAGAAGAGATAAGATCAGAAATGAAGAAATCAGGACTAAAGTGGGGTTAAAGCAGCACTAAATTTTATTAGAAAGCAGCAAGTCAAATGATTTGGCCATGCAAGTAGGTTACCATTCAACAGCGTACCACAGCAGGCAATGATGTACAGACCAGATGGAAACAGAGGAAGAGGCCGACCACGTAAACGTTGGACGGAGGGAATAGCAGAGTCCATGGGAATGTCGATATACGAAGCCCATAACCGGGCACTCTCACGAAGTTTATACTTCACCTCGACACCGCAAGGTACAAGAGGAACATGATGAGATGAGATGAGATGAGATGAACACCCAATTGGTGAATAAGATTCATGCCAGCCATATTCCTGAACTGAGATATTATGAAATTGCGTTCCGTTATTTTTTAATAGCAAATCTCAATTTTACATTCACGTCAGTTTTTCTTAGTACCCAAGATAATTAGGTCATTCACGATGACTACCATCATGTTCCGTGCCGGCTGGCGTTGACTAGAAATGTAACATATTATACTCATGGCTAGTTCATGGGCCGTTACAATTGAGGAAACAAATACCATTAAAATAGCATGAAATCTAAAGCATTCTCAATGATGACGGGGTGGCAGAGTATCGAGCAAGCCTCGGCGTTTTGCTGTTTAGCAACAGTAAAGTAATGGTCACCTTTAGACGCCTGAGGTGAACTGGACATCTGAGTTAGATCCATAGACAAACGGCACTCGGTCAGTGATGTGGTTGGTCAACCTAGCCTAAAATGCGTACCAGGAAATGTAAACACGGCGGGCGTTTTGTCATATTTGGATTAACAAGAAACGTAAATAATCTCAACATGACGTAAGCGATTCTGTGGTTGCAGATGTAAATCAGGTTACTATTTGCGGAGAAGTAAAATTAAGTTCTGACTCTAAAGATGCAAGTCATCTTATAAGCATGCACATCAATACAGTGTAGGGTATCTCAGACATCAAGTCATCTTATAAGCATGCACATCAATACAGTGTAGGGTATCTCAGACATCAAGTCATCTTATAAGCATGCACATCAATACAGTGTAGGATATCTCAGACATCAAGTCATCTTATAAGCATGCACATCAATACAGTGTAGGGTATCTCAGACATCAAGTCATCTTATAAGCATGCACATCAATACAGTGTAGGGTATCTCAGACATCAAGTCATCTTATAAGCATGCACATCAATACAGTGTAGGGTATCTCAGACATCAAGCAGCCAAAGAGCAATATTTTAAGGCCATAGCCTTTAATAAATACCAAATCCTACAATAGTTAATAGACGAGGTGATTATGAAAGACTATTGGCCTTAGGTTAAAAGCATGTATAGAATTAGCTGGAAATGCAAGGACAACGCGGGAAACCATTAAAACTAGAAGAAAGGAAGCATGACAAGGCAGATTTAAATAATAGAAAAACCAGAGCAGCCAAAGTCAGGATCCAAATAAAAATACACAGAAGCGAACAAAGACGGTAGCAAGCGCTTAAGTACAGATAAAAAACAATATCGGGGATGAGGAGGTCTCCGTGGCGGAATGGTTTAGCAGCCTGCCTCGCGATCCGAAATTTCGTTGGTTCGCTTCCAGACTACGTCATTCGGTTCACAAGTGCAGTTGTCGCTGGAGGTACGGTGTTCGAGTTCTGTGCAACACTTTCGGCAGGCTACTCTATGGAAAGAGACCGAGTCATGTGGAATAAAACACGGTGCAATGAAGTCGATCGTCTCGCATTTGAACCCCTTAAACCTTTCTTAGAAGACAGCACTTAGATGCCCTAGCAAGATTGGTACTAGATGCAGCGGCAGAAGGAAACATCTGAGACCTTGACAGTGCCACACGAAAGCAAGTAGAAAAATCTAATCAACCAAGTGGCCTTCAAAATCTCATATGCGAACTTTCTCACTGACACTAAAGATCAAATGAAAAGATGGGTTGCATACAAGTATTTTGAAGCACTTCTAAATGCTCCAGTACCAAATGACTCACTTGATCTCCAGCCGGCAGAAGTTGAGCTGGATATCAATTATGAAACACCATTTAAAGTAGACAACAGACATATTCTTCTTCTTCTGCTGCGTTCATCCGGAGTTTTTTTTTCGGACGTGATTGCGTTGTGCCTGTTTACAGCAGAGCTGCGTTCTTGCGCCGTTAGGCCGACACATCCGACTTCTGCGGCAACAGACATATTATCAAACTCAAAACAACATATTGCACGACTTATTGCACGACTTATTGCCTGGCGCATTTCACTGCATCTCGTCAAAAACATACTGCAGAATTCACACACCATAATTAAAGTCATAAGATTAATTCATCAAGCTGAAATATACTACACAAATATTCATATGCCCACAGTAATTTGAATTATCTACCACGGCAATTTTAAACTATTGTGTCTGTTTGTACAAAGGTTTCTTCTGTAAAAGAATGACAATTGCCTCAGCCACCTTTAGCAAGCGACCAGGCTTGAAGGATTTATTATCTTATTGCTTTAGTTTATGTTGTGTAAAATGCCAGGAAATCGACCAGTCTGTTGTTTGCGTCTTCATTGTTCAAATAATATCAAACTGCTGAAAACCGGAAGGTTAACCCGGTCAACAAATGTTCGCAGAAGTCGGATGTGTCGGCCTAACGACGCAAGAACGCAGCTCTGCTGTAAGCAGGCACAACGCAATCACGTCCGAAAAAGAAAAAAAACTCCGGATGAACGCAGAAGAAGAAACTACTGAAAGATGCGAACTATGTGGGTCCAGATGGTCTCCTAACAAAAACTATTAAAACCAATATAAAGACCTCAACTGAACTGCTGTGCAAATTGTTTATCAGTCTGGGAGACAAGAAATACCAAAAGACTGAAGAGACGGATACCAGTGTAGTTACATTTTTTTTTTAAATGGTGACCCGCAAGATTGTGAAAATTATAGAGCTATAATGTTATTAATTCCTGTGAAAACTTTAAATAGGATCATTCTGGAGAGATTAAGAAATGTAACAAACAAATAACTAAAGAATCGACAGTTTGACTACCGAACAAACAGATCACGGACTTACCAGATAGTCACAATTTTTTTTCCCCATATCCTTTACATGACATCGCTGTCAACATCAGCATCTTTCAGCTGATTGTTGATTTCTTGGCAATATTACTCTCAGTAGTTTGCCTTTGCTTTCTGAGCTGCCTGCTCACATACGCCGTGTCACCAACGCGGCTAGAACCGCTACCGATTCTCGTGCAAGTTAAGTTCTTCACGTGGCTATCGAGATTATGGAGAAAGTTGCTAACCCCTAGGCCAGGTAGACCGGCACAGTGACATTACGCATAATAATAGAGCAAAGCAGTGAACTGCATTTGCCTCTTTATATTGGATTTGTGGATTATGAATAGACCTTTGACAACATTGATAGGGAATCCCTTTGGAGGTTGATGCGGCATTGTGGGATCCCATAGAAAACCATTAACTTAATAAGGGCAACATATGATATGAAATGTATAGTTCTTCATGGGGGAAAACTAACAGGTACATTTGAAATCAAAACTGGAGTGCGACGGGGATATCTTTTGTCACCGTTATTGTTCTTACCGACTATAGACTAGGTTGTGAAGATAACAGTAACTACTGCCAGACAGCATTGCACCGCTGTCACACACACATGTAACCAGATGCTAGGTCAATTAAACTCACATGACGAGAGGTCACAACAATGATGTCTGAACATTAGTGGGTGAAAGTAAACATAATGAGATTAAACTGTGGAAATAAGATCATTTCAAGAGACGGAATCATACACCTAATTAGTTTGCAACGTAGACAAAATGGAGAGAACAGACATACGAGGGCGAGTCAATAAGTAAGTCACACAGTTTTGTTGGATGGCAAGTAAATGTAGTTGGTGTTTTTACAGATGTCATTAGGTGACAGCAACATCGAACTTTATATTCCCGTTCGTCAAGTGGCACTAGGCGTCTCATGCGCATGCGCAGCGCATAAATAAAATGGCCACTGCACTTATGGAGTGTACAACCAAAGAGCAACTTGCTGTTGTGAGTTTTTTTTTTTTTTGTGGGCAAAAGGACTGCCTGCAAAAGACATTCATACGGAAATGCTTCCTGTTTATGCTGACAAATGTTTGTCCCGTAAAATGGTGCATAGCTAGGTAGAAAAATTTTCTCAAGGACGCTCTAAGATTGTTGATGAAATCCGATCTGGTCGTCCTGTTGAGACTGCAGCAGAAGCATTCGTGCAGCGGGTGGAGGAGATGATTAGAGGTGACAGGTGAGCAACGTCCACCTTACAGCCCCGACTTAGCCCCTAGCGATTTCCACCTTTTTGGTCCTTCGAAAACCCACCTTGGCGGGATACATTTTGCGAATTACACCGAAGTTGAATGTGAAGTGAAAACGTGGTTTAGAAAACAGAGCACGCAGTTCTATGCAGCCGGTCTGGGAGGACTGATAAAACGATGGGATAAGTGCATCAATGTTAGTGGAAATTATGTTGAGAAATAAAGCGACAATGTATGTATAAAAATAAACTGGTTTCAAGTTGTTTTCATATTTAGTTATTGTTCTACAGCCATTTGTGACAGACTTATTGACTTCCCCTCGTATACTAAAATAAGAATACAAATAACAAGAGAAGCTTTCATAGCACTAGAAAATTTGTGGAAGTCGAAGGAAATAAAGCTTAGCACCAAACTGAGAATGTTCAACTCCAGTGTTAAATCGGCACTACCGTCACAACTAACAGAAATACACCACACACATTCATTGATTAGTGTCTAGCAGAATAGTGGGACTATTGTGACATGGCAGAATTACCAATGTAAAGCTCATGGAGAGAACTAAACAAATTCCAGTGAAATAAGAGGTGAGGAAAAGAAGACGTTGGCGCTAGATAGGAAACACATAAGAAAACTTGAAGATAGCGTAACGAGACACTCCTTTATCTGGAATCTACAATGAAAACGAAACAATCGAAGGCCTAAAACACATAGAAAAGAGAATTGGCTTGGCATGAGTTTGTTTAATGTCCATGGAAAATAACAGTTAAAAAAATAAAGAGACAAAAACACGCATTAATTGCAAAAAACTACACACACATACATCTAAACGTACATGACAATCTCAACAAGACACAATGCGGCAAACGTATATATAGCATGAAATGAAGCTGGTTTACTTAGCCGAGTAACGTGCCCACAACAACAAAACACGAGAAGATAGAACATGGCAGACACTAGAGGAATCTGGTCTAACCCTGCACACGTCAAATTAAACCGAGCTTCATGAAATATACAGTTCTCGTGCTAAATCTGTTTAAGACTCATGAACGGAACTTAAAAATGCCAGCAGACGGTTAATGGCACGCATTAACATACCCAACACTGCTGCACATTTTATCAGACGAAGAAAGGAATGAATAGCTGAAGTCAATGGGACATGGAGATAAACAAAAGTATGTATTTATAAATAGTCGGCATCTATATAAAACGGAGAGGAGCATGGAATTCCGAGTATATAATTTTTTACGAAGATTCTGTGACTGTTACATGACGTGTGTTGAATACAATCCTGGCTCAGGCAGTCCCAAATGTTTGAATCTCAATTTAGGCGCATTTTTAAATTGGCCTGGGCTCCTATGTCGACCCAGCCTAAGATAGAAACCAGGACATGTCCTGGAAAGTAACGGAGGCCGACCTGATGTTGGCCATATCACCAACAGAACTCCCATTGGTAGGGCTTGCGGACGCGGTTTGTGAGCCCGTATACCCGGGTTCGAAACACAGCCGTGTTAGTTTTTTCGAAAAAGGTATAGGAGCCGGTCGTTCAGAAAGCAATGGCAAACTACTGAACCTAAAATTTGCCCAGGAATCACGAACAGTGAAAATGCTTTGGTTGACTGCTACGTCCTGTGAAGGACATGCAACTTAATTAAAAGCTAGCACGATATACACAGCACGCTCAATGTGTGTTGAAGAGTCCTGAACCTAGTTGACCTAGCAGTGTTCTGGTGTGGGGAGATGTCTTTTGTCACTTTCTTCTTCCTTGTTGGCTCTGAAAAGAACAGTTGTTGTGTCATGCTTGACTGTCAGTAAGTTGCATATCCTTTACAGGACGTTGCAGTCAACACCAGAATTTTTTGCTGTTGTGATTTCTTGGCAAGTTTACGTTCAGTAGTTTGCCATTGCTTTCTGAATGACCGGCACCCGTACCATTTCGTAAAAAACCAACGCAGCGCGGTCTGTTGCCAAATCGCGCGCAGCTGTGTTTCGAACGCGGGTATGCGGAATCACGAACTGCCTCCGTAACTCCACCGTCACGGAGCAGGCATGCTTGATTGTGGCGAAGCTTTAAATCTTGCCCCATTCGACCGACTACTCCGGCATCAGCGCCGCACTGTTAGCAGATCGCCTTCCTCCTTTCACAGACACTTTGCATAATCAGAGAAAACCAATTCATAGTTTCTGATCGCCTTTCAGGAAAGTAGGGGGAAGAAGTAGAGATGAGAGGACACTTGACACAATTTAAAATGTGACAGCTAACGGCACACCAGCTAGATATCCATCAAATGACAGCACCTCGCTGAAGGAATACGTGTAGTACGACGCACTTCCAACTGGACACCTCCTAATCTCTAGTTCAGTGGTTCTCAACCGGTGGGGAATCCCCCCCCCTCCCCCCAGGAGGGAATTTTGGGGTTTCCAGGGGGGAATGAAGATTATTTCAAGATCGCATTAATACAAAAACCGATTACTTGACCTTGTTTTTCCCTTCATACGTTACGGTTCTGTACGTCTCGCCCTTCTAAAATTCATTTTATAAAGTAGGTAGACCCGCAAATCACGTTTTATGTGGACGTCTAGACTTGTTTTAGTATGTCCTTCCATTATTACGTATACTGTGTAGGGGCGGGAGGAGGGATTTTTAGGTAGGAAATACGAAAGGGGGGAATGACGTTCTGAAAATATGGTGAAATAGGGGGCACGGGCCAAATAAGGTTGAGAAACACTGCTCTAGTTTTTTCCTTTACTACAATAATTGTAAATATTGAGCACAACCCACTACTGGCAACGCCGATCGCATTCTGGTATGAACCTAAGGCCTATCCACGTCAATATGGAAGCACTATACTCGAGTTTCGCCCTCATTTGAGCTCGTCAGTAGTGCATATCCCTCACCGGATCCGGAAACAGTCCCGGATCACGCTTATGAAGCGGGTGTGTAACCACGCGGCACACACTGGACACACCAAATTATCACAACAGAATATCACAACGCTACCCATCATAGGCTATGCTCAAGATTGCCCAATCGCCGCGACCGACGTCCGTCAATCGATGGGACCCGAACGATCAGGACTTCTCACTGGCAAGGAACACCAGGCCTCCTAAATCCAGTGAGCAATAATCAATTGATTATGTGGTTGTTTCGGGATTTGAAATTTAAATATTGAGCACAACCCACTACTGGCAACGCCGATCGCATTCTGGTATGAACCTAAGGCCTATCCACGTCAATATGGAAGCACTATACTCGAGTTTCGCCCTCATTTGAGCTCGTCAGTAGTGCATAATTCAATACCTGTGTCTCACCCTTCTATTGCTATTGCAATGGCATCAGGGGATTTCCCGCTATTGACATTTCCGTGTAAGTAAAGGTATAGTTTCCCTGTCTACCTGGCCAAGAGGTTAACGACGTTGTTCGTAATCCCGTATATCCACGTACGGAAAACAGCTGCGCGAGACTCGATAGCGGATCGCGCCGCGCTGGTAACATACGGGGATATGTGAGCCGGTCGTTCAGAAAGCAATTACAAACTTCTTTTTTTTTTAGCATATCCTTTACAGGACTTAACTGTCAACACCAGCATCTTTCAGCTGTATGTTGATTTCTTGGCAAGATTACGCTTGAATTTGTTCCGATGTAGATCGAACCCATGACAATCAGGCCGGCAGGTGGGTTTCTAGCCACTATGATACCGCCGCTCTCATATTGCGATGTATAAGGTATAAATATGTTGCGGCGGTTATGTTTTCTAAGTGTGGAATTTTGCCAAAGCAGAGACCTATTCAGCCTGATGGTTACGTGTGCAAATAGCTAAGGGTTCTTAACGTCAGCAGTGCATCCCCGCTCTCATACGGAGACGAGCGCTCGTTCTTTAACATCCGGTGTGCTGATGTAGAGGTAGCGGATTCAACTCCTACACCGGTCAGTTGGACTAAAATGTTGACTTCTCCTCCTTGACTTGGGGACGTAAATTACAAGTACCTCTGAAGTCGTAGTAGGTGTGTCTGATGGCGAGGGACATTGATAATAGGGAAAGCTAATCTAAACGCAAAAATTAGTCCAGCACTAGAAGTGTACCACGTCTATGGTCTACGCTTGAGTTTAACGCGAGCGAGCACAACAACAACAAAATGCTCAGGTCTTGCACTAGAAGACTCCACATTATAATCACTCCCCGGGACGAATGATAACAGAATGTTCCTCTGAAAATAGTGTCCTTTGCTAGATTCCCATGAGGGGGCACATGTCGTGTTAGAAACAGGCGCAACAATTTTAAACAGCAGGCTGGAGGAGGTCAGGGACAGGGTTCCTTTTCGATATGACAACATGTGAGAAATCTAATGAAATGAATGCCATAACTCTTGCACATCTCATGAAAGATATCTTAACACTCTGGAAAATTGAATTATTGTACAACTGAGATCTTTTACTACATAAGTCCTCGGCGTCAAACATTTCGTTTAATCATCCTATTACAAGTCTGATCAACTCACCCCTCACTTGTCTCTCATTCCCACTTCAATATTTGTGTACTCTCCCCTTTTTTGCTCTGGGCCATTAATAAAACTGACCGTCCCCCACCCTTACGCTTAATGCGTCTTAGTTTACACTTTATCCACTATGTCATTTTCTGTCAGCTGACCTACGGAGCTCGTGGCATATAATTTGATTATTATGCCCAAGCTTTCAGGCATATTTTTGCTACGTTTAAATTAAATTCTATCAAGGTTTTTTTTTTTTTTATGCTTACAAATGGCCCTTTTTCGTGCTAAAGGCATTTTTGGGCATTTGGTGCTGACCCATATGTTAACAGGCCAATCGACTTCCGGTGGGTGATATGTCAGCCTCACGCCGGCCGCCTTTACTTCCCAAGACATTTCCGAGGACTCATGGTAAGCTTTGTCGACCTGGTAGCCACGTCAAATTTAAAACTTTGAATCTACCCCCGTGCGGATCGAACCCATGACCATGGGGTGGGTATTCGAGCACCTAGCCACTACGCTACCGCCGCTCCCGGGTATATAGTGCTCTTCCGAATAACGATCCCAAATTATTTATTGTAAAAAGCATCCCTTACAAGACCTCAATGGGTGATTATGCTCGTTCCGGGGCGATATGTACAGTTATTGAGTGTGTAGCGGACTGCAAGACCGACCGATGGATGCAGTAAATGTTTTTGGGCCCTGGAGGACCCTCACTGTCATCGGAGTGTATACCTATCAGTTATATGTGGAAATACGTACTTACAAGATATAGATATACACTCCGACGACAGCGAGGGCCCTTCGAGCCCAGGAAACATTTAAAGTATCCATCGATCGGTATAGCAGTCCGTGACACAGTGAACCGGAAGTGATCGACAACATCAACTGATGAGGCCCTGTAAGGGATACTTTTTACACTAAATAATTTGGAACCGTTATTCGGAAGAGTGCCGTGCCGGCCTAATATGTGTCGATCAATAAGTACAAGGTTGATGATGTGCTCAATATGACTCGGTTATCTTTACTTTCCATGCAATTTCCAGACATCGTTGTTTAGGCTGGGGCAACCTGGGAGATAAATCCCTGCCCTGAAGAGGATTCAAACATCTGACCACCGAGCTGGCAGGCAAGACAGCCACCACGCTACTTCATCCTCCACTTCCCTCTGTAGTATAACATTAATGTTGTTTCTTTCTTTAAGAACGCTAACTATCGAAACAGCCCCTTGTTGCTGTTTGAACTCGCTAACGACATTCTGTATATTTTTGGTATTTATTTCAGGCAACTTCGCAATAACGCGCCCTGTACTCTAAAAGCATTATTTGGAAAGTAAACAGACAAGATCTGAAATATCAAGTCCTGTAATACAGCTTCTTGGAAAAGGTAATGGAGTGTTGGAGCTTCCTCCCGCCACAAAACTGCATATACAGAACATTACTGTCAGCCTTTTCCGAATTACTAGCTGAGTAAATTAACAGAACTGCCATCAAATAACGACAACAGTATTGAAATAATCAATATGAATCCACTTTCTGATTAATTCCAAGTTATGAAGATGAAGAGAAAAACGTGTGTACTTGTTGAAATGGCAACAAGCTGGCTGAAATAATAGGTAAGATAACATTGGGCAACGGTGTTTGTTGGCATTTATATAGTTTATTCACATCAATCGACGCGATAGAAACAAAGACAGCCATTTGAGATAGAAGAAAGTCAATATGTTTATATCAACCAATTCAGCGCTCTGAGAGAAATTACCATTTATTAAACATGCTGGGTGTCCTTTGCAGGACGTACGATCAATCCCGACCTTAGCCATTTACGTTCAATAGTTTGGCATTTGACACTTATTAAGCAAGCTGAACAGTGCATAAATGCCTTGGAATATAAGTGTTATAGACGGGTTCTCAAAATATCTTGGATACAGAAGATAACAACTGCATCCATACGACAAGAACTGAATATTGAAGAAGGTTGGCTACTGTAATGTAAAAGTTGCATGTCCTGTACAGGACGTCGCAGTCAACACCAGCATTTTTTGCTGTTGTGATCTCTTGGTAAGTTTACGTTCAGTAGTTTGTCATTGTTTTCTGAAGGTTGGCTACTAAAGACGATAAAACAAAGAAAATTGAAATATGTTGGTCACTTGAAACGCCATGAAAGTTTGGAGATATATAATTAAAGAGAATTAAGGAGAAATATTATTAGTCTGGATATTTTTGTAACATAACATTGAGTATGCTTCGTTGGGTATTCTGTGAAGTTTTGGGTATACTGTAATGTGTCGGGTATTCTGTGATGTGTTGGGTATTCTGTCATTGTCGTGTCCTCCTTTACAGTGTCGTCCCTGGAGTGAAGAGAGTCGACACTCACATTATAATATTTTTTTCCCTCTCAATATTCTGGAGAATCCACCAGCTTCCGTCCAACACACTCCATCAGCCTATGGACACCTTTTCCTATCACTCTCTCACTGTCGTACTATGCCCCCTTCTCATACTTCCCCAACGCAACATACTCAACAACTCTTGCTTCTAAAAATTAATAAAGATTAATTTATTAAAAGAAAAGTGTAACGTGTATGAGACGTGTATGCGAAGAAAATGTGTGACGTGTTCTATAAAGTGTGTAGAATCGGACTCTCAGACCACAACCCAGTCAGCTGATCCCAGCAAGGATAGACCACAGCACGTTACGTCAGAACATGTACATCTCACCCAGTGCCGAAACCATCTTGCCGGATACTGCTTTGCCTCTGTAGACCTCTGGTAATCCAATTTCATGATCATCCGAAATAGACACCGGTGGTATTAACAGTTAATCATGGACCGGTTGCACCCTACACAATGTCCGTTCCTATCGTTCCTTAAAAAAAACTGCACAAGTCCTTTGTAGTGTGTACACAGTCATTAATGTTAATTGTTAATGTGATTGATCCTCACTCGTGTCTATCTAGCCTCACGTATCAAGTCTTGTGTTCTATTACACGAGATTATATCACACTATGTAATTATTAGACTTAATGTTTTCAGTTCGTTACTACTGTCTGATGCTGTGTGGTGCATCAGTAAGCATCACTCTCTTTGGTGAATCAACTTCCTTCTAGCTTTAGTTACGTTCTGTATGCAACTTTATTGATTGTTGAACTGGTGTTCTTCCGAATAGGATTTGATTCTTTCCCAAAACTTGTTGAGTTTCCTTGGATCTGGTAGGGAACCTATGATAGAAACAACACATCTGGTGATAGTACTAGTCACTGATCCTTTCGGCTGAGTGTAAGCCTATCGCCTTGCTTAATGATCTTTAGCTAACTAGACTTAGTCATAGAGCAGATTAGCTACCCACCTAGAGCCGAATCAGGCTATGACAAAGAAAGACCCATACAGAGTGCAAAACCCCAGCGGGCAAGTTCCCCGTCTCCCAATTATCCATCAGTACTCTATTCTTAACTAGCAGAGCTAATATCACTATTCTACTCTAACTAGTTTCCACTAACAGTGCTAATCATCACACTATAGTTTAACAAGGCCACAGTCTATATTAATTAGAACGAATATATTATAATAGGTTATACCTTACAGCACTGCAGTTTACACTAAATTACATCTAATGGTAGCCATACAGGCTCGTGTAAACTAAATCAAATATCTCCTTCACACGTTAGATGTTCTAACTGCTGCAGTGACAAGCATGTCTGCCTAAATCCACATTTTCAAGTCCCCCTAGTTGGTCCCAACTCGGGTTTATATGGCAAACTACCAAAGTTGGCCACGTGACGTTATCCTTTATGCCCCCACACAGGTGGCACATTGGCAGATCATCCCCTGTCAGGGATCAATCCCCCCTCTGGCTCCCTCCATGTTAGATTTGTCATCACAGGTTTTGATTCCCAAAACAAGCCAGCGAGTTCCTGTATACTCCCAACACAGTTGCCAGTAACCAGCCGTCAATCTTCTTGATGTTCCGGAACTAAGACTTGACAGATGCACTGTTTTCTCCCTAGTCGGGCACTTCCGACCTGTTGATAAACTGTCAATCTTCTGTTCAGTGGTGACAATCCCAGCAGCCATTTCGCCTGATGTCCGGAACTATAACTGACAGACAGGGCTGTTCCATGTACTGAGCCGGGCAAGGCTATGTGATTCTAAATGTTTATAAACTGCCAACGCGGTGTATCCATTCATTCTCACTCACCACCAAATGTGTATATGTGCTGCCCCGATGTAACCCGTGCAGCTGTGTTTACTCTGTTAGTACGACTGTTGTGGCCTAGAAAATATACGCCAAGCAAACGTCGGTATTATCATTATCTGGTTAACTCATGGCGAGCTCGTGACATAGGCCCCCTCTTAAGAGAGTAGTCCATCTCACTCTTCTCCACCATGAGTTAAATCCAGATGATTCATTCCTCTTCTTCAGGAGCTGGGTGTCTTGACAAGAAGTCCGCTCCAACATTTTCCTTCCCAGGAATGTACTCCACTGTGAAATTATAAGGTTGAAGTAACAACGACCACCGCATCAAACGTGCGTTGAGCTTCTGAGAAATAGCCAGGAACATCAGGGGCTGATGATCCGACTGGACCCGAAACTTAACTCCATACAAATATGGCTGAAATTTTTGCACTGCCCATACAAGAGACAAGCACTCTCTCTCGACGGTTGAATAATTCCTCTCCGCCTGTAGAAGTTTCTTACTTGCGTATGCCACAGGTTTCAAAACCGAAGCATCGTCTTTTCCTTCCTGTAACAAAGCGGCTCCAATTCCAATCGCACTCGCATCTGTTCTCAACACAAATTGTTTGGAAAGGTCAGGGAGCTGTAATACAGGTTTGCTGACCAAGGCCTCCTTTAACTGACTATAGGCATTCTCACATTCTGGTGTCCAAATGATTTGGTCCGGGAATCCCTTTTTCAAGGTTTCCGTCAACGGAGCTCCCAGGTCAGTGAAATGTGGGATAAATTTGTGGTAGAACCCACACAACGAGAGAAAAGATCGCACATCCTTCTTCGTTTTTGGTCTAGGTGCATTTCTGATTTTCTCCAGGTTCTTCTCTTCTGGAACAATGTGTCCTGGAGTGATGGTGTGACCTAGAAATTCCAGAGTCTGGTAACCAATCATGCACTTGGTTGGACGAGCAGTAAGCCCTGCTTCCTTGAGCCTATTAAACACTCTCTCCAAGGATTGTAAGTGGTCATCCAGGCTGTCACTGGAAATCAGAATATCATCCATGAATGAGATGATAGATGGATCCTGTAACGGATCTAGTAAAGTCCTCATCATGCGTGTAAACACACTAGGTGCATTGCTGAGTCCAAAGGGCATGACCTTGAATTCGTAGTGTCCACTGGGTGTACTGAAAGCTAACAGTGGTCGAATCTCCGGTTTGACTGGTATCTGATAGTACCCCCGACTCAGATCCACCTTTGAAAAGTACCGAGCCTTATGGAGCCTAGCGAATAACTGAGTTGGATTCGGCAAAGGTTCCACCTGAAACTGTGTATGACTGTTCAGAAGTCGGTAATCTATACACAACCTGTGTTCTCCACTTGGTTTGCGTAACAAAACTACCCCCGCATTGTATGGGGATGTGGATGGTGCAATCACGTCATCCTCCAGCAGTTTTTTTATTTCCTCCTCCAGGGCCTTTTCTTTAGAGAATGGCACTGGGTAAACCTTTTGGCGAACAGGCTCCTGTGTGGTCAAAGTCATCTCGAACTCAACCAACCTCGTTCGTCCTGGTTTATCAGTCAGTATCTCCTTATGAGACTTGAGAACCTGGGTTATCCTTTCCCTCTCCTGGGAGGTCAGATCAGGGTTCACTTGTACATCCCTATAGGTTTCCTGGTGTACCAAGGGATATTCCCTGCCCTCGTTGGTTCCCACTTCTGTCTCCACTGCAACTGCCATTGCCATGAGGTGAGCTGCCTTGTCTCCGGGTCTCTCTTCGTATTTCCGCAAGAGATTGATATGGAAAATCTTCGACTTTCCCCGGATCCGGATCTGATAGTTGGTTCTGGATATCACCCTTTCCACGGGAAATGGTCCTTGCCAACCTATCTCCAGTTTGTTGTTTCCCGTTGGGAGTAGCAACAAGACTTTATCTCCCACCTCTAGAGATCTTTCTTTAGACCTACGGTTGTAGTAAGCCGCATGTCTTTTCCTGGCCTTTTTCAAGTTTTGATTTGCCAGAGTCCATCCCTTGTGGAGTTTTTCTTTCAGTTCCTCCACGTATTTATAGGATGAGATCACTTCTTCTGACGTCCCCTCTTCAGTCCAACTCCTCAACATGGCTTCCAACGGTCCTTTGATTGGACGACCAAACAGCAACGTAGCGGGTGGTAGTCCTGTTGAGCCATGAGGAACTTCCCGATAGGCAAAGAGTGCTGCTGGGATATATTCATCCCACCTATCAGGTTTTTCCTGCGCTAGTTTCCTGAGCATTGTCATCAACGTGCCGTTGAAACGCTCTACTTGTCCATTGGCTTGAGGGTGGTAAGGGCTGGTATGTATGTGGTTAGAGTGAAACACCCTAAATACCTCCTCCATGAGTTTTCCACAAAACTGAGATCCATTGTCCGTCAGAATTTGATCCGGAAAGCCTAATCTGGTAAAGGCCTCCATCAGTGCGTCCGCCACTCTTTTCGAGTCAATCGTGGTCAACGGTATAGCCTCACCCCACATTGTACAGCAATCCACCATTGTGAGTATATACATGTTCCTCTTCCTAGTCCTGGGAAGTGGACCCACGATATCGATGGCTACCCTCTCGAAAGGAGAGTTCATGATGGGCATCTCACCCAACACCACCGGTGCTGTCCAGTGTTTCGGTGCCACCCTCTGGCACTCAGGGCATGACTTCACATACCGACGCACATCATCTGTCATTCCCGGCCAATAGTAGTGGCAGGAAATCCGCTGCATGGTGGCGGCAATACCCATGTGTCCACTAAAGGAGATGGTATGCCCCATATGAAGAATCTGGGACCGGTGAGCTTTCGGGACGACCAACTGACCGTATAGGTTGTCTCCCCTTCCTGCTCTCCTGTAGAGTATCCTATTCTTCATGTAGTACTGCCCCCGTCCTGGTGGATCAGCACTTTTCTGCAGCTTTTTGTAGCAAGGACGTAAAGTATCATCCTCACTCTGGGCAGTTCGTAGCTCCCCCGGCATTGGGTTAGTCACAATTGCTTCTGCCTCTTCCGTTTCGTCTGAGAGCGAGTCTGCATTGCTCCCATATGGATTGGCTCCCTGGGCATTCCCAGAAAGACATACCGGCAACCTAGGATGACTGGAAAAATGGGATCGGTCAATACAGCGGCCTTGATGGTGCCGGTGACGTACCTTGAGCGAATCTCCACATTAGCAATGGGCAACTTCATGGTTACAGCACTCTTCTGTGCAGGCTGTATATCCAAGGTTTCACCTGTGAATTGTTCTGGATGTACCAGATCCGCAGAAATCACGGCCTCCCCGTCCAGTCCTGTGTCGTATAAACACTCCACTTGACGACCGTTAACCTCTACCAATTCCACTACAGGTGGTTTTTCCTGGTCTGGAGTCTCTTCCTCGGCCTCGACCTGTTCGGTGGGCTCCACCTTAGGTTTCCCGGGGCACCCGACGAATTGAGTGTCTCCTGACTTTCCCCTGCAGTCAATAGCATTGTGCGTGTTTGACTTGCATTGGTTGCACCATTTCCCTGTCCTAGATTTTCTATTGTCCAGACTTGAGTGAGCTCTCCTGGTGGCGAGCTTCCTTGTTGACCTTGGCATTTTCCGTGACAACCTCCTTGGAAGTCACTTGACATGCTGCAAAGTGAGGGTTCTTAGCCTTCGATTTGCAGTCCCTCGTATTGTGAGAGGGTGACTTACAAATTGAACACCACTTCTCCGACCACGGTCGTTTAGGTGTAGAGCTTGAAGTGCTCTTGCTTCCCTCCTTCTTCTTCTCTGAACTATCCTCTGATTTTTGCACATAAGGTTCCCACTTTTTGGTTCCTGAGTTTTTGGCTTTCTTCTTGTCATGTTTCTCTTGACTTTTGGTGTTGGTGGAAAGGTTTTCCCCTGCCTCCCCATGTACCTCGACGAACCGTTCTGCTAATTTAGTCACGAGGTCAATACGTTCCGCTCCTTGTTCTCCCAGGAACGTCCTGAGAGGTTTAGACATTTGCTTCTTCAGCTGGTCGACCACCATGAGCTCTTCCAGACTCTCATAGTCATGTGCGAACCCAGCCAAATCCATCCACTTATGGAGATAAGATTTTAAGACGCAAACTGTAGGCGGCAAACAACTCTCCCGGTTCTCGTTTCGCTGCTCGAAATTTTTTCCGGTAGGTATGTGACGTAACCTCGAATCGTTTCAGCAGAGCCGTCTTTAACTCATCATAATTGTTCTCATGTCCTGGTGGCAGGCGAGTATAAACCTCGTATCCGGTCCCGCGTAATCCCTGGGATAGCTTAAGATTCCATTTGTTACGCTCCAGACCCATAGCAACTGACATAGCCTCGAAGCGTTGAAGGTACTGGTCAATCTTCTCTTTGTCCTCCTCGTAGACCGCCAAAGGAAACTTCATAGCATGGTACCCATGTCCACCTACTGGTGTTGAGCCTGGGATAGAGGAACCTCCAACTGCTCCCTCAGTTTCCCCATTAGATTGACTCTTGAGCTCGAGTTCCCGCATCCGGTACTCGTGTTCCCTTTTCTGTGCTTCCTGTTCAGTTTCTAATTTCCTAGCTGTTTGCTCAGCTTCAAATTTCTTAGCTGCTTGCTCAGCTTCCAATTTCTTAGCTGCTTGTTCCAACTCCATCCTTCTCAATTCCAACTCGGCCTTTCGATCTTCCCGTTCTGCTTGACGATACTCTCTCTCCACTTCCTGTATGTAATCCGTTAGAGCAGAACCCGCCAATCCCATTTCTTCCCCCTTTGCCTTTAATTCTGCTGTGCTAAGTTTAGGGGTGGCCATTATACAGAGAGGTAAGCTAGCAGGTCTAGTACAATATAACTGCAAATTACTATACAGATATATGAACAAGTACTATAAATCTAGATATTACTACACACAGCACATTCTTGCAGTGACAAGAGTAGAATCAGGACCACAGACATATGCAGACGTGTGAAGTGTGAACAGGTAAGATATTTGTCCTAACTCCTATCCACATTCACTCTAGCTGGATTCTCCAAAATGATATCTCCCTCTTATAACTAAGGATCCCGTGTCAAAAGACCCCGTTGTCAGAAGATCCCACTGTCAAAGGTTCCTGCTTGCAGGAGATCTCGCTGTCCAAGGATTCCGTTTACGGGAGATCCCGCTGTCCAAAGATTCCGTTTACGAGAGATCCCGCTGTCCAAAGATCACGTTTACGAGAGATCCCGCTGTCCAAAGATCACGTTTACGAGCTCCCAATAATGTCGTGTCCTCCTTTACAGTGTCGTCCCTGGAGTGAAGAGAGTCGACACTCACATTATAATATTTTTTTCCCTCTCAATATTCTGGAGAATCCACCAGCTTCCGTCCAACACACTCCATCAGCCTATGGACACCTTTTCCTATCACTCTCTCACTGTCGTACTATGCCCCCTTCTCATACTTCCCCAACGCAACATACTCAACAACTCTTGCTTCTAAAAATTAATAAAGATAATTTATTAAAAGAAAAGTGTAACGTATATGAGACGTGTATGTGAAGAAAATGTGTGACGTGTTCTATAAAGTGTGTAGAATCGGACTCTCAGACCACAACCCAGTCAGCTGATCCCAGCAAGGATAGACCACAGCACGTTACGTCAGAACATGTACATCTCACCCAGTGCCGAAACCATCTTGCCGGATACTGCTTTGCCTCTGTAGACCTCTGGTAATCCAATTTCATGATCATCCGAAATAGACACCGGTGGTATTAACAGTTAATCATGGACCGGTTGCACCCTACACAATGTCCGTTCCTATCGTTCCTTAAAAAAAACTGCACAAGTCCTTTGTAGTGTGTACACAGTCATTAATGTTAATTGTTAATGTGATTGATCCTCAATCGTGTCTATCTAGCTTCACGTATCAAGTCTTGTGTTCTATTACACGAGATTATATCACACTATGTAATTATTAGACTTAATGTTTTCAGTTCGTTACTACTGTCTGATGCTGTGTGGTGCATCAGTAAGCATCACTCTCTTTGGTGAATCAACTTCCTTCTAGCTTTAGTTACGTTCTGTATGCAACTTTATTGATTGTTGAACTGGTGTTCTTCCGAATGGGAATTTGATTCTTTCCCAAAACTTGTTGAGTTTCCTTGGATCTGGTAGGGAACCTATGATAGAAACAACACATCTGGTGATAGTACTAGTCACTGATCCTTTCGGCTGAGTTTAAGCCTATTGCCTTGCTTAATGATCTTTAGCTAACTAAACTTAGTCATAGAGCAGATTAGCTACCCACCTAGAGCCGAATCAGGCTATGACAAAGAAAGACCCATACAGAGTGCAAAACCCCAGCGGGCAAGTTCCCCGTCTCCCAATTATCCATCAGTACTCTATTCTTAACTAGCAGAGCTAATATCACTATTCTACTCTAACTAGTTTCCACTAACAGTGCTAATCATCACCCTATAGTTTAACAAGGCCACAGTCTATATTAATTAGAACGAATATATTATAATAGGTTATACCTTACAGCACTGCAGTTTACACTAAATTACATCTAATGGTAGCCATACAGGCTCGTGTAAACTAAATCAAATATCTCCTTCACACGTTAGATGTTCTAACTGCTGCAGTGACAAGCATGTCTGCCTAAATCCACATTTTCAAGTCCCCCTAGTTGGTCCCAACTCGGGTTTATATGGCAAACTACCAAAGTTGGCCACGTGACGTTATCCTTTATGCCCCCACACAGGTGGCACATTGGCAGATCATCCCCTGTCAGGGATCCATCCCCCCTCTGGCTCCCTCCATGTTAGATTTGTCATCACAGGTTTTGATTCCCAAAACAAGCCAGCGAGTTCCTGTATACTCCCAACACAGTTGCCAGTAACCAGCCGTCAATCTTCTTGATGTTCCGGAACTAAGACTTGACAGATGCACTGTTTTCTCCCTAGTCGGGCACTTCCGACCTGTTGATAAACTGTCAATCTTCTGTTCAGTGGTGACAATCCCAGCAGCCATTTCGCCTGATGTCCGGAACTATAACTGACAGACAGGGCTGTTCCATGTACTGAGCCGGGCAAGGCTATGTGATTCTAAATGTTTATAAACTGCCAACGCGGTGTATCCATTCATTCTCACTCACCACCAAATGTGTATATGTGCTGCCCCGATGTAACCCGTGCAGCTGTGTTTACTCTGTTAGTACGACTGTTGTGGCCTAGAAAATATACGCCAAGCAAACGTCGGTATTATCATTATCTGGTTAACTCATGGCGAGCTCGTGACAGTCATGTGTCGGTTTTCTTGAGCCAACGCCGTGCATAGTGGCCTATGGGATATTCCACGTTTCCAAGAATGGTCAAACCATCTATGGTTGATGTATTACACCAATCACACCTACACATGTTCAATATACTATATACTGTTTTATAATTTCAGCATGTGTGATTCACGCCTTTCATGTGTCACTTGTCAAGTTGCTGTGTTGTTTGTAAAATATGTGTAATTTATATTTTGAGCAACCTGGGTGGAGATTTTTAAATATATAAAAATAAAACAAATATGTATAAATATATCTCAAAGTAACTGAACACTTAAACTACTGAGCGTAATGTTGCCAAGAAATCAACACACAGCTGAAAGATGCTGCTGTTGACAGCGATGTCCTGTAAATGATATGCGAATTTAAAAAAAAAAAAAACTGGACACTTAAGGTTGCTTTTCACCATTATTCGAGGTCGCTAGGAGTTCAATCCATTATACCAGGGTTAGGGAGAGTTAACATCTTCAAGTTTCACACAGTCTTTAAAAGTCCACAGCGTCATTCGTACGCATTTACTTTAGTCAGAGTTAGCCCCGCTACCTTTTAGCTACTCATCCTCTATCCAACACACACACACACACACACACACACGTGCACACACACACACACACACACACACACACACACACACACGTGCACAAACCCACATCCACACAGTTTTATAAAAGTTAGTTGCATATATTTTACAGGACGTAGCAGTCAACACCAACATTTTTGCTGTTGTGATCACCTGCAAAGTTTACGTTCAGTAGTTTGCCATTGCTTTCTGAATGACCGGCACCCATACCATTTCGTACACAACCACCTCAAGACGGTATGCTGCCAAATATATAAATAGTTTTTCACCATTATTCGAGGTGGATCGGAGTTCAGTCCATTATACCAGGACCAAGGAGTGTTCATACTCTCAAGTTTCACACTCTCTATAAGAGGTAGACCCGATACCTTTTAGCTACTCCTCCTCTATTCAAAAAAAAAAAAAAACCACACACACACACGCACGCACGCACGCACACGCACACACGCACATACACACACGCACTCACACACACACACACACACACACACACACACTCTCTCTCTCTCTCTCTCTCCCTCTCTCTCTCTCTTACTTTTCATAAATGAACACACATCTCCTAATCCCTAAACCCTTAAATCCCTAAATCCCCAAAAAGTCCCTAAATCCCGCCATGCAACTACTGGTGTCCGAGTTCAGGATTGTGAATTCCAAACATTTGATTGTCAACTTCACATGCTCTGCTGGGCCCACGATGTACACAACTTTGACTGATGGCTACCTTCAGCGCCCGTGGATAAATCACACAGTTTACATGTGATCGGCAAATCACCGAAATGACTGTGGTTACGTTCTTCCCCGGGACATTCCCAATTGCTAGGTCACGTTCGTGCTGTCTCCAAATTTAGACCTGCTTATTTGAAGTCTAGAGAGCATTGAGGTTACTTTGAGGCTACAGCTTTAGACGTATGAGTAAATGGCCCAGTTACATACATTGGGAGCATTGAGTATAAAGTGCTAGCCACATATGTTATATCAGTATTGTGGGACACTGTAGTAACAGAGAGTGCAAAGAAAGGACCCTCCTTGAATATCAAGAAAACAGTAACAATGGCGATATCAAAGACATATGTGACACCAAAATGTGACATAGAAATAGAAGGAAAAATTCTTAATCAAGTGGATAATTTTAATTACCTAAGGGGCATTTATAACATCAAATGGAAGATGTAAAACAGAGATTAAGAGCAGAATATGGCAAGCAAAAGTTGCATTTCAGAAAATGAAGAGTATCTTATGCAATTAGTCACTATCATTGAATGTAAGAAAGAAAGAGCTGAAATACTATGTAGAACCAGTTTTGCTGTATGGTAGTGAATCATGGAATGTAAATAAACAAATTAGGAAGAACTTAGGAGCAATAGAGATGTGGTTTTTTTTAGACAAATGTTGCGAATTCCTTGGACTGCCAAAGAAACTAACAACAACTGCCTGAAAGAGGCTAATGAAACTAAAACATTATATACAACAATAAGAAAGAGACAAACAGCTTTCTTTAGTCGTGCGATGAGAAGAGAGACACTGGAGAACATCGTGACAACTGGAAAGATCCAGGGGAAGAGAGGCAGAGGCAGACCAAGAGAAATTATGCTGGATGGATTGAAACGATGGCATGGAGGAATATCAGCAGGAGAGTTGATCCAGAAAACCAAAGACCGAGATCTGTGGAGAGCCATGAACGCCTACGCCAGCTGGCAGGGCACTTGATGATGATGATGATGATGATGATGATGATGATGATGATGATGATGATGACGATGACGATGACGATGATGATGATGATGATGATGATGATGATGATGATGATGATGATGATGATGATGGATGATGATGATGATGATGATGATGATGATGATGATGATTTAGTATTTCGGCCAAAGTATTATTCGTGTATTCACTTCATATGATATATAACTCTACAGTATGCACCTGACGTGATGCATCGAGGTATGCCAGGCACGAAATCATGCAACATATTGTTTATGTCTTCTGTGTTTACATATTTTATAAACTAATGGTCACTAGATATGTTAATTGGTTAACATAGATTAAAGACGAGAAGGTGGACTTCGAAGCAACGAGTTTACCCCGTCTGGCTTAGTCGCTAGCCACAGAACGCCAAGTTGATTGCAGAGAGCGTGGCACAACGCACGAGCTACGTTGCTCCAGCGACCACACCCAGGAATCTCTGGAACAACTGGAATTTTTGTCTGAGCGACGCCGTTCGAAAAGGAATTCATTACATTCATAACGCGAGACAGACGCTTGTTCGCTTCTACACGGAGACCCAGACTAAAATGTGTACCAGTAAATGTCTTCCTAAGTAACGGCTATCGGCGTGGTAGTGACAAAATCATCCACAATATGCCGGTCCGTCTGTAAAATGTTGGTCTAGATCCATACGCCCAATGTCATCATCCACCATGTGCCGGCTGGGATGTAAAATGTTGGTCTAGATCCATATGTCCAATGTCATCATCCACCATGTGCCGGCTGGGATGTAAAATGTTGGTCTAGATCCATATGTCCAATGTCATCATCCACCATGTGCCGGCCGGGATGTAAAATGTTGGTCTAGATCCATATGTCCAATGTCATCATCCACCATGTGCCGGCCCGTCTTTAAAATGTTGGTCTAGATCCATATGCCCAATGTCATTATCCACCATGTGCCGGCCTGTCTGTAAAATGTTGGTCTAGATCCATGTGCCCAATGTCATCATCCACCATGTGCCGGCCGGGATGTAAAATGTTGGTCTAGATCCATGTGCCCAATGTCATCATCCACCATGTGCCGGCCGGGATGTAAAATGTTGGTCAAGATCCATATGCCCAATGTCATCATCCACCATGTGCCGGCCGGGATGTAAAATGTTGGTCTAGATCCATATGTCCAATGTCATCATCCACCATGTGCCGGCCCGTCTTTAAAATGTTGGTCTAGATCCATATGGCCAATGTCATTATCCACCATGTGCTGCAATGTCTGTAAAATGTTGGTCTAGATCAATATGCCCATTGTCATCATCCACCATGTGCCAGCCGGGATGTAAAATGTTGGTCTAGATCCATGTGCCCAATATCATCATCCACCATGTGCCGGCCGGGATGTAAAATGTTGGTCTAGATCCATGTGCCCAATGTCATCATCGTCCATGTGCCGGCCGGGATGTAAAATGTTGGTCTAGATCCATGTGCCCAATGTCATCATCCGCCATGTGCCGGCCTGTCTGTAAAATGTTGGTCTAGATCCATATGCCTAATGTCATCATCCACCATGTGCCGGCCGGGATGTAAAATGTTGGTCTAGATCCATGTGCCCAATGTCATCATCCACCATGTGCCGGCCGGGATGTAAAATATTGGTCTAGATCCACATGCCCAATGTCATCATCCGCCATGTGCCGGCCTGTCTGTAAAATGTTGGTCTAGATCAATATGCCCATTGTCATCATCCACCATGTGCCAGCCGGGATGTAAAATGTTGGTCTAGATCCATGTGCCCAATGTCATCATCCACCATGTGCCGGCCGGGATGTAAAATGTTGGTCTAGATCCATGTGCCCAATGTCATCATTCACCATGTGCCGGCCGGGATGTAAAATGTTGGTCTAGATCCACATGCCCAATGTCATCATCGACCATGTGCCGGCCGGGATGTAAAATGTTGGTCTAGATCCATGTGCCCAATGTCATCATCCACCATGTGCCAGCCGGGATGTAAAATGTTGGTCTAGATCCATGTGCCCAATGTCATCATCCACCATGTGCCAGCCTGTCTGTAAAATGTTGGTCTAGATCCATATGCCTAATGTCATCATCGACCATGTGCCGGCCGGGATGTAACATGTTGGTCTAGATCCATGTGCCCAATGTCATCATCCACCATGTGCCGGCCTGTCTGTAAAATGTTGGTCTAGATCCATATGCCTAATGTCATCATCCACCATGTGCCGGCCGGGATGTAAAATGTTGGTCTAGATCCATGTGCCCAATGTCATCATCCACCATGTGCCGGCCGGGATGTAAAATGTTGGTCTAGATCCACATGCCCAATGTCATCATCGACCATGTGCCGGCCGGGATGTAAAATGTTGGTCTAGATCCATATGCCCAATGTCATCATCCACCATGTGCCGGCCGGGATGTATAATGTTGGTCTAGATCCATATGTCCAATGTCATCATCCACCATGTGCCGGCCGGGATGTAAAATGTTGGTCTAGATCCACATGCCCAATGTCATTATCCACCATGTGCCGGCCACTAACTAGTTAGTTAGTTAGTTAGTTAGTTAGTTAGTTAGTTGGTTAGTTAGTTAGTTAGTTAAATGTAGTTTAGTGTAGTGTAGTGTAGTTTAGTTTAGTTTAGTTTGTCAGTTTGACAGACAGTTAGTTAGACAGTTAGATACTAGATTTGTAAATCACCATAAATGTACACTTGACATTGGTTGCAAACGTACAATAAGCTCGGTAGACTCAATTATGAACAATAACAATATCACAAACATTACGAGCATGTCTCACAATCACAACAGTGGCAAATTTATTCCATAGCAACATGATCGCACAATGACATTTAAAATGGATCATGTGGAGGCGTTGGTGGTGAAGGCTGGAAGGGGACTTATACATAGATGGCAATGGGGGTAGAGCAGAGAATGCTTAGCTTCACACGAGCTTTCAGAAGTTAATCATTTCAGTCATTGAGTATGGTTTGGGGCTGCTGACAGTATCAAAGAGCCAGCTTGAAAGGTTGGAGCGCATACAGAGTGCGGCCGTGCTGGTGATCCTGGGGTGCACAAAGGACACACCAATTGTATGCATGATGCATATCCTAGCACTGCCAGCAATTATGGATGGATACGCACAGGGTCCTTCAAGCCAAATGGTACATGAGAGTCGCTGCAGACAGGGATCACCTCCTGCATGAAGTAATGGATATGGTCAACGGTCATAGACTGAGAAGAGGCAGGTTCTGGATGGCACAGGCAGAACTATATATCAGCCAGGTTATTACATAGAGAGCCGGCTTCGTGGCTTAGAGGTTATGACTTTTCTCCGTAATCTCGTATACTCTCGTCAGGTAACGTGATGACGGTTCAAATCAGCAGTGGTTCGAATCGCATCGGCAACTTACGGGGTATGTGAGCCGGCCGCTCAGAAAGCAATGGCAAACTACTGAGCGTAATCTTGCCAAGAGATCAACATACAGCTGAAAGATGCTGGTGTTGACAGCTAAGTCCTGTAAAAAGGATATGCTTTAAAAAAAAATTTAAAAAAAAAAAAATTACATAGAGAACATTAATTGTGAAAAATATTGGGTAAATGAACTGGAAGACATGTCGGACTGGCACAAACTAATAGTAACACTGGGTCATGAATGCAGAGAATGGGCAGCAGGCCGTACAGAATTTGATGTGCAACGACTAATCCAGGGCAACACACATCAGAGTGACATAGCGATCTTCACTGATGGGTCAGTGGTGAGAAACAGGCGTAGTGGCTGGGGTTTCATTGCAGAGGTTAATGGGCGATGCTTGAATGCTTGAAAAAGTAGAGTCTGGCATATGAGACCACGGCAACCAGCACGAGATTGGAGGTGGAAGCAGTAACAGCAGCCTTCCAATGGTTGGAGGTGACCGCTGCAAAACACATTATATTCATTACGGACTCACAGAGTATGCATTGTAAGTTGGAGAAAGGAACGTTTCGTGTGGAATAGCTTGCCTCGCTTCAGATGTCAAAGATTGTGTGAATCTTCTACCCTGGCCATGTGGGTGTGCAGGGGAATGAACAAGCTGACAGGCTGGCAGGGAATGCACCTCTTTATGGTAAATCACCCATCTACAAGAGAGGGATGATCAGGTGCTTGTGGGATAAGGTGGAGCATGCAGAGCATACAGTGGAACAGACTGAGAACCCGTATGTGGAGAGGTTGATATGGTGGGTGATCGGCAGGGGTTCTGGACGAATCTCAAAGATTGTAGAGATGGTACATCGGTACCGGGTAGAGAGGAGAGTCTCTAAAAGCGTGTCACTGTAACCGGCTGTACTTGTATGGTAGACCGTGTCAATATTACAAGCTGTACCAATGTGACAGACCATACCAATGTGACAGACCGTGTCAATATTACAAGCTGTACCAATGTGACAGACCATACCAATGTGACAGACCGTGTCAATATTACAAGCTGTACCAATGTGACAGACCGTGTCAATATTGCAAGCTGTACCAATGTGACAGACCGTGTCAATATTACAAGCTGTACCAATGTGACAGACTGTGTGGATATTACAAGATGTACGAGTGTGACAGACTGTGTCAATATTACAAGCTGTACCAATGTGACAGACCATACCAATGTGGACAGACCATACCAATATGACAGACATTACCAATGTAGCATGCCGTACCAGTGTTGTAGGCTGTGCTGATCAGTATCACACATCGTACCATTACAGTAAGCAGTGTCATTTTATCAAGGCGTACCAGCGTGACAGGCTGTACCAGTGTTACAGACCGTGCTTCTGAGTCAAGCCATTACTGTAGAGCTGGTCACAACCATGTGACAATGTACCAGTGCGGTATAGCCAGAACTAATATAGCAGGTGGTTAGAACTGGAGAACTTGGTCACAACTGGCAAGATCGAGGGAAAGAGAACAAGGGGAGAACAGAGAAGTAAATACCTGGATGGTTTGGCAACGTGGTAATGTCGAGACAGGAACGCTGAGCTGATCCACGACTCTGGTGATTGAGTGAGATGGCAAAAGATGTCCGTCCACCCTTACTGGCATGGCACATGATGATGATGAGAACTGGAGGCTGGTCCCTTATTACAAGCCGTACCAATACGATAGGCCACAACATTAATTTTTAGGGCCTTTTAGTCCCACTATGTACCTTTCGGCCCACTGTGGTCCACCAATGTCCGTCTGCCAGTGTTAGTGCTCAGTGATTTGGTGATTTGAGTTTGCAGTTTGGATGACCGCCTCTGCACCCTGGCAGATCAAGTGCAGATAAATCTACACTTTGATCTTAGGCAAAAGACCGAGAAGCGACATCAAGCCATTCCGGATTGCAAGCTGTACGTGAACGATAGTCCTTGCGTGTGTCGCGCACCATACGATAGCTCACATTACCATTCACGAACCGTGGAGCTATGTTGCCATGTTTACATAAATCTATGGATAAATCTTGGACAAAACGTAGATCATATAATTTAGTATTTTCATAATTCCACACCCACGATATCAACCTATTTACGGTCTGTTTATAATAAGACTGAAACTATCAAGCATTAACTGCATGCACGGCTGAGAGGTAACCAATAGGTTATTACCCTTTTAAGTTGCATAGGGCACGACGGTAGAATTACCACCACCCCACCCCACCCCATTTTCTTTTTACTCCTCCCCCACCCCCAACGCACATCCCACGTACTAGCGAACTGGCGTAGTCTGACAGAAAACTAAGAAACACGGTTTGATCAATAACTAAAGCCACCTTTATCTTACTTTCGTCCTCCCAACTTTCCTTTTACCCTTTCAGAAATGAACGGTGGCTAGTTTTAGCTTTGACATTTTTATGACTATAGCTATGTGTCGTAATCGCATGCGGGCAAATCTGCAGAACAAGAATATTCTTGTTAGGTCCACCTGTCGCGTCTCATAATCTCATATTGTAAATCTTTATATATATATATATATATATATATATATATATATATATATATATATATATATATATATATATATATATATATATATATATATATATATATATATATATATGTTTGAGTGATGATGATGAAGCCTTATAAAGTCCTAACATTCTATTGATTATTTGTTGAATATATTATTTATGATAAATTCAGTATGTTATTTATGATCTGTTCAGTATATTATTTATGATAAAAATTTATAGCCTATTATGTTCTATTTGCTTAGAAACAAATATTTACATACAAAAATAGCATAACTACATTGGCTCGAATGCACATTTATAATACTGTGGAACATCTGTGTTCAGCTGTCTACTGTGTTTGGGAAATCCAATACTTACTGTAGCACAAAATCTATTATTTATTCTACAAGTGTTGTTAGCACGGTCATGTATAATTAAATGAGAGGAGGCTGGAAAACACAACTATCCTGGCCGCCGCAATTGTAGTATTTCTGCTGTTGCCAGGAGGTAATTTATAAGGTCTGAGAATTAAAGGTCGCTTGACGTGTAGCAAGATTTGTCGGATGTCTGCAATAATGTTAGCACACGTAAATTTAGGAACCTATCTATCCACTCCTACATTGAACCCGTTCTGGCGTCCACTTGGAATCTGGACCTCTGTATTATTATTTATAAGTTAATCACCTCTAGAAAGTAACCAGACACAAGGAAGAGTTGATTTATTTGGTTGTTTCGCGAATGGGGTTTTGAAGATTGAGCACAACCCACTACTGGCAACGTTGATCTTATACAAAGAAGATTGTTAAAAACAATAATACCCATTTAATTGAGGCACTTGTCCAACAAGAACCACAAACATACTCAGAATACAGAAACAATTAGAAAGTTGACAAGTAATCCTGGCTGAAGATACGAGCTGCCTTGGTGGAAGATTTCATCATAAACAGTGGAAATTCACTGTCTCTGTCACTCTTGTCTGTATGGCTAGACAACATTCACCTTCTCGTATTCCGAATTCCGGTTGCCTGTTTGAAGATACTGAGCACTTGACAATGACGCTGAGATCTTCTGCACTGCTTGATATATATATATTCACTGTTACTCGTTGTGGACTCTTGCACTTGAGTTACAGTTAATCAGTGAAACTTCCTGTTCATTAACAAAAGGCACTGGTTGCCATTTCCACAAGTGTTCAATGCAGATATTTTTTTAAAGAGTTCATTTGTTAATTAGTTAGTTAGTTAGTTAGTCGACAGATCATCCTCGTTGCACATCGAACCATTCAGTCCATAAGTGCTCGGATCCCCTCCTCAGCAAACCCCGCAGCGTGTAGCGGCTAACGACGCCAGTTCTGTGTTGGTTTATCAATCTTCTTTGGCTTCCTGCGTAGTGTTCTTGTTTGGCCACCCCTCTTTTAATTTGCTGCTCCCGCAGTCTGGCCATTGTTGTAGATTCATATTCATCACTTGGTTCTCGCAAAAGTCTCACTTCTCGTAGAGCATTCAGAATGTCAGCCTGGTCCATGGCGCGTCCGCCCTCCACAGTAGCCTCACCTGCGAGCTTGTCAGCCCGCTCATTTCCTTGTACTCCCGCATGACCTGGCACGAAGATGAAACTAATCTTTGCCAGCCGAGACCGCTTCAGAGGCAGCAACCATTCTCTTCGGATCGACCCCTCCTCTATCCTCTTGATCATGTTCATTGAGTCGCTAAGGAAACAAGCCCTAGTGAATGTCTGTGTCTCGAGCCATGTTATTGCTTTACTTACTGCCATGACTTCCATGGTCAGGCTACTTGTGGTTTCAGTGAAAGCACCAGAGTCCTCCTTCACAATTCTCCCTCCGGCCCGAGCTGTAAAGGCCCATGAGCTTCTCACATGTCGGACGACCGACCCATCTGTGTAGATGACCGCGTCACCGTCTAGCGAATTCTCGAAAATCAACGCTTGTACTTCAGCCTCCACAGCAGCCGGATTTTCTTGTCTGCATTTTCTATCTAGTTGGATGCAAACTGAAAAGGATGTGCAGAAGTCTGTTGGCACTTGCACCCACTCCTCGCCAGGTTCTAAGTCCTCAAGTGAACACACCTGTTGAAGAATGTCTTCGGCTTGACCCATCCACGACCGTCCTCTTTTTAACCTGCTGCCCTTCACCTTCCTAATTTCACTATGCAGTGGATGTTGTGTGTTTGCGTTAATTCTGAGGTAGGCGCGTGCCCTGCAAACTTGTATTCTCTCTTCAATGGTTGGAAAATCAAGAAGGTAGCGCATCGCCCTGCATGCTGTATCTCTTGTACATCCAAGAATAATGCGCATAGCTTCATTCTGTATCCTTTCCATCCTTTCTATCTGCTTATGGCTGAGAGTCAGGATTGCCATTGCATACTCCAAAACAGACATGACCAGCCCCTCGTACAGAAGACATAGATGGCGCTGCTCACAGTTTGCTGCCGCCATCACCCGCATCGCTGCCAAACCCCGCTTGGCCTTTGTTATCACCTGGTCTATGTGCACATTATAAGCAAAGCTTCGATCAAACCGTATCCCCAGGTAATTCATTGCCTGCGTTCTTTCCACCGTCTCTGAACACAGCATTACAGTTGGTGTTGGATTGTTGACAATATGATTATTCAACGAGAACCAAGTCACTGTTGCCTTTGTTGGGTTGACCATTGCCCCAGCTTCATCACACCAAGTACTTATGCGATTGAGTTCGGTTTGTAGTTCCACAGCAACCTCCTCTCTATCCTTACCCTGACGATACACTAAAACATCATCGGCATACGACAATGTCCTGCCAGGTCCAGTGATCTGCTCACTGGTGATTCTCACTGTGTAGGCGTTGAACAGTACCGGAGATAATGGTGATCCCTGTGGTAGGCCAGGATATATTGTTGTTGGTTCCGAAGTCCAACTGCCACATCTAAAAACTACTTTCCGTTGGTAGAGGGCTCATTTGTTAATTTATACATATCAATCGTGGACTTTGCAAAATAACTTGACTGTATATATTTCCACAATGCATACTTGATAGGTTGTTGATCATATTCAAAACAATTTTAATGGTTGGCATCACTGTAAGGATATGTCGTTGATCATATTCAATACTTTCATAGCTGACATCTTAAATCAGTATGATGGATCATACCATAATTCAAACACTTGAATGATTGATGACTTTACACAAGTAAAGAGGAATCTTCATTATTCAGAACAGACACCTTGAAGAGGATCAAGTATGCAGATCGCCGTCAGTAGAATACATGGGCGCTTACATACATTTATGTCCCCAGTTAATGTCGTCGTTAGAAGCAACTTGGATAGACTGTCTCTCCGGACGTTTATGAACGGTAATTTATGCAGAATTCAAAAAGTCAAATTAGCAGTTTTACGGAACAAGTGAGAACTTCCATGGACAACGAAAGAGGAGCGGCTGGCTGAGCGGCTAGAATGGGAGACCCTGGTTCGAATCCTCGGTAAGGTGTGGATTTTTTTCTGTCGGGGCAAAAAGAAAACCCTAACCTGCACAGTTCGCGGCAACTGCACTAGCCAGGCGGCCTTAAATTCCTCAGACTCAAAACCCCTCTGCCATACACCGCAAGGTACTATATTGGCAGTAAATGACAGTTTTTGACAGTTTTTTTTTAAGGAAAGATGTGAGTCCCCACTTTACAATTCTCGAGGATGGGCCAGTTCATCTCTCGGAACAACTAGAATTACGTTAGTGTAGAGACGTAAATATACGAGTAAATGTAACAGTCCCTACATGGAAGATAGGATTACTGAACTCTACAATTCCCTCGTATTGAGATGGGTAAGGTCCCGCTTGGTCTGTTGTTGTTTGTCCATCAAGAATGATGATGACCATTCATTTCATCCAGTGGGGTTGAAGGTATGGAGCCGTGGGTTCTAAGATGGCTGATAAGGCCTATTTTGGCTCGAAATGGTCTTTGAGCTTGGTAATACGTTATCAGCGGGTAGTCGGCCTGGGTTTTGTTACAGGTTGGTTGTTTAGTTGATTATTGGTTGTTTAGTTGGTTATTGGTTGGTTGGTTGATTGGATGATCTCTGGAAGACTGAGATCTAACTCTTGAGTCTGTTGTGTCTGAATTCAGGGATTACTCCAGGGCCATTGGTTGGTTTGTGACTGGTTGATTTATTGGATGAGTGATTCGTTGATTGATAGGCTGACAGGAGTGTTGCTTAGTTGATTGATTGACTGATTGGAAGGTTGATTAGTGGACTGATTGGCTGATTGGAATGTTGATTTTTTTAGTTTAGTTTAGTCGATGGATCAACATCACCGCACAAGTATGTCACCAATAAGTGCTCTGTTCTCCTCCTAACTCAAACCTGAATCTGGAGAAACTCAGCTCAGTGCACGAACTCCGTAGCTTCGGCGAGGATCCTGAAATACTTTGGGTAAATTTTAAACTCGAAATTTTGCCCGGACAGCGCCGTTAAACTAATCTTTTTCCGATTTCCAACTGCCAAGGGATTTTTTTACGTGCGCAACAATACATGCGGGCTTCCGATTTCACTACCCAGAGACCAGGGGAAATTTTATTACTAGAAGTCCACGTTAAAAAAATCCTGGTCCTCACCGGGACTTGAACCCGGGACCTCCAGCACTCGAGGCGGACACCGTACCTCGAGACCACGTAGCCCCCCCCCCCCCCCCCAACCCCCCCCCCCCCCCCCCCCCACCGATTAGTTGATTGATTGGCTGATTGGAAGGTTGATTTATTGATTGAATGACTAATTGAAAATTTGGATAGTGGAGTGCTTGACTGACTGGAAGGTTGGTTAGTTGATCGGTTGGCTGACTACGTAAGGTGGTTAGTTGATTGGCTAGCTTACTAGAAAGTTAGTTATGTGATGGATTGGCTGACTACAAAGTTGGTTTAGTTGATTGGTTGGATGACTGGCCGGTTGGTGGATCCTCTAGAAATCCGGTGCTCTGGTCTGCATGCCTTTGATCCCTAAAAGAGTCTGCACCTATCAGTGTGGGGCTGGTGTAGAGAATTGTCAATTGAGCACGTAGCCAGGTCATGACTCACCACAGCACACACTGACTGGCTGGGATTAGGCCTGGGCTGGCCGTGTTGGCTCCATGGTATTTGTGTGTCGTTGCCAGCACAGGTCAATACTGGAAGGCAAATCATGAGTCATACTGTCTACGCTATATTGTACTATATTTAAGTTTGACTAGTACGGTCAGAATGCTCCTATACACAGCACGTGTTGCATCTCCTTCTTCTTTTTCTTCTTTTCCTTCTCCTACTCCTCCTCCTCGTCCTCTTCCTCCTCCACTTACTCCTTCTTCTTCTTCTTCTTCTTCTTCATCTCCTCCGCCTCCTCCTCCTCCTTCTTCTTCTTCTTCTTCTTCTTAATCTCATACTCCTCCTCTACCTCCTCCTCCCTCTTCTTCCTCTTCTTCTCCTCATACTCCTCCTCCTCCTCCTCCTCCTTCTTCTTCTTCTTCTTCTTATGATTATTATTATTATTATTATTATTATTCTCCAACTCCTCCTCCTCTTTCTTCTTCCTCTCCTCCTCCTCTTCCTCCTCCCCCTCCTCTGGAACAGAGACAGACATGCTTCCTGCAGTCGGCAGGCGTATGATGGTGATAACCCATATTTGTGTGACTATAAGTTCTTTCATACCTAGAGGCTGGAACAGAGACAGACATGTTTCCTGCAGTCGCATGCTTCCATTCAAAAATTAAACATAGGGAGCATCCGTTGGAACTTGTCATCTGTATATACTGGTGTGGCGGGAAACGAGCAAGCGGACAATTTGGCTGGGTGTGCACAGCTGGGTAGTGAGTTAGTGCATAATAAGGACGATGCGGTCCGGGCCCTTTGTGGTTATGTATAGCTTGGATTCACAGATAAATCATCGTAAGCTGAAGAGAATGGTGTGGCAGGGAGTGATCACATGATCTGTTTGGCAATCAGTACTCCGAGGAAAAGTCAGAGGGACACATAATCAGATTACAACTAGTACCAACAGTATTGGAACTCTTCGCTGGCTGTTCGGATGAAGACGGAGCGCGTATGGGAAAGTCCCGAGTGCTGTGATGTCGGCTCTTGACTCAATTCAACTTACTTCATTTCTAAAAGCCGTCCATGATTTGCAGATGTTTGTTAAAATTGGATTTATATTACATTCTTGAACTATCAGTTTCTTCTTTCAAAATAATGCTATTTGTATTACGCATATAAAGCTCCCCATTATACCAAATTCTGGGAGATTAAGCACAAATCAAGGAAATAAAACGCTTAATTCAATATACACGAGCAAAGAGATAAGCGGACAGAAGCAGCACAACTGAAGAGCAAACAAGGGCTGAATTATAAAGTAAATTGCATATTTGGCGATAAAAACCTGAATTACTTTAAATATTTACAATTTGAAGTTGAAAAGGCGCGATAGATATTATGCCATTCTGTTATCACCGCGTTTAACTGTAGCCGAAATAAAATTTAACCTTGTTTCATTTTATGGGTGTGTTGATAGTTTATCTGGCATTACTGATAACTTTCTGTTTTCTAGCTTAGAATTGTTATGGTCATTAACTCGTTGTTTCTTGAAGTTAAATAGTAGATGTTGTCTGTTATTTTTATTAATTTTTATTGAATAGCAAAAATACTAAACTAACGATGGCAGATGCAGTCGAATTCAACTCAGAAATATCGGACTCAAGCGTTAAAACTCTGTTTTCTGGAATGACTGACAACTAATCAATCAGACAATCAGGGAACACACGAACCAACTAACCAGCCACTGAGCAATCGAATCAACCATCCAATCAATCATTTAACGAATTAACCAACCATTTAACGAACCAACCAACCAACCAACCACCGAACCCACCCACCAACCAATCATCAAGGTTATTCACCTTTTAGTTCGTGAGATGGTTTTATGTTTATCGACTCCATACATTTCATGTCTTTTAATTCCGTGTATCGCAAGAAATTTACAAATTACTTCTATTGTGGGTAACTGCTGGTTTACTATAAGCATTCCTGGGGCGGAAAGAATAAATGTGCTGCTTTTGTTCAACCAACTATCAAACAATCAACCAACATATCAATGAATTTACCAATCAACCAACATACCAACGAACCAACCTACCAATCAACCAACATACCAACGAACCAACATAGAAACCAACCAACCAATCAACCAACTTACCAGAGAACCAACCAACCAAGATACCAAGATACCAATCAACCAACCAGAGTTGTGCAGATTGAGTTACATTAAGAGCTCCGTATCTCTAAGCCACTTATCCCGTTAACAGATAGCAAGCACTGGCTGTGGGCACAATTTCTGTTCATATACATATCCACACAAACCTGGAGATCTTGCACCAGTGCTCCACATTCAATTTATTCATATCTTCCCTCTTCCGAATCTCAATACTACAGTAGCAGAAGGACTGTGGCGTCGCAATGATCCCAAGAACTACACCGACGGCTGCATACTCACATATACTGGCAGGGTCTCAGAAGTCGGTCACGTCAAGGGCTAGGGACCTGATAGATGTGCTAGGCCACATGAGCCTAACGAAACTCAGCCGTGCAAATGGTTCAAGTCAACGTCACATTAAGTTTTGAAATATGTTTACATCGATGTCTTGAGCGCATTTTTATTTTGTACCTGGGTTTGGGCAGCTTTCTTGTTTAGTATTTCGCTGTATCCGATGATTCAACGGGTCACAGTAGCGCAGCGACTATCCCACTTACCGACTGGCCTCGGGGAGTCATGTGTTCGATTCCCAGACAATCAACAGAAGCTGCAGTATTTAGTATATGCGAGTATTGTACACGGTAAGTTACTAGGGTTACCCCCAAGAAGAAAGAGACCCTACAATTTGACATCTAAGTAAATGGAAATATTCTTTAAGAAGTGAATCGGTACAACTATCTCGAAACAGTCGATATGTAACAGAAATTGTGATTGTGGGGAGGAGGGGGGGGGGGGTTAATAAAAGACAAATAAATGTTGCAAACGTATAAATAGGGAAGTTAATTTAGAAGAAAACAGTGTGCACGAGAACGCACCAGAGGTGTTCTATGTAACATAGTTAGGGGTAGTGACGGGGGGTTGCAACAAGAAGACAACAAAGGACAGACGGGACAAGTAGTGAATCGTGAGCGGTCGTCTTTCCAGAATAGTTTTAACACGATTTTATCATACATATATATGTACATCCAGCTGGTCATTCAGAAAAGGTTGAGTACACTAATTTGATGCAGTATTATTATAGCGAAGATTAGGAAATGATTTAGTTGTTGGGGGTTGGTTTTCTTATGTAGTTCTTTCAGAATCAGAAATAGAATCGTTCTGGGAAATCATTAAAGTTTATCAGAGATATTAAAATTCTCGAAACATGAGAGCTCATGAGAAGATTTAACGTCTGTGTCTGAGTTGTCATAAATCGTTTATTGATTCTGTAGAATGGTGGTGATGAAGTAATTCTGGAGCTTTTCGAATTAAAATTTAAAAAGTGAAATTCGTCATTGTATGAGTTAGAATGCTTGGATAATTTTACAATTGGAAAACGAGCGATTCCTCTATAAAATTACTTTTCGAGCAGTTTGAAGTATTTTACAATACTGAATGATGGATCTTTATGGCCTATGTCAACGGAAATTGTTGATCATAGAATTTGGAGAAATATTTGGAAGGTGAAGACCTTGAAAGTTGAGAGGACGTTGTCATGGGTGACCTGGCAACCAGCAACGACCTCTGAGAAAGACCGCCTTGTCACAATAATATCCAATTGAAAGTGCCTTATAGTGAATAGAAGAAGAATTGCATATATATATATATATATATATAAATATATATATATATATATCTGTGTGTGTGTCCTTGTTTGTTTATTGTAGGGTAGCCATCGTCTAGTCGGCGCATCCCCCCCCCCCCCTCCTCCTGGGATTACTGTCCCAAATTCCTCGCTTTAATCCTGCTTTGCACGTCCAAATCTGTCATTCGCCTGAACTGTTGACTGGGGATTTAGACATTTCCAGCCTCTTGTATGTCACCATACGCCTGCAACTTCATTATGAAATAAACCTATATCAAATAACAAAGTCACACGAGCGGGAGGTCATTACTTCCGTGTATTACGCTTACAATATTGGAACCGACCAATCGTGTCTCTTCTTTAATTGTTCATTATTGACTAGACCCATCCGATGTGTTTGTGTGCTTGTTATTTAACCTATGCTAGGTTAATATACAATTCTAAGACCTTTGGTGCTATTTCAATAGCCAGATAAGAATTCAATAGTTTTGGGTTCAGATGGACAATAGATCTTGCTAACGAAGACACTTTTTTAATGGTATCGAGTTGCGCATGCGTGGAAAGAACACTTGTTCCTGCAGACAGGTTACAGGGTTATTTGGAGGTGAAAGGATCGAATCCATGTACAGTAACGATAGCTTTCAGTTTTTATATTGTCTGATATGTTCTCTAATCTCTACTTTTTTCATCTACTTCTACTTCACCAATCAATACTTGTGAATTTGTTTATTTACTGTCTTTGTGGCCTCAAGGGTTCCGCAGCAACTGTTATTTCCATGTATGAAAGTCAAATAAGCTCCCATTACCGCGCACTGAACCGTCATGGCACGGTAGTTAGTGCGCTTGCTTGCCATGACAGAGGTCCAGGTTCAATCCACCTCAAGAAAGAAAAACGATGAGGAAGGGAGAGGGCCGCTCAATTCATATGTCGTGGCCTAGAATATGTGGAAGCAACTCTTCACAAACCAGCGGCTGTATCATCTGCCAGACTACATTTAGCTTTACAATCAAGAACATTTGACAGCTTCGGTTGAGAACTAATAGATAAGTGTACAGAAGAAGTAAACGTCAGATGTGTAGCGTTGATGCACACTGTATGCAACATTAGTTGTAACTATCTCGGAACAGTCATCTGATGGGAGTTGCTTTGAGGAGATTAGAACAAGAATCGCTATGGCAAAGTAGCTTTTTGCAATATGGAAAACATCCTAAAAAAGAGGTCAACTGCAACGAGAAAACGAGTTTTGAAGTGCTCCATAGAACCTATACTTGTGTATGGGTTTAAAACGTGGACAATGAGCAGACAAGCAGAAAAACATGTAATGGCAGTGGAAATTTGGTTTCTGAAGAAAATGTAAAGAATATCATGGACAGACACCAAGTCCTACAAGAAACAAATGAACACCGTAAACTGATTAGAGAAATTAGGCGTAGACAGACATGATGTTTTGTGCAAGTTATGAGAAGAAATAAATTGGAGAACATGGTGATAACTGGCAGGATTGAGAGAAAAAGAACAGAGGAAAGGCGGAGAAGTAAATATCTGGTGATCCACGACGCGTTTGATCATATGGGGTGGCGAAACATGATCGCCAGCGCTTATGCCCATGGCACATGATGATGATGAAAGTTAGTTGCATGTCCTTTACCCAAGGTCTCAGTTAACCATGGTATTACTGGCATTGTACTTTTCATGGCAAGTTAACTTTCAGTACCATAACATTGGAGATTCTTCATCTTCTTTCATTCGCTTGAAATTTGTCTAAAACTGCAATGTCGTCTCTTGTATGAATTTAACTGTCTTTTTAGTTCATTCAGTGGTCCATAGGGTTTATCTTCCACTGTTATTTCTCTATGCCACAAGGTTTTCCCAGATATGTCGTATTTTAGGCAATCTTGGAGTGTGTGATCTGCTGTCTGCGGAGCCAATCCACATGTGGGAGAGGAGGCAGAGAGCATACGATAATGAACTTTATGTTAAACGGCTAAATAATTAGACTCACAGGTCTGTCAGAGAGAGAGAGAGAGAGAGAGAGAGAGAGAGAGAGAGAGAGAGAGAGAGAGAGAGAGAGAGAGAGAGAGAGAGAGAGAGAGAGAGAGAGAGAGGAGCCAAGGAGAAATAGTTAAATGTTTCAATCCGAAGTCCTTGGTTGCTCTTGCATGCCCATGAAATAGAACTCAGACTAAATGTTCTCAGGTAAGCTAATGGGAACTAATGCCCCTCTAATGTGTGTAATATCGATTCTATTATAACATATGCTTTTAACCCCATAAAGGTAGCCCTGTATGAGTAAAATTATCTTTACTTTGAGATAATGTAATTACTAATTGTATGTATCCTAATGTGTTATATAATGCCGACTAGTGGACTATGTACACACAGTTGAGATACAAACAATTACAGCCTGTGTTGATATGGCTTAGCTCAGAAGTCAGATAGGGTTCGTCTAATGGCGAGGGATACTGGTAATAGGGAAAGACAACCCCCAGGTGTACCCACTACTCACTATTAGTAGTAGTACAGTTTATAAATAAATATAGCAATTTACTAGTAGTAGTAGTACAGTTTATAAATAAATATAGCAATTTACTAGTAGTAGTAGTACAGTTTATAAATAAATATAGCAATTTACTAGTAGTAGTAGTACAGTTTATAAATAAATATAGCAATTTACTTGTAGTAGTAGTACAGTTTATAAATAAATATAGCAATTTACTTGTAGTAGTAGTACAGTTTATAAATAAATATAGCAATTTACTTGTAGTAGTAGTACAGTTTATAAATAAATATAGCAATTTACTTGTAGTAGTAGTACAGTTTATAAATAAATATAGCAATTTACTTGTAGTAGTAGTACAGTTTATAAATAAATATAGCAATTTACTTGTAGTAGTAGTACAGTTTATAAATAAATATAGCAATTTACTTGTAGTAGTAGTACAGTTTATAAATAAATATAGCAATTTACTTGTAGTAGTAGTACAGTTTATAAATAAATATAGCAATTTACTTGTAGTAGTAGTACAGTTTATAAATAAATATAGCAATTTACTTGTAGTAGTAGTACAGTTTATAAATAAATATAGCAATTTACTTGTAGTAGTAGTACAGTTTATAAATAAATATAGCAATTTACTTGTAGTAGTAGTACAGTTTATAAATAAATATAGCAATTTACTTGTAGTAGTAACATGTGTGTAGACAACGCTTGAGTTTAAACCAGCGAACAGCAAAAACAAAACAAAAGAAGAAGAAGAAGAAGAAGAAGAAGAAGAAGAAGAAGAAGAAGAAGAAGAAGAAGAAGAAGAAGAAGAAGAAGAAGAAGAAGAAGAAGAAGAAGAAGAAGAAGAAGAAGAAGAAGAAGAAGAAGAAGAAGACGAGGAGGAGGAGGGAGGAAGATAAAGAAGATGGGGGAAAGGAATAAGATGAAGAAGAAGAAGAAGAAGAAGAAGAAGAAGAAGAAGAAGAAGAAGAAGAAGAAGAAGAAGAAGAAGAAGAAGAAGAAGAAGAAGAAGAAGAAGAAGAAGAAGAAGAAGAAGAAGAAGAAGAAGAAGAAGAAGAAGAAGAAGAAGAAGAAGAAGAAGAAGAAGAAGAAGAAGAAGAAGAAGAAGATCATGATGTGGAGTATATGTCCGTATTTTACCGGGAATTTTAAGGGCGCCCAGAAATAGTAACACTGTTACTTATCATAAATGCCGTAAGGGGCGAATGAGGGTTGGTATGAGACTGACTACCCCTTCCCGTAGAAAACGTTAGCTGCAAATTCCAACTAGCCACGAGCAAGTCTCAAAATAAGGAAAGAATAAGAATTCAGTTAACCCATATGAAAGAGGACTCTTGTATGCTTACCTCCTTTCACCGAGGAAAATCGCCAGAACTAACTCGTGAAATGTTAGATCTATGTATGAACTGAAACATGGAATGTTAGACCTATGTATGAACTGACACATGTAATGGTAGATCTATGTATGGACTGACACATGGAATGTTAGCCCTATGTATGAACTGACATATGGGAGTTTAGACCGGTTTATGAACTGACACGGGCAATGTTTCCTCATGCACCCTCCTGCCTCATGCACCCTCCTGCCTAATGCACCCTCGTGCCTCATGCACCCTCATGCCTCATGCACCCTCCTACCGTATGCACCCTTATGCTTCATGCACTCTCATGCTTCATGCACCCTCATGCCTCATACACCCTCATGCTTCATGCACACTCATACCTCATGCACCCTTATGCCTCATGCACCATCATGCCTCGTGCACCCTCCTGCCTTATGCACCCTCATGATTCATGCGCTCTCATTCCTCATGCACTCATATGTCTCATATACCCTCCTGCTTCATGCGCCTTCTTGCCTGATGCACCCTCCTGCCTCATACACCCCCATGCCTCAAGCACCCTAATGCCTCATGCACCCGACTGCTTCATACCCCCTCCTGCCTCTTGGGCCCTCATGTCTCATGCACCCGCCTACTTCAAACACACTCATGCCTCATGCATCCTCATGTCTTATTCATCCGCTTGCTTCATTCAACCTCCTGCCTCATGCACCGTCCTGTCTCATACACCCTTCTGTCTCATACACCCTTCTGTCTCATACACCTTCCTGTCTCATACACCCTCTTGTCTCATACACCCTCATGCCTCATACACCCTGGTGCCTCATACACCCTCCTGCCTCATACACTCTTATGCCTCATGCACCCTCATGCCCAAAGACTAAAGCCCTCGTCAGCACACAGAAACACACCTATACTGATACACCTACAAGAAACACTACAAGAAAATATACATAACTTTTATATATCTGTTTCTTTGTTATGTATTTAACATGTGTGTAATTCAACGCCGCGTGTAAGGTTATGAAATGGACTAGTCCGGAACAATCAATTATTTATAAAAGTATTAAAATCAAAACAAACGACCGCAGAGAAACCACATGGTTGTAACAGGAAACGGACTGCAGAATCATGTTCAGGGGAAGGGCTGAGGATTAAATATGGATATAGCGGAAATGTAGTCAAGCTTTAACAGTGCAATGACAGGATCGCCATAAAACGAGAAGTAGAATCAGTAAGCCTTACGAGAACACGATCATAAGTGATAAAATTGACGTTGTGGCGAAAGCCTTCGTCAGCACACAAAAAGCGAACATATACTGATTAAAATAAAATAATTTAGTTGCATGTCCTTCACAGGACGTAGCAGTCAACCCCAGCATTTCGGCTGTTCGTGATTCCTGGCAAGTTTTACGATTAGTAGTTTGCCAATGCTTTCTGAAAGACCGGCACCTATACCTTTTTTTTTTGGGGGGGGGGGGGGGGGGGGGAACCAGCACCGTTGTGTTTCGAACAAGGGTATACGGGATTACGAATCGCGTCGGTAACCTCTTCGCCACGGAGTTCGGTAGAAGAATAATTTATGACTGACCAATATGGGGATCGAACCCACGACATCTGCGTTATTAGCACGAAGCTCTAACCAACTGAGCTAACAGGCCATACTGATACAACAATATTAAAACAAATCTTCGAGAAAATAAATCTGATAATGATGTCACTACGTGTTATGATGTCAGATTGTCCATCGACAGTTAGAGCATCGCCTTGCTAATCCGGCAGTTTCCGCAGCTTGTTAGTTAGTTAGTTAGTTAGTTAGTCGACAGATCATCCTCGTTGCACATCGAACCATTCAGTCCATAAGTGCTCGGATCCCCTCCTCAGCAAATCCCGCAGCGTGTAGCGGGTAACGACGCCAGTTCTGTGTTGGTTTATCAATCTTCTTTGGCTTCCTGCGTAGTGTTCTTGTTTGGCCACCCCTCTTTTAATTTGCTGCTCCCGCAGTCTGGCCATTGTTGTAGATTCACAGTCATCACTTGGTTCTCGCAAAAGTATCACTTCTCGTAGAGCATTCAGAATGTCAGCCTGGTCCATGGCGCGTCCGCCCTCCACAGTAGCCTCACCTGCGAGCTTGTCAGCCCGCTCATTTCCTTGTACTCCCGCATGCTCTGGCACGAAGATGAAACTAATCTTTGCCAGCCGAGACCGCTTCAGAGGCAGCAACCATTCTCTTCGGATCGACCCCTCCTCTATCCTCTTGATCATGTTCATTGAGTCGCTAAGGAAACAAGCCCTAGTGAATGTCTGTGTCTCGAGCCATGTTATTGCTTTACTTACTGCCATGACTTCCATGGTCAGGCTACTTGTGGTTTCAGTGAAAGCACCAGAGTCCTCCTTCACAATTCTCCCTCCGGCCCGAGCTGTAAAGGCCCATGAGCTTCTCACATGTCGGACGACCGACCCATCTGTGTAGATGACCGCGTCACCGTCTAGCGAATTCTCGAAAATCAACGCTTGTACTTCAGCCTCAACAGCAGCCGGATTTTCTTGTCTGCATTTTCTATCTAGTTGGATGCAAACTGAAAAGGATGTGCAGAAGTCTGTTGGCACTTGCACCCACTCCTCGCCAGGTTCTAAGTCCTCAAGTGAACACACCTGTTGAAGAATGTCTTCGGCTTGACCCATCCACGACCGTCCTCTTTTTAACCTGCTGCCCTTCACCTTCCTAATTTCACTATGCAGTGGATGTTGTGTGTTTGCGTTAATTCTGAGGTAGGCGCGTGCCCTGCAAACTTGTATTCTCTCTTCAATGGTTGGAAAATCAAGAAGGTAGCGCATCGCCCTGCATGCTGTATCTCTTGTACATCCAAGAATAATGCGCATAGCTTCATTCTGTATCCTTTCCATCCTTTCTATCTGCTTATGGCTGAGAGTCAGGATTGCCATTGCATACTCCAAAACAGACATGACCAGCCCCTCGTACAGAAGACATAGATGGCGCTGCTCACAGTTTGCTGCCGCCATCACCCGCATCGCTGCCAAACCCCGCTTGGCCTTTGTTATCACCTGGTCTATGTGCACATTATAAGCAAGGCTTCGATCAAACCGTATCCCCAGGTAATTCATTGCCTGCGTTCTTTCCACCGTCTCTGAACACAGCATTACAGTTGGTGTTGGATTGTTGACAATATGATTATTCAATGAGAACCAAGTCACTGTTGCCTTTGTTGGGTTGACCATTACCCCAGCTTCATCACACCAAGTACTTATGCGATTGAGTTCGGTTTGTAGTTCCACAGCAACCTCCTCTCTATCCTTACCCTGACGATACACTAAAACATCATCGGCATACGACAATGTCCTGCCAGGTCCAGTGATCTGCTCACTGGTGATTCTCACTGTGTAGGCGTTGAACAGTACCGGAGATAATGGTGATCCCTGTGGTAGGCCAGGATATATTGTTGTTGGTTCCGAAGTCCAACTGCCACATCTAAAAACTACTTTCCGTTGGTAGAGGGCTGCAGCGATCCAACTAAGGAGGAATGGACTTACGTTTAGTTCAAGAAGCTGAAACATTAAAAAATCCAGTGGTACTCTGTTGTATGCGTCCTCAAGATCAATCGCTGCAGCAACGGTTTCAGTGCCTGAGTGGAAACCTTCATAGACATCATGGGCAAAGACTGCTGCATTGGTCCAGGTTTCTCTTTTTGGACGGTACCCACCCAGGGTAGGTGGGAAAACACCTTACCTCTCTAGTTGGCTTGATATTTTCCTGGCAATTACCTTCTCCAGCAGCTTGCCTATTGTATTCTGCATGGTTATAATTCGATATCCCTGAATTTTTTTGTGGTCTTTGTCAGGCTTCGGCAAGGGAATCAGATAGCTGTGTAACCATTCCTCCTTGATGCTAGCACTCCCTATACTGTTGTTGTACATGTCTGCTAGTTTCTCTAGCTCATTGTCGGTACACCTATTTATGTCGTCGTATCTTATGCCATCAGGACCTGGAGCACTGTTTTTTGATCGTCGAAGCACAGCCTTGATTTCTTTCACTGTCACTGTGTCTTCCTCCGAAGTGTTCTGGGCCTTGCATCTGTCTGAGGTGACCTCCTTGGCCAGATTTCGGCCTCCCATGTCTGTCTGGTTGCCCTGCTCAAGGTAGCGTTCAAAGAGGGCTTTGCCCTTGTCCTCGTCAGTCCTCTGCCAGGTGAGGTCAGCACCTTGGAAGTCTGAAATGCTCTTATTCTTGACTACACCACTCATGCTTTTATGTAGTCGCCAGAACAATTTCAGTGACTTGTCTGTGCTTACTCTTTGACACACCTCTGCCCATTTTTCGCTTTTAACCACCTTGACCAGTTTTTTGAAATAGCTTACTTTTGTGTGCATCTCTCTTTCTAAGTGCAAGCAGGGACTAGGATGACCAGCTCTGTTCTTCTTGGCATTTTGCCATCTCCTTACAGCACTACGCTTATCCACCCAAGCCTTCTCCACCTCGAAACTCCACCACGGTGGCTGCTCCCAGCTTTTTTTCCTGCCCTGAAACGTTCTGCGCTTGTCACGTCTTATTTTACTCACCACATCTTGCCCTGTACTGTCATACTGGAACGTCTTTACCTTTAGCTTGTGCTGCCTGGTTCTGCCTTTCTCCACCAATATGCTGCACGGGTGGTGGTCGCTGCCATGGTGTCCTAGGACACCCCATCTACACACTGTAGTGAGTGAAGGTGAAACTAGCGCCAGATCAATAGCACTGTCCTCATCGCCTGGACGGCTTGCTGTCCTGGTGACACAGCCACTGTTAATACAAACCAGGTCGATGGTTTCCAGTGCAGTCTCGAGCTCCTCCCCTTGTGTATTGGAGGAAGTGTTTCCCCATGCTCTGCCTTTAGCGTTGAAGTCACCACAGAAAATAACATTTCTCTCGTGGCCTAATATGCCACTTAAGCACTGCCACTTCTGGGCGTCCATACTCGCATTGCGGGCATAAACATTAACCAACACGAATGGTATACTGGAATGAACTCTCAACGCCTGTATTTGTATATCGTCACTGTCCCAACTGGACATGTCTAGCTCTGACGCCACCATGCTGTCGCGAACGAGAATCGCCGTTCCCAGATGTCGTCTGTTGTAGAAACATTTGAAGCCGGCAATTCGGAGTAGCTGATCGCCCAGTCTCGTCTCCTGGAGTGCTACAATGTCGTTCCTGTAAACTAGGGTTTCTAAAATAGAGCCCCGTTGTTTTACACTGGCACAGTTCCAATATAGAATACGGATGTTCCTGAGTCCTAGACGGTGACACTTGAGTCTAAAACGCCTCAAACCACCGCGCTTACCTTGCTTCTTTGTCCCTGCGCGGCTACCACGCCGCTTCGTTATGTTGACTGCTGACCGCTCGGAAAAAACACGTTCTTCCGCCATGTTGAAAAAACGTAAACACAGACTGCTGTTGAACCACACACGCTGCTGAAAATTCACTCAAGGATGGCTTCGCTCGATGCACGAACTCCGTAGCACCCGCGCAGATCTTGAGTAGAAACTCCTGGTTTTACATCCTGGCACACCAATTACACGCAAGAGATGAATAAATCCATCCCCTACGCGAAAAAGTTAACGAACACAAAACAACACGACCGTCCGTCGCCATCTTGAAACCGGAAGCCCTCCGCAGCTTGTCTTGTTCCAGATGTATTTGTGTTACTTTACCTCTGGAGTAGACTAGGCAGGACGAGAGAGTGATCATGCTGCATTGGCAAAGTCATGGTTTCTACAATTCAGTCAGGCTTTGTGCTATGGAGAGGTACGGGGTGTTTGTAGAGTCTCACTGCACTTTGTATGTTGAACAACTTTTTAAAAATTCTGTCTTCCGTTAACACCAATTTATTTGGAGTGCAAAGAATTAATCCAGCAGACGACAGCCATTCACTTCATATTGCTTCGTGATGGACTGTGGAGCACATTTTTTGATGACATCATGCACTTCATTTTTCAAATTTGTTCTACATACAAAGTGTAGTGAATCTTTACAAACAACCGGTATAGCTCCATCCCTGGTCCCCGCCATGGGTTGTAGTCATTATGCCTTTTTGAAGCACAATTTAACTAACTATCGTCTGTCAGGATGGAAAGGTGCCTGTGATATATACGATCCAATATTTTAAGAATTCTATCTCGCAATGGAGCATGGGCTCTGAACCAACTTACACCGAACCCTAAGTTTATTTGCTCTTGAAGGGTTGGACTGGGAAGCTGAAGTTTTCTACGAAATGAAAGAGCCAGTCTCATTCCAACCCTCCTCAGTCACCTCTTACGACATACCAGCTAGGCTACAGTGTTACTGGTTATTTTATTGCGCTCGCTCGCTTTGACCTCAAGCGTAGTCCATACACATTATTTATAATAGTGATGGACTGAATTTTGCGTGTAGATTAGCTTTCCTTATTAACAGTGCCCCTCGCCATCAGGCGAACCCACTCCGATTTCAGAGGTACTTGTAATTTACGTCCCAAAGTCAAGGACGACAGGTCAACATTTTAGTCTAGCTGTCCAGTGCAGGGGTTAAAATGTTAACCTCGGCATCAGCACACCGGATGTTTAAGAACACGCGTCCTTACCCATTCGGCCATGCGGACCTGAATGTTACCGTTTTGTTACTTCGCTTATGAGCCCCGATAACACAGGGGCAACCAGTGGCTCACGTTTGTAGTTAAATCATTAATGTGACATATTTGTTCCTGCGCTGAGATATCGCACCACGTGGATTACAAGGGTACCTTATATATTTGGAATTTATTGCTTCGTTCTAGGGCCAGACCCCCCAGGGCGATTATCTTGAAACTAATTACCATGCCAGTATAATAAATCATCAGCTGGTTTGGAATTATTTTAGATAGCATATCTGCACAACTGTTTCTATTTTCCTTGACTAATAATGAGAAGAAATGGATTACACTGGCAAAGTAGAACATGTTAACTTAACATGGGCATTTTAGAACAGTGGTAAATGGGATGCTGTGGTTAAGTAGCCTTCGTGAGTTTTCTATTTGTACAACAAAACAGAAGCCATAACAGTAACATAAATTTATAGGACCATACATCACCAACAAGTAAGTAGCAAGTGGTTTGTCGGGATGTTTGCCTTTGTACAACAAAACAGAAACCACAACAGTAAGATAAACGTATAGGACCATACATCACCAACAAGCAAGTAGCAAGTGGTTTGTCGGGAGGTTTGCATTTGTACAACAAAACAAAAACCACAACAGTAACATAAACGTATAGGACCATACATCAGCAACAAGTAGTAGCATGTGGTTTGCAGAACGTCGCGCTCACTACATTGTGCCGACAATGTACTAGGCAAGTAGTTACGTTCAGTAGTTTCCCATTGCTTTCTGAACGACCGGCCCCTATACCTTTTTCGAAAATACCAGCATCGCCGTGTTTCGAACCCGGGTATACGGGCTCACAAACCGCGTTCGCAAGCCCTTAGCCACAGAGACCGATGTAGATAAAGGTGTGTTAAAACGATCGATGGAAGACAGGTTTACAAATAGATAAGACATAGATGCTTGTGACATAAATGGGCCAAGCAGCGAATGTGACGGATAGCTAAGAAAAGTGAGTAAATAACTCTTGTACATCACACTAAAGCGCATCAAAGGGGTTAAGGACGCTGTTCGTAATCCCGTATACTCACGTACGAAACACAGCTGCGCGAGATTCGGCAGCTGATCGCGTCCGGTTGGTGTCTTACGGAAAGGTATGTGAGCCGGCCGTTCAGAAAGTAATGGCAAACAACTGAACGTAAAACTTGCCAAGACATCAGTAGCAGCTGAAAAAATACTGGTGTTGACTGCCATGTCCTGTAAATAGGATATGCAAAAAAAAAATGGCGCACCAGGCTACGGTGCTGGACCAATATTTTTATTGACCAATCAGCACTCGGTGGGTGTGTGGTCAATATCGCGCCGGCCGCCTTTGCTTCCCAAACCATGACTGATGCACATTTTAGGCTGGGTCTACCTGGAAGCCCAGTTCCATTTTTAAAAATTCGAATTGGCCCAGCTGGTAATCGAACCTGTGACCACTGGGCCGACAGGCGTGTGTCTAGCCACTACGCTACCGAGGCTCCCTGATAGACGGGCAGTTGGTTGTAAATGTTCTGGACAACTATGCTTTACTCTGATGTCCCTGACGTTGAGGTTCATGTCGCCTGGGCCATGACAAGGGATTGTATCTATGGGAGTGAGGTGGGTGTGGAGACTGTTCTCCCTACGCGGTACCAGGTTACCACGGGAACGGTGCTGTAGCGCGCACCTTTCCCTTTGTAAGTGTGAATGACCGGTACTGGAACTTATCATCTGTGGAACGCATGTTGCGATATCATTCAGCACAGCACATACTGGCATAATGCCTTCGTATTCTTATAGCCCTTGCCGTATGGCGTTGGTGATTCATGTCTTTCCACAGCCTTCTGCCTCGTGTACTGCCAATCTTCTTATAGTCCGCGCTCTGTGGCGTTGGTGATTGTATAAGTCCACAGCCTTCTGCCCCGTGTACTGCCAATCTTCTTATAGTCCATGATGTGTGGCTTTGGTGATTATGTCTTTCCACAGCCTTCTGCCCCGTGTACTGCCAATCTTCTTATAGTCCATGCCTGTGGCTTTGGTGATTATGTCTTTCCACAGCCTTCTGCCCCGTGTACTGCCAATCTTCTTATAGTCCATGCTGTGTGGCTTTGGTGATTATGATCTTTCCACAGCCTTCTGCCCCGTGTACTGCCAATCTTCTTATAGTCCATGTTGTGTGGCTTTGGTGATTATGTCTTTCCACAGCCTTCTGCCCCGTGTACTGCCAATCTTCTTATAGTCCATGCCGTGTGGCTTTGGTGATTATGTCTTTCCACAGCCTTCTGCCCCGTGTACTGCCAATCTTCTTATAGTCCATGTTGTGTGGCTTGGTGATTATGTCTTTCCACAGCCTTCTGCCCCGTGTACTGCCAATCTTCTTATAGTCCATGCCGTGTGGCTTTGGTGATTATGTCTTTCCACAGCCTTCTGCGCTGTGTCATGCCAATCATTTCTGATAATATTTGTACTTGCCAGGTTGTCAAGCTATCCATTGTCTTTTGTTCTCTCTCTCTCTCTCTCTCTCTCTCTCTCTCTCTCTCTCTCTCTCTCTCTCTCTCTCTCTCTCTCTCTCTCTCTCTCTATCTATCTATCTATCTATCTATCTATCTATCTTTCTGCCTCTCCTTCCCTCCAATTTTCCCGTTGTGTCGACATATTCCAGCTTTCCCCTGCCGATAAAGTGCCCACAAAATGTGGGATTATGCATAGGTTGGTAACATTTCCACCACAGGTTATTTGATTGTGAACAGTTGACAGACTCAGGTTTGTAGGAGGGAGGCTGGAGGAAAGGGACTGATTAGCGTAATAAGAGACAAAAATTGGGAAGTGACGAACGTGATAAGATGCAAAAACTATCACGTTTTAATGGGAAGGATGGGATAATGATAATGCAGATAACAAATGCTACAGTATTGCTACTAACATGTGTGTCCCTCCATCCCACGCCAACCTCTGCTGCCTCACTTCCATCAGTCCCTTATCGCTTCTTTCTTCTTATCGATTGGTGGTTTCATATCATGTATTCAAACTCCATAAAGCCATTGCCGCAAACGAGTATCTGCACATGTCAAGAAAATGGAGAAAACAGATGAATACGGCGATACCAATATCGGCTTGGCGGGTCAAGCTGGCGAGATCCATGGTGATCAACGCTGGTAATGTCATGAGCTCGAATTGGCGAGTAACGAGGCCTGGGCTCGTTGCTTGCCAAGGTGAGGGAACCATTGGCCACCTATTCCTCGTTGCTCACAGGCCTACAGAATGTAATGGCCCTACCACATCACAGATGTATAACAGGAAACTGATATGTGACCATTTTTTACTTTGTTGCGCTGGTAACGGAGTAGAGGGTCAGTTGGACTTAAATGTTGTTGAATTGTCGTTAGAAACAATGGCAATCTAGTTAACGTAAAATTGCCTACATATTCAACCTGGGGTTGATCGAACATCCTGCAACGGACACGCACAATTTTATTAACACATCAGCCAAAGGGAACGGTTCCCGAGAGTGTCTGGACAACAGTTTCATCAGGTGTGGATATCCTGCCGCTGCAGTGGCCCAGCAGATTGCTCGGTTGCCTGCTGACCAGTAGTCATGTGTTCCAATCCCCATCGAGGTGGGATTTTAAAAGTTGTCCTGAAAGCCTGTGTATCAGGAAATTCTCAGGGCCGTAAAAGCTGCTCGATTTGACGTTGACCACGCTATCCAGAGAGTAATGATTTTTTTTTATGATGCATATCCCTTGCAGGACGTTGCAGTCAACACCAGCATTTTTCAGCTGCTGTTGATGTACTAGGCATGTTTTTACGTTCAGTAGTTTGCCATTGCAGTGATTAGTCTACACAAATAAGAGTCTAGTTCCATGGGGCCAGTAAGTCGCATGTCGTGGGAAAAAGAAATTGACTACACGAATATTCTGTTGACCAACAACACCGCCAGTATTTGTGGGGTGTCTCAGTGACTGCTTCTTCCTCTTCATTCTCTTCTTCTTCTACATCCTTTTCTAATTATTATTATTATTATTATTATTATTATTATTATTATTGTTATTATTATTATTATTGTTATCCTTCCATAACTGCTGCTACAGCTGCTTCGTCCTCTTCTCCTCCTCCTACTACTACTACTACTACTACTACTACTACTACTACTACTACTACTACTACTACACTACTACTACACTACTACCACTACTACTACTACCACTACTACTACTACTACTACTACTACTACTACTACTACTACACTACTACTACTACACTACTACTACTACACTACTACTACTACACTACTACTACTACTACTACACTACCACTACTACTACTACTACTACTACTACTACTACTACTACTACTACTACTACTACACTACTACCACTACTACTACTACACTACTACTACTACTACTACTACTACTACTACTACACTACTACTACTACTACTACACTACTACTACTACACTACTACTACTACCACACTACTACTACCACTACTACTACTACTACCACTACTACTACTACTACTACCACTACTACTACTACTACTACTACACTACTACTACTACATTACTACTACTACTACTACTACTACTACTACTACTACTACTACACTACTACTACTACACTACTACTACTACTACTACTACTACTACTACTACTACTACTACTACTACTACTACTACACTACTACTACTACTACTACACTACTACTACTACTACTACTACTACTACTACTACTACTACTACTACTACTACTACAACTACTACTACTACTACTACTACTACTACTACTACACTACTACTACTACTACTGCTACTACTACTACTGCACTACTACTACTACCACACTACTACTACCACTACTACTACTACTACACTACTACTACTACTACACTACTACTACTACTACCACTACTATTACTACTACTACTACTACTACTACTACTACCACTACTACTACTACTACTACACTACTACTACTACAACATTACTACTGCTACTAAACTACTACCACACTACTACTACTACTACTACTACTACTACTACTACTACTACTACTATTACTACTACTACTACTACTACTGATAATAATACGACAACTACGTAATCTATTAATTTTGTCTAAAATAGCAGCCTTCATCAAAACACTATCACTCTCGCCACTTGTTAGTTGCATATCCTTTACACGACGTTTGCAGTCAACACCAGCATTTTTTGCTGTTGATATCTTGGCAAGTTTATGCTCAGTAGTTTGGCATTGCTTTCTGAACGACCAGCACCCACACAATTTAGTAAAATACCAGCACAACGCGGTCTGCTGCCAAATCGTGCCAAATGTGTTTCGAACGTGGGTATGCGGGATCACGAACTACTATTACTACTACTACTACTACTACTACTACTACTACTACTACTACTACTACTACTACTACTACTACTACTACACTACTACTACTACTACTACTACTACTATTACTACTACTACTACTACACTACTACTACTACTACTACTACTACTACTACTACTACTACTACTACTACTACCAGCGGCCTTACGACTTACAATTGTTCATTCCGTACAGCAGTGGACGTAGCTCTGTAGCGAAGGGCGACTCTGTAGCGAAGGGCGACTCTGTAGCGAAGGGCGACTCTGTAGCGAAGGGTGACTCTGTGGCGAAGGAGATACGAACTGTAGTAGCAGACCGCCATGCGTTGGTTTTTTATAAAATGGTATGGGTGTCGATCGTTCAGAAAGCAACGGCAAACTAGTATATGTAAACTTTCCAAGAAATCATAAACAGTCAAGAAATGCTGGGATTGACTGCAACGTCCTGAAAAGGATATTCAACTAATTATTTTAACTTAAGTTTGTTTGAATCATAAATACTATTTGGGATAGAAAAAGTTAAGTAAAAATATGTTTCACGATTGATGGCCTGGCAAAATTCGATGCAAATCGCCATGTGCATACTGCAGAGGTATTATATATCAAATGAAGTGAGTAAATAAATTATACTTAAGCTGAAAAAAAAATTAAAACACATAGTCACAGGTATTGTTCGAATATGGAACTTGTGTTATCCCCACGGAAACTTCAAATGTAGGACGAACTCAATCCTTCTAGACAACACCGGGTGGAACCGCCTGCTTGCTAACGTCCCACTATATTCAATATTATATGTGGTTGGGCAGCATCGAGAGACAGATAATATTTCATGTGGGTGGGCAGCATCGAGAGTAAGATAATATTACATATGGGTGGGCAGCATGGAGATAAAGACACTATTACATATGGGTGGGCAGCATGGAGATAAAGACACTATTACATATGGGTGGGCAGCATGGAGATAAAGACACTATTACATATGGGTGGGCAGCATGGAGATAAAGACACTATTACATATGGGTGGGCAGCATGGAGATAAAGACACTATTACATATGGGTGGGCAGCATGGAGAGAAAGATAGAAAGATAATATTACATATGGGTGGGCAACGTTGAGAGGTTGACTGCAAACGGTAATATGGGTTTACCCTGACAAGGCAGGACGGAAGGCGTCGGAAACAATTGCGTGATGCTGGTGATGATATGATGGTGTTGATCGTGATGATGATGATGATGATGGTGGTGGTGGTAGTGGCGGTGGTGGCGGCGGTGGTGATGATGATGATGATGATGATGATGATGATGATGATGGTGATGATGATGGTGGTGGTGGTGGTGGTGGTGGTGGTGGTGGTGGTGGTGGTGGTGGTGGTGGTGGTGGTGATGGTGGTGGTGGTGGCGGTGGTGGTGGTGGTGATGATGGTGGTGGTGGTGGTGATGATGATGATGATGATGATGATGGTGATGATGATGATGATGGTGGTGGTGGTGGTGGTGGCGGTGGTGGTGGTGGTGGTGGTGGTGGTGGTGGTAACGGCGGTGGTGGTGGTGGTGATGGTGGTGGTGGTGGTGGTGGTGGTGGTGGTGGCGGTGGTGATGATGATGATGGTGGTGGTGGTGGTGGTGGTGGTGGTGGTGGTGGTGGTGGTGGTGGCGGTGGTGTTGGTGGTGATGATGGTGGTGGTGGTGGTGGTGATGGTGTTGATGATGATGATGATGATGATGATGATGATGGTGGTGGATGATGGTGATGATGATGGTGGTGGTGAGGATCACGGTGATGAGGCTCACAGTGGTGATTGTGATGTTGTTGGGCTAACAGCAGGGGTAGAGTTAACAAACAGGACAGAAGAAGCTCATGGCTGGGACAAGGAAAGTTAAACATGTGTTGTTGTGTTGTTGTTGGTTGTTGGTTGTTGGTTGTTGTTGTTGTTGTTGTTGTTGTTGTTGTTGTTGTTGTTGTTGTTGTTGTTGTTGTTGTTGTTGTTGTTGTTGTTGTTGTTGTTGTTGTTGTTGTTGTTGTTGTTGTTGTGCACTGGACTGATTTTTTTCGTGTGGATTAGCAGTGTCCCTCATCTTTAGGTAAACCCACTCCGATGTCTGAGGAACTTGAAAGGTACATCCCCACGTCAAGGACGAGAAGTCAACATTTAGTCCAGCTTACCGGTGTAGGTGTTTAACCCACTACCTCGGCATCATCACACCGGAAATTTATAAGAACGAGCGCTCTTGTCCATTGGGCCATGCTCACCCCCGACATGTGATGTATTGTGCGCTACAACCAGAGTTTAGAGTGCATGAAGACGTAACGACACACTGTTTACCAAGCGATAAACAGCCTCAAGACCCTTCTGCAGTTAAAACTTTACGTATATAAACATCAGCGAAGGCAAGCCGGATACACGAACAGGTGAAGGAATCTCCCAGGCTGATACTAGCGCTACACGTGTTAAATAATAGTAAAGTAATGGAGCCTTGTCCACGTCACGAAGAGCATTCGATATGTGGTGGTAGCCGCGTATTTGCATAGACCAATCGTCTCTCAATGGGTGATATGGTTAATGTTATGCCGGTCTCTTTTACTTCTCGCTGCATTTCTTGGCACCCATTGTAAGCTGGGTCGACCTGCGCACTCCCGTCAATGTAAAGGTAGGTCTTGGTGGGGATTTGAAAATATGACCACCCGACCCGGCAGGTGTTCATTTGATCAATTGTGCTACCGCGGCTGCCTAATGTATTATAATCAAAATAGTTCCACTTCTCACCGCCTTCTCTTCTTAATTTATAGAAGCTTATTACAATGTTCCCCATCTTATGAGATGGAGTCAACCACATTGCCGTACTGGAGGTCGGTGTGGCAGAATGGATAAGAGCGCTGCTCTTAAACTTCCGGTGTGCTGATGCCGAGATAGCGGGTTCAACCCTTACACCGGTCAGTTTGACTAAAATGTTGATTTCTTGTCCTTTACTATTGGACGTAAATTACAAGTACCTCAGGAAGTCGGAGTGGGTCCGTCTGATGGCGAGGGACACTGGTAATTGGGCAAACTAACTCACACGCAAATATCAGCCCAGTACACTAGAAATAGTAGCACGTGTATTGACTACGCTTGAGTTCAAAACGAGTGAACTCGCGCGCGCACACACACACAACACACACACACACACACCACACACACACACACACACACACAACACACACAAACACAAACACACACACAAACATTGCCGCATTGATGAGGTAAACCAAGAACTCTGCCAGCTGCCTGATATCCAACCAAGCGTGTCTTGGAAGTCCCGGTAGTTGACCGGCTTCTCCGCCGGCACGGTAGTATTGGTCTCGAATCCACATCGAGGCGGATGTTATTTTACAATTGAACTGTGCACCCATGTCCACCCGGCTTACAAATGGTACCAGGATATGTCCCGGAAAGTAAAAGCAGCCGGCATTATATTGACTACATCACCCATCGCGTGTGGACTGCGTCTATACAAATATAGGGCTAGCATATCATTCCCTGGTTCTCCCTGGCGAAGGGGTTAAGTACGCTGTTCGTAATCCCTTTTACCCACGTACGAAACACAGCTGCGCGAGATTCGGCAGCGGATCGCATCGCATTGATTTCTTCTGAAAGGTTTGTGAGCAGTTCGTTCAGAAACCAATGGCAAACTACTGAACGTAAAACTTGCCAAGACATCAACAGCAGCTGAAAAATGAGGGTGTTGACTGCAATGTCCTGTAAATAGTATATGCCAAAAAAATGGTATTCCCTGCAGGCGTTAAGGCGTGTGAAAAAGTCATATACTTACTTTACTTACCCATCAATTGAAGACTGGTATAAACAAATTTGGGTTTAGCACCATATGCCCAAATACCCTAAAGGAGTCTACTTTATTTACTTATATCTTAGTAAGCATAGCGTAGTGACGTCTCCCCAGAGACAGGCCCATGAATCGTTTACCAAGCGATAAACAGCTCCAATAATTTTATCAGTTTATAATGTTAAGCAAAGAAAAATCCACTAACGATAAAATGAATGGCATTGGCATAATAAACAGCTACAGTTAGGAATGCGATTACCTGTAGATAATAGTCTAACTGTAGATATGGTTCACTTTGCTGTAAATCAAATATTGTTAAACACATGACATCCTTCCTAAAAAACGAATACTTTGATTTGATTTTACACATTCATAAACGCATGCGTGAACTACTACACTGGTGACTATACGTCAATATTTGTTGTACTAAATGTCACTGCTGTCTTGATACTCGCTCAAACTATTATTGATCAAACGCTGGAAAAGGCAATGTAGAAATTATATAAAAATGTAGTCCGGGATTTCTTGTACACGGTTATATAAACAAGTTTCAGACATTCGACTTTTGTCTCTGCCAGGTAACGACAGAATGAAAATCTCGCTCCCACGTGAGAGCCTGCTCCAACTTCACAATCTGGCAGTTAGACTGGCTCACACTGCTCGCTAATTGCCAATTTTCATACATTATGTCAGCCAAATGCTATCATTGTGTATTTGCCTCCATTTTTACTCTCCTAATCTCGCTGACTCGTACTCTATTCTTTTCTGTTCTCTTCCATTCCTCATATTTGATAGTATTATCTGACGAACCACTCCACTGCAAACGGGATAGCGTAGCGCCCGTCAAATACAGCCATTTCGGATCGCACGCAACTTCCAAGCTTGTATCAATAGGTAAAAAGAAAAGAGTATGGGGTAAATCGGGCAATTTTAGACCAATTTCGTCAAACTGACAACAAGCGTTTTCCGTCCCTTCACTACACAGTAATAAAAGTAGCTGTTATTTTTGGCTTAGCTCCTCTAGGAGCATGAGGCATCTGCTTCGTGATCATGTTCATGAATGCTTTGAAGGGATTGTAGCGTGATGATTTATGTGACAATAAAAACACATTACACAAAGTGTTATAGTGTGTGCGACTACTCAATTGGCACAGCGAACTAGTAATGAGATCCGTACAATTAATGACAGGAATATCAGTAGGTAGTAATAATGTAAACATTCTGCGATATGTTGATTATGTGGTTGTGATTGTTGAGAATGAAAACGTACTTACAAGAAATGATAGATATAATTGCAACAGAAGCTCAAAGCAATATGTCATATAAGTCTGATTAGCATTAAAAGCAGAACTAATGACAAAAAAATAATGTCTTTTCAAATGTAACATTAAAGTAAACGGAACTAGGCTGAAACACGCCAATGTATTTAAGTATGTGAGTACTTTTATAACATCACATGGAAGATGCACTAAAGAAGGTACATGTAGCTACTTGCAATTGATTAGCCTAGGCAAACGTTCTATTTCATAGGATGAAGAATACTCTGTACAATATATATTTGTCACACGAGGTGGGGGAGGGGGGAGAGGGCACTGTTCTTACAAGCTATATCGAGTCAATCCTGATGTTGGGGAGGGAATCGTGGACAATTAGCAGACTAATGCGGAATAATGTGGTTGCTGCAGTAATGTAAACAACAGTCCACAGTCTTTGAGCACATGTTGAGAAAGGTAAAGTCGGAGGGAAAGTAAGATGATGAGGCAGGGTGGGGGGGGGGGGGGGTGGGGAGAGATGATGAACAGTTTGATGTACATGACATAGAGCAGGGGTCACCAAACTACAGCCCGACGTCATTTCATCCGGCCGGCCGACGGTACTAGAAAATGCTTGATATAACGTATGGAACTCGAGGCGTTGTGATACAATTTAAATGTCAATATTATGTTTAGAATAGTAGGTGATCTCCACACAAAATCGGTAGTAACATCTAGAGAAATTAACAGCGCATTAAAAATGATAATTGTTAAGTGCTATGTATATTCAACACTACTGTATGGCGCGGAAGCTTGGACATTGAACAAGCAACTTGAAAGTCGCATGGAGGCCCTGGATATATGGATATACAGACGAATATGTCGTATTTCGTGGAAACAAAAACAATCAAATGCAGAGGTTCTAGAAAAACTGGGAATGAAGAGAGAGTTGTTGAAAGAAATAAAGAGGAGGCAAGTGAAATATTTCGGTCACGTTAAAAGACATGATATTCTTATAAAAAGCATATTGGAGGGCAAGGTTGAGGGCAAGCGAGCAAGAGGTAGACAACGATACAAGTGGGAAGATAACATCAAGAGATGGACGAACATCAGCCTGATATAATGTACAGTCAAGGCGAGAGACAGTGTTTAAGATCCATTGTAGCCAACCTTCATTGTGGAGACGGAACCTGATTGATTGATTGATTTACACGTGCGGAGACCTCCTGGCTACCATGTGTCTTAAATTTACAATTTTCAGTTATAAATTATTGTATCTAGATGTTCTTGTTTATTGTAATGTTTACACACACACACACACACACACACACACACACACACACACATACACACACACACAACACACACACACACACACACACACATCTTTCCCTCCCCCAGATGCGTCCGGCTGTCAACACAATTCCAGTGTTCCAGAAATACTTACTTAGTTTTGCCAGTCATCCATTTTATGGGTATGTAACAAGGATTTCTATGTTTGACAGTGATAGGTAAGTGAACTGCAAGTGTGAATAGAGGCAATAAAGTAGCAAACATAGCATTAAAATGCCATGGAATCCTCGTGTTATTACGAAAATATTATCCCCAGCTCAGAAGAATTTCCCGGTCAAGGTGTTAATCGAGCTGGTCGCTAGGCCAGTGTTTTTCAATCTTTCTGCTGGAGCAGATCCTTACGCAAATGTTTACGTTGCTCAAGGAACTCTGTACGATGATCCAAGTGTCTGTCTTACTTTATGTAATAAACCAGATGGGCAGAAATGTTCCATTTAGGTGATTTCGGTCTGTTTCGGCGGAACCCCTGGCTGCCACTATCGGAACCCCGGTTGAAAAACTCTTCTCTAGGCTGTTTATTTAGACCGGCCCTATTTATTTATTTTGCAAAACTTATTATGAGATATATTCTGTTACCATAGGTACCTATAAACTTTATATGTACCTATGATGATCCGTAGCTTCACCAGTGACCCCTAGTCGCCTGATTTTCTTGTGTGTCAATTGGATTTTAATTATGTTTCTAATTCAATGTCTTTTTCATTTTCAGATCCCGTGTACTTCACCCTTCATTATGGCTACTAATAAAAGAAAAGTGGACGGCGAGTGTCGCGTTTTCAATGAAGAATGGGGAGTAAAATACTTCTGTGTGGAAACAAAGGACCGGAAAACCAGGTGCGTAATATGCAGCTAAAGTGTTGCCATATTGAAAGAGAACAATCTTCGGTGTCACTACGAAACAAAACATCTATCAACGAATTGAAAGTTTTCTGGAAAGTTATACTCTGAGAAATATGAGTCCATGAAACGTGGTTTTGAAATTCAAAGAAATCTCTTCTCGGGACAGTTTACTGAAAATGAATCTGTCACTCTTACAAGCTACATGTGTATATATAAGATTGCAGAACGAGAAAAACAGTTTACTGATGGCTAAGAGTGTATTATGGAAGCAGAAAATGACTTGTGTCTGAGAAAGTCGATTTGTTTGGAACTATCTGCCTTACGGCAAGTTCAGTTGTGCGAAGAACAGAAGAATTTGGAGAGAACATAGTGCTACAGATACGCGAGAAAACTAGGAACGTGGTATTCTCTGGCGCTGTATGAGTCTGCTGATCTCTCGAGTACGTCACAACTTCTCGTGTTCATTTGTGGTGTCAATTTGGACTTTCAGATAACGGAAGAGTTGGCATCCGTTTGCAGCATGCATTGTACAACAACAGGAAAAAGACATTTGAATGGAAGTGCAAAAAGTATAACCTTCAGTGGAATCAGCTTTGATGAAGGAAAACACATGGCTGGAATGAGGAAGAGTCTGATGGTATAGATCAGGACTAAGTTGGAAAATTCCGTGCGCTCTGTTCATACACTGCATCATACAACAGCAAGCACTCTGTGGAGAAAGACTTAGAGATATCTTGTGCAATGAAACCGGTCGTTTGTGATGTGAACTTCATTCGGGGATATGCACTCAATCACCTTAAATTCCAGGCGTTTCTTGAAGAAATTGATTCTGACTTCTGTGACTTGCCTTATCACACATCAGTGAGTGTGGCTCAGTTGTCCTGTGAAGTCCTGTTTCGTTCTTACAAGCTCCAATACGAAATAGATGTTATCAGTTATCAGTTATCAGTTGGGGTATCTTCATTGCACTCAGGACAGGTCCATATGTGCTCAGATCCTTCCCCCAGCATATGCATCAGCGTCCGATGGCTAATAGTGGCAGTTCTGTGTTGGTTGACGAGGCACCTCGTTTTCCCGATGTACATCTCCCGACTGGCCGTGCCGATTCTTACTTCCAAGTCTTTCATCCTGGACAGCGATGTGGATTCACTGACGTCAAAGTCCTCTGTTCTCGGCATATCCTTAAGGACGTTAATAACATCGGCACGATCCATGGGCTGGCCATCTGCAGGGGGTGCAGAGCCAGCCAGTTAATCAGCTCGTTCATTTCCCTCGACTCCCGCATGTCCCGGAGCGAAGATGAAGGTGACTTTACGGACAACAGACTTCCGCAGCGATTCAGTCCACTGTCTACGTACAGATCCAGCTTCGACCTTCCGTACCATGCTCATTGAATCACTTAATACACACACGTTGGAATAATGCTGTGATTCCAGCCATATGAAAGCCTGTGTAACTGCCATCACCTCCATCGTCATGCTGCTCGTGGTCATAGAATGGGCACCACTGGATTATAGAATGGTTCGGCCCGCTGAACGGGCTGTAAATGCCCACGCACTTCTCTGCTGCTTTACAACAGATCCATCTGTATAGATGAGCACTTCGGGCCTATCTTAGTGCTCATAGATAAGCGCGTTGACCTCTGCATTGACAGTGGCAGGATTCTCCTCTCTGCACCGTCTGTCGAGTGTGATAATGCAGGAGAAAGTGCACTTAAAAGCTAGAGGCACCGGCACCCATTCCTTGCCGGTGTTGATGCTGGTAAGACTACAGACCTATCTGACGACATCTTCTGCCCGACCCATCGATGATTTGCCCTCTTTAGCCTGTCACGCTTTTCTCTGAATATAGCGTCAAGCAGAGGGTGCTACTCATCTGCACTTATTTTCAAGTATGCACGAGCTCTCCAGATCTTGATACTGTGTTCCATTGTCGGGAAGTTAAGGAGGTATCTCATTGCTGGTGTCTCTCGTGCAGCCCAAAATGATGCGCATGGCTTTGTTTTGTACTTTTTCAAGTCTTCCCATCTGTGTAGGGCTGACAGTGAGAATGGCCAGGGCATACTCGATGCGTGAAAGCACCAGTCCTTGGAACAGAAGTATTAGCAGTCTTTGCTCGATATTTGCAGTCGCCATGACTCTCATTGGTGACAAACCTTTTCGAGCTTTGTTATGACATAATCGACATGATCTCTGAAGGACAGGCTACGATCAAGCCTCATGCCAAGATATGTCATTGACTAGGTTCTACTTAAAATGCTACCATCCGTTCTTACAGCCGGCAGGTCTGTGTTCGCAGTATGGTTGTTTAGGGAGAATCATGCAACCCATGCCTTTGCAGGGTTGACAAGGGCACCGGCAACAGCACACCATGAGGAAATTCGATCTAGTTCGCCCTGCATATCATTGGCAACCGCCTGTCTATCTTGACCCTGTCGATACACGAGAATGTCGTCAGCAAATGACAGAGTCCTACCCCTCCCGTCCAATTGTTGTTCAGTGATCGGCACCGTATATGCGTTGAATAGTACTGGTAACAGTGATGAACCCTGCGGCAATCCTGAATGTATCGTTATCGGCTCAGAAGACCAACTCCCACATATAAGCACCACCTTCCTTTGGAGCAGAACTGCAGCTCTCCATCGTACAAGGTGAGGGTGCACTTTCAGTCTGAGGAGGGTTTGCATCAAGTGCTCGAAGGATACTCTATTGTATGCGTCCTCTAAGTCTATGGCGGCCGCACATGTCTCTTCTCTGACCTGAAATCCTTTGTAAACATCTTGAGCAAAGACCACCGCATTCAGCCATGACTCTTTGTTACGCTTGTATCCTCCAAGTGTGGGCGGGAAGCAGCCGAGTTGTTCCAAGTCACAAGCGAGTTTGTGTGCTACAATTTTCTCCAGTAGCTTGCCAGAAGTGTTTTGCATTGTAATGATTCTGTAGCCGCTTATCTTGGAATGGCCTATGTCGGTTTTGGCAGCGGCAGCAAGTAGATGTGTAGCCATTCCTCTTCGATCTGACCCCTCTGGATACTGGTGTTGAATTCTCTGGCCAGTTCTTCCGTGTCATTATCTGACATCACCAGTAGGTCACCATATTGGATGCCGTCTGGGCCTGGAGCGGTGTTAGGTGATTTCTTGAGCATCGCACCTATTGTCTCAGCTGTGATTATGCATTCTTCGTGTGTCCCGACCCCCTTGCACAACTGAGAGAGTGTCGTTGTGGTCCTCTGTCTGGCGGGCTCGTCTTTCTGGTCAGTCTGCTTTATGTAGCGTGTAAGAAGGGCCTTACCTTTATCCGCATCCGACTTTTTCCATGTGAGGTGGTGCCTTGAAAGTCTGGAATACCCCTACGTTGTGCAGCACCGTTCATGCTCTTGTGGAGGCGCCAGAATGTCGTAAGAGATCGCTTGGAGCACACCTTCCTGCAGAACTCGTCCCATTTCTCGGCCTTGGCCTGTTTGGTGCAGGATTTGAATAAAGTCATCGTCCTATGGACCTCAGTCTTCAGGTTCGCCAACTCAACTTGTGTCATGTTAGCCTTTGTGGCTTTTTGCCAGTCTTTGACAGCCTGCGTCTTTCCCAGCCATGCCTTGTCGACCTCTCCATTCCACCATGGTGGCTGCAACCATCTTTTTTGTCTCCTGCGGGAGGAAGTTAGTTTTCTTCTTCTGATCTTGCTTATGGCATCTTGACCAGTGTTGTCGTACGGGAAGGCATTTATCTTGTTTCCTTGATTCATGGCCCTGCCTTTCTCGATCAGGATGATACACGGGTAGTGGTCACTGTCGTGGTATCCCAGTGTGCACCACCGGCACCTTGGTGCGATGGTGGGCAACACCAGAGCCAAGTCAATGAGACTGTCAGAGTCACCTGGTCGAGTGGCTATTCTAGTAACCTTTCCATCATTCAGACAGATTAGGGCAGTAGATGCCAGGGCGTCCTGCAGATCTTCTCCCTGTCTTTTGGTGATGCAGTTCCCCCATTGACTGCCTCTGGCATTGAAGTCGCCACAGTAGATGATATGCCTTTCATCCATATCGAACAGACTCTGCCATTGTCGTACGTCGACCTTCCCATTTAGCGCATAAAAGTTCACGATTACAAGCTGCACTGGCGTCATTATTCTTAATGCCTGCACTTGCAGGGCATCATTGTTCCAGGCGGAAATATCAATCTCAGACACCAGTATGTTGTCGCGGACCAGAATGGCCTGTCCGAGGTGCAGCCTGTTAAAAAAGCCCTGAAACCCCGCGACATTGACTGTTCCGTCGCCGAGCTGTATTTCTTGTAAGACTACAATATCGTTTCCGTAGAGTACTTTTTCAAGAATGGGTCGGCGTTGACTAAATGATGCACATTTCCAGTACAGTATTCGAACGTGTCCGATGCCCTATCTGTCACATTTTAATCGCCTTCTGCTTGCGCCTGTCCTCTTACTGGTCGTCATGTTAGGTTTAACTATCGCCACCGGGCGCCGATAATACGCCGAAGGGAGTCCGTACTCGCGTGCACGAACTCCGTTGCACGGTCCGAACTCCATTTCACCTCGAAAAAACCTACTTAATCCATAAACATTTCGGGAAAAGCATGTTCCATTTTACGGGACAAAGAAATGTCCCGCCATCCTGCTCCAAGGGAACTCACTGTCTCGAAATAGATGTTTTCCTCACTGAAAACAATAGAGCTGATCCACAGCTGACAGATCCTACTTGGCTGTCAAAGTTGTCATTTTTGGTCGACATCACATCATACATGAATTATCTGAATTTGAAACTTCAGAGAAAGGATAATCTCGACTGTGATCTCTACAGAATCATCAAAAGGATTTCGGAGAAAGCTGTCATTGTTTGTAATACAACTGGAAGGAGAAAACGTTTCTCATTTACACTGTTTCAAAGAGATTTGCGCTACAATCGCCGAAGATGTCAAACTCGATATTCCGAACAAGAAAATTATTCGTGACTTGAAGAGAGATTTTCAGATCTTGACAGAATTGAAAGTAACATTCTTCTGTTCCAGAATCCGTTTGATTGTAACCTTGATGATGTGCCAGTTGAACTACAGTTGAAGCTCACTGATTTGCAAGCAAATGACTTGTTGAAAGAGAAGTACAGAGAAGGAAAACTTGTTGAATTGTACCGCTGCTTAGCTGAGGTTGAGTTTCCGAAACTGAAGTAATCTGCCGCTGGTATGGCATCAGTGCCGGTATCCTTGGTCTAGGGATTACACGAATTTCTCCGTAATATCGTAAGTAACGTGATGTGAGCGAGAATTTGTAGCGGTTCTCTCCGAGTCGGAAAATTACGGGTTAGGTGAGCCGGTTGCTCAGAAAGCAATAGCAAACTACTGAGCGTAATCTTGCCAAGAAATCAACAATCAGCTGAAAGATGCTGATGTTGATAGCGATGTCCTGTAAAGGATATGGAAAAACATGGTATCAGTGTTTGGAACAACTTATGTCTGTGAGCAAACATTTTCAAAAATGAAATATGTGAAATCAATATATCGAACGACATTGACTGATGAACATTTGAAAGTAGTTTTCTAGATTGGATGCTGCAATTCCAAACCAAACATGGATTAAATCTTGAAAGCCAAATATCAACTTCACAAATCCCACTAACCTTTTTTGCTGCTTAGTTTGTGAGATTCGTATATGTGCACACTAGGTCTGATGTAACTATCTTTGTTACTAACGTTGCCTTCTTTGATAACCTTTGTAGTAAATAAATATGTTTGCTGTCTTTGTTTTTTGTATGCATTGCACGCCATTCACCCATGATTAACTTAGTTATTCGTCTTTTTTCCCCAGAGCGTTCATTCTGGCTTGCAAGTGTTGTTAAAGTTAGTTGCATATCCTTTACAGGGCGTTTGCAGTCAACACCAGCATTTTTAGCTGTTGTTGATGTCTTGGCATGTTTACGTTCAGTAGTTTGCCATTGCTTTCTGAACGACCCGCACTCATACCAGATTGTAAAAGACCAACGCAATGCAGTCTGCTGCCAAATCGAGCACACCTATGTTTCGTATGCGGGTATACGGGATTACGAACCGCGTCTGTAAGACCTTCGCCACGGAGACCGTCGCAAGTATTGTACACAATGAGTATGCGGCCCGCACTCGTCATTTTCTCAGTTATACGGCCCGCCGAGAAAAAAGTTTGGTGACCCCTGGTCTAGCTGAATGATATCCTCACAGTAGGTATCTTTAATGGTACCAGATAGATTTCTAACTTAGCCTCTGATGTCCCCATCGTTCTGACCTTCAGTGCTAAATCTCTGCAGGAAAGCTTCCCCTTTCTCTTTGTCCATTGTCAAACGCGAACCGCTATCTCTGTATATTGTACCCATTGTGGCAGGACGATCTTTCCTTTCCATCTGTCTATGCAATTTGCAGAAATGTCCCTGTGTTTTACCTCCTCTAATCTCATTCATAAAGTGTTCCTTTTTCGCTCTTGTAGGCTCTGTTGCACAGCTATTAAAATTCCTCCACCTTGGCTTTCTTTTCTTGCGAAGCTTTTTCCATTTCCTCTTGTGAGCTTTGGGGTTTCGGCCGCACTTTATGTAACTGTTTAACTGCTGCTCTCTTGGATTTCCAAGCACGATCTACCTCAGAGGTCCACCAAGGAGGCTGCACATAAGTAGGTTTGCTAGTGACACTGCATGCCCTCTATCTGAGACGACCCATAAGGGTGTATTCCCTCTCATATTTAACGGACTGAAGTGCTCTAACAACGTTGGTCTTGTTGGACTTAGACATCAATAGTGAACAGGGTAGATAGTCACTCCCATGATCACACAGGATAGTCCATTTAACATTCAATACTGCCGACTGGGTAACAAATGCCAGGTCAATAGTCGTGCCCACATCACCAGGTCTCATCCCCATTTTAGTTGGCCTCCCATCATTTATGCAGACTACTTCTGAATCCACCATGGCTTCTGCAAGGGCATTTCCCTGTCGGTTTTCCACGGTATTGTCCCACTGTCTCTTTCGTACATTAAAGTCGCCACATCGTACATTGAGCAGCCTACTGCCTGGGATGTCCTCCAGCTCCATAAGCTAGTCCCGTCGTTCCTTTGTAACAAAAGAATCAACCGCGGCATATACATTTATTAAGTTTCAGCTCAGACCCATAAAGGTCTTGTGGTGCTCACTGAACAATAGGATTGTTAAAGCTTTCCCAAGCCTCTCGATAAATGGCAGAAATATGATTAGAGAAAGCAGACTGCAGTACCTGGGAATCACATTTGATAGAAGCCTGTCCTTTAGGGATCAACTCAACTCACCTCCAACATAATTTCCAGATAATTCTAAATAATGTTGGTACTTATTCTAAATAGACTGGATCGGCCCCAGAATTATCCTGGTCGATAAACCTGCTGTTGGATCTCTGTCTTGGTAGGCATGTGTATTAACAACGATGTGATTTAGTCAAAGGGAGGCAATCTTCTCTTTTATAGATATTTGGTTCTATAGAGCCTAAAAATTTCATTTTCAAAGCATCATTTTATAGTTAGAAATACTTTGATTTATTAAAATCTGCGATAAGAATCTAGATAAAACTATTTTAATATAAGTAAAACTTATAGAATGCTGCACATCTGCTTGTAACGTATTGTACAAATACTAGACAGATTATGTCAAGTTCCCTGTAGTTGAAATAGTAATGTTTACATTTGTGAAGGCGGCGATTCTTCATATTCAAGTTTCTCTTGAAGGGGAAGTGGTAGGCCGCCATGGCCAGCCAAACCCTATAATGTTCTGAATATATTGTATGAGTGCGGATGTCCAAGAAAGAAGGCATGTCACAAACTTTGCACTGAACAGATTATGTATTTTTTTTCTCTAACTGCGTAGAAGTTAGAGGACACATTAGGCAATACAAAAGCTGAAAGTCATAATGCGATGCCAGAGACGCCGACATTTTAAACACTTTAAGTGTGCCCCAAACTACAACAGATGGCAACAGGTTGTACATACACGATTTCCAATGAACAAGTTTATTCTTCTAATAGTCCCTGCTGTGTGGTGTTGTTGATCATGTCTGTCCACATTCTTCTGTCTCTCATGCTTCCAATCATTTCTGATACCGACTTTCCTCATTGCCACGATCTCAAACTGCCTCTCTTCCCCTCCAGCCTTCTTGTTGTGACGACATACTCCAGCTTTCCCCTTCTCACCGCATGCCCCAGAAATGTGGACTGTCTTCTTCTGATGCGAGTAACCAGTTCTCTTTGTGATTGATAGTTCCGTGTGCTATGGGGATGATATGGGAACTAACTAACTAACTAACTAACTAACTAACTAACTAACTAACTAACTAACTAACTAACTAACTAACTAACTAACTAATGAACGTACGAACGAACGGACCAACTAGCCAACCAACCACACAACCAGCAAACCAATCCACCAGCTATCTAACGCATGTCCATGTATAATGGCCCAGATTGGTTCGCCGATGAATTGCTATAGGTTTCATCCCAAAGCTAACCAAAACACGGATAACAAAATGCTGTTCCCCTTTGGTGAATGTCACAAGATGGGCGACCATCTTTAAACTGTCGTTATGTCACAGTGTTCGCCCTGACATCCTTAACAAGAATATTGACAGGTTACAAGACAATGGCATGGTTATTGTCATGTCTATGACACTTTTAAGGTGTTCATTTCCACTCACTGGTAATACCTACCAATCGGCTTATTTGCTTGTCTGTCCTATGGTGTTCATACCTACATGCATACTGACCTAGTTGTCTGAATATTTAACTACTTACCTGCCTGTCTACGTATGTACCTACCCACATTCCTACTTCCATTCCTATCCATCCATCCATCCATCCATCCACCTACCCATTCATCCATCCACCCACCCACCCACCCACCGACACATCCATCCACAAACCCACCTATCTATCTATCTATCTATCTATCTATCTATCTATCTATCTATCTATCTATCCATCCATCCATCCATCCATCCATCAACCCATCCATCCATCTATCCACCCACCCACCCACCTATCTATCTATCTATCTATCTATCTATATATCTATCTATCTGCCTGCCTGCGTGCCTGCCTGTCTGTCTGTCTGTTTATATATCTACCTATTTACCTACCTATTTAACTACCTACTTACCTACCCTCCTATCTGTCTATCTATCTATCTATCTATCTGTCTATCTATCTATCTATCTACCCACCCACCCATTTTTCTATCTATCTATCTATCTATCTATCTATCTGTCTGTCCGTGTCAGCAACCGATGTTTCAGGCATCATAGGATTACTTCTCTCGCACCACACAAGGAACTTGCAAATCGTGTGAGAGGAAATGGATGATACATTTTATTGCCGTTGGCTCTTTACATTTACAAAACAGTCGCTATCAAATCACACACAAAGCCACAGAATTGCCTATCACTAGTTTCCTAACCCTATTGCTAATCTCTATCTACTTGGCTACAGAAAAACCCCTATCGACACTAAACGGTGCGCTCGCTAAGAAGTCAGTCCCCAGTCTGACTTTCCTACTCGCGTGGCTACACAGCACGCGGAAGGACCTTGTGCGTCCTTCGGCTTTTTGCGTGCTGTCACACTCAGCACGCTTATAGCAGCCGTCTCCTATTGAGTGGCAATCCACTTCTCCGTGGCTATCACGTAGGCGTGATTCTGCCGCGACCAGTTATAAATTATACTCATGAGAGAACTAGTTAATAGTCCCCCTTCCTATCACCTACCCTGCCCTCATCTCGGGGCACTGTGTTACCTCTGATCTACTTGAGGTTGACCACTCTTCCCGGTGGTCTTCTATCTTGAGGCAGACCTCAGACCTCTATACTTCACTATACTTCAGTCTTTGACAGTCCGTCCGTCCGTCCGTCCGTCTGTCTGTCTATCTGTCTGTCTGTCTGTTCCGGTTTCCGGTTACGAGCGGATGTGTTTTCACAAGCTCTCCCAATTTTTATAGAATTTATCAAAGTTTTGCCTATTTCAATCGAGATGCTGTGTATATTATTGTGTTAGTTCTAAAACTGGAGCTAATACGAATTAATATCTTAAGTTTATGTGACTGTGGTTTAGTGAAATGAGGATTTCTTTGATAAATGGACGGTAAGGTCATTCAATTTTGAAATCTACCAATTATCTACTAACGACAACGTGTGTAAACCATGCTTGACTAGCGCATGGTAAGTCACCAGCACACAATATCGCATGTTCCTGATCAGCCCTGTGTTATTGTCTCAATTATCAAAACAAACGAACCGCAACACATGACTTCAAAAAGCCCGCGGCGCATCTAGACTACAATGAGTTCGCTGCATTCTTCAAACGGGTTTGATAACATGATGCAGTAATGTCATCTATAGGAGAGGCCTCTCTGGAGGTGACTGGTGTTAAAACAAGATCCGGTTTACGATCGGCCGTGAATAAACCATACACACTAAACAAAGAGAAGGCGGTGAAGACCAGGGTAGGCCAGGTGTGCGAATCCAGTCGGCCGAGTCGTCCAACACACCAACTCCGGCCAATGTGTTACAGTATCCTTTAACAATACACTCCATTATGAGGCATTTCGAACGTGCCTCGTCAATTATTACAAGCCTGAACGAATCCAACACAGACAAGATAGAAGCGGGGCCTACGTGGAAGATCTGATTACGACGCCAGTTCTTACAATACATTTATATCATTCGAAGAACAAGTTACTAGCTCAGGGCAGCGTTGAAAACATTACCTCTTGACTAAAATTAGACTTTGTCGAGCTGGAGAACTCAATACTTACATTCACGAGTAGAGACATATCAAAGACACAAGATATCATCAACATGCTCGTCTCGAGTGAGGACTCAGAATCTACGCAGCCCACAACTACATCTGTGGACATCACAGCAGACAATGTTTCTCAACTAACACATACAATGAATGAACAGGAGCAATACCATCAACACGAGGTCACCTACCCCATCAGTACTCTTGGCCATTGAATATCCAATGGAGCACCTCCAAAACAACGTTGAGACCAACGTAAGGGTAGAAGAGAAAATACCAGCCTTAGATAACACGCCAACTATCAATGGACGATCGTGCGATTGTCATAGGCGCATTGAGGTAATAGAGCAATCCTTAAAGGCGCTCACTGCTACTGTTACAGCGAACATTGCAGCTAACGGCAAGATCAGCAGTGACTACACTGCTCTCAAAGAAGAAATCACGCTCCTGCGAGAGGAAAATCTGTTGCTAAGAAAAACAATAGAAACTTTACAGCACGAGTCCTCCACCAACTCAACTGAACAAGCGTGTAACTCCCAAGCAGCTGTATCAAATTCGGAGAATCTTGAAGCCCAGTTTCACCAAAAACAAGACGCGGAAAAACCTCAACGTGCAGAGGAAGATAAAACGCTACAAGCAGTCTATCCCATTGGTGTAAAAATAAGCAACAGATTCGAAGTGCTTCAAGAAAATTCGTCAGAAAACGTACAGTGCTATAGTGCACTGCCAACAGACAACACATGCCTCCATGAAACACAGGGAGAGTCACATGGAGACGTACAGACTGCTGCTAAATGGGAGAAACAACGAACAAGGCGTACTGACATCCAACATGTGCAGACAGCACGACCCGACTGCACACACATTATAATAGGCGACTCTCTAATGAAAGGTCTATACAGCGACCGGATGGCTACTACAGACAAAGACATTGTTTCCATAATTCCATCGCCTGGGGCTGGTGTTGACCGGCTAACAGACAAGATTAGGAGGTTGGCTGTAAATCTTAACGTAAAAAGGGCAAGCGTTCATATTGGTATCAATGACACCATGAACAACCAGCAAATCACAACATCTCAACTGCTGGCGCTCTTGAACGGATTATGTCACACTTTTCCTAACTCATCCATTTTCTTCTCCTCCATCATATCCCCGAGTTATGGATTCCAGCGTCGTCTAGCTGATATAAATAACAACATATTGCAGAAGTTTTGTTCTCATAACAACATACAGTTCATCAACAACACACCGGTGTTTACTTCACAGTCAGGAGCACCTAAAAAGCGACTTTATAAAAGATCAAGTACATTTGTCTACATTGGGCACCAGCTTGCTCGCCAAAAATATTAAATACCCTGAACGTACACAACCTACATCCAATACTGGATCGCGTAGGACACTTTTAGCTACACCACCTCAAACTCAAGCCAGACGACATACTGCCGCACATCACGTACCAATAAGCCATAAGAGAGCAGACCACTCATAACCACGGCACCTGATATCCAAGCCAGACGGAACATTTCCATCACACCAAATCCGTACAATACGCCCTCTTTCACACAGGAGGGTGATAATTATGAAGATACGTTCCCTCTTCTCCACAGCAAGGATCAATCCAGTAGTAACAACAACGTGCCACCACAGCCTCCTGTTAGCCACGAATCAGAGCCTGTAGTTGGAAGTCGTTACACACCCGTGAGAAATCAACAGTATTCACTCTATTGTAACCCAGAGTTGTTATACCTCACACGGTTTAGCCCAGCTTCACTTCGGCAAGCATTTATGATGTCGCTGTACCAAGGACCAACACAGCCTGGTATTTACTAGCAATTCAGCACAAAGCAACACCGGATCTCGGTACAAGAAAGAGCCTCTCCTAGAAAGTTTATGCGCATACTTGGTTATTGATTTATATAGCAACGTATTAGACGGTACGTGGCTGTAAACATTGACTCGTATTGAAGTCACAGAGATTGACACTTAGATATCTTTTATAATACTTTTTTATCGCGTTAATACTCTGAGTGAGGGGGTCTTCACTCCCCGCTTTAAACAAAGATATTGACTTGTATAGTCATTTATTGATTCTTTTGGATAACAGTTGGTACTTAGCTTGTGAAGTAGTTTTTTCAGGTTAATTATTTGTTGTATGTTCTTTAATTCGTTTTGTTCCTTGTTTGCATTATATTCGTTGGTCTAATTAGTTATATCGTTATAATATTGTCATTTGCTTATCGATTTGTATTACTGATATTTTGTAAGTTAATGTAAAATTGATTTTTTATGATCTTGTATTTTTGCTTAACTTTGACTAATTTACACTTTCTTCATGGATGAAATGTCTGAGAAGTGGCAACACTGGCTCAATAAGTCAGGAATACGCCTTGGACACTTAAACATTTGCAGCTTATTTAACAAGCTACCAGAGTTATCTTCTATTCTTAATCAAAATTGTCATTTATTCGGCCTTAGTGAAAGTAGGCTTAATGATAAAATTTCAGATGAGGACATCTCTATTAAAGGGTACAAAGTTTTTAGAAGGGATCCCTGTAGGAAACAAGAGACAGGCATAGTAACCTATGTTTCTAATTTACTAAATGCTCACCGTAGACTAGACTTTGAAACTTGCGAAATAGAATGTATTTGGTTAGAGCTAAAATTTCAAAACCGCACACCCCTGATAATTGGCTACCTCTATCGAAATCCCAGTGCTGGACACGTCTGGTACGAAAACTTCACTACCATGATGGATGTGGTTTTCGCTTCTGGGAAGGAAATTATACTACTCGGAGACTTTAACATTGACACCAACAAATCCAACATAATATGGGGAAATATAATTGCATCATACAATTTCCAACAAATAGTACAACAAGCTACTAGAGTAACAAAGTCATCTTCAACAGTCATAGATCACATTTATGTAACTTGCTCAGACAACATCATAGAATGCACCGTACCCAATTGTGCAATGAGCGATCACTACCCAATATGCTGCACGTGGTCTAAAAAAGAATTAAAACTCCTAAACATAAACACATAAGTGTAAAATATAGAAGTTACAAAAATGTCAACCAAAACTCATTTTTACAGGACTTGCTCAGTTCACCTCTAGACAATGTTTATCAGCTTCCTGACCCGGATGATGCTCTGGAATTCTGGATGAAAACCTTTATTGATGTTTTTGATATACATGTGCCGGTCATGGAAGTTCGAGTAAAACACCACGTCAAGTCACCTTGGATCACCCAGGAAATACTTGTAATTATGAGAGACAGAGATAAAGCACATGAAAAGCGGGATCTCAGTGCATACCGTACTCTTAGAAACAAAGTTCAATATAACATACGACGGGAAAAGAAAAATTACTTTAAGAACTTAGTAATGGATAAAACAAATAGTAAGGATATATGGAAGGCAATTAACACCTTGACAAACAAGTATAACTTCCGAAATTCTTTACCATCAAATCATATTACATGCGACCAATTCAGTAATTTTTTTCAAATTGACATAGACCAGTTGAAGGCCTCAATACCTAATTCTCCTTGCAACTTATCTTTATTGTCATCGTTTTGCGAGAATAGATGCTCCCGCTATATTCTTTCCGACATACCGCTAATGACAATCACTGAAGTATTCACTTACCTCAGTAACCTAAAAAACACAACCTCATCTGGGTTAGATTGAATCAGCAACCGAATTCTCCGTTGTGCTGCGCCAGTGATCTGTACATCACTAACCTATGTATATAATCAGTGTCTCACCAAAGGCCACTTTCCATCAGCTCTCAAAATCGCTAAAGTGTACCCTCTTCTTAAATCTGGTTCATTGGACAATGGTCTCCCGAACAATTACAGACCCATTTCCTTACTATCATCACTATCTAAGCCACTAGAAAAACACATCCATAAAGTAACATTACAGTATTTAGTTCGCAACAAGCTTATTGTTGACAGCCAATCAGGATTTCGGCCAAAATATTCTTGCCATACGGCCCTAACAAACATGATAGAAAATTGGCACCAGAATATAAACAACAACAGTCTATGTGGAATTGTGTTTATTGATTTTAAGAAAGCATTTGATATGATAGACCATGTTATTTTAATTAAAAAACTCGAGACAATGAAAATTGGCCCTAATGTAGTCACTCTAATATCATCTTTTCTATCAAACAGAAAGCAAGTAGTATCACATAATACATCTCTGTCTCAAACCACTACCTTCAATATTGGAGTACCGCAAGGCTCTATTCTTGGCCCTCTATTATTTGCCATATATATTAACGATCTACCTTTGCATCTTTCGTCGTCCTGCGATCTATTTGCAGATGACTGTACGGTGTACGGCTTCGTATATCGACATTCCCATGGATTCTGTTATTCCCTCCGTCCAACGTTTACGTGGTCGGCCTCTTCCTCTGTTTCCATCTGGTCTGTACAGCATTGCTTGTTGTGGCATGCTGTTGACTGGTAGCCTACTTGCATGGCCAAACCATTTGACTTGCTGCTTTCTAATAAAATCTAGAGCAGCTTTAACCCCCACTTTAGTCCTGATTTCTTCATTTCTGATCTTATCTCTTCTTGATACGTTGAGTATTCTTCTCAGGAACCTCATTTCTGTTGTTGTGATTTTTCTTTTCTCTTTTTCTGTCATTGTCCAGGTTTGGCATTGGTAGCACAGAGTTGGTAGGAAGATTGTGTTGTAAAGTGCTTTCTTAGTAGTTATTGACGGTGTACACAAACGCTGATAACTGTATTTTACTGGAGTCGTCTTTACAACAAGAATTAAATAATGTAGTTAGGTGGAGCTATTCAAACCGTATGCAAATTAACATCACTAAAACAAAAGCAATGTTATTAACAACCAGACAAAGACTTCAAACTCTAAGCTCACACACATCACTTCAACTTCACATCGATAACATGCCAGTAGAAAGTGTAATTGAGCACAAAACATTAGGCCTAATCATTGATAGAAACCTAACCTTTAATTCCCACGTTCAAGCGCTCATTAAACAAACAGCGAAAAAAGTATACCAACTCGCCAAAATTAAAAACTTCCTTGATGAGGACACAAGGAAACTATTCTATACTTCTCATATACAGACACACTTTGACTACTGCTCTACAATCTGGGACGGTTGTTCTAATTCAAACACCAAGCGACTTTACTCACTCCAGAAACGGGCCATGAGTCTAATTTATAGCAAACATTTATCTGACAATCCTAGCCTGTATAAACGCCTTCAGTTACTACCATTCCGCAAACGCCTGCTTTTCAATAAAGCTAAACTAATTCACAAAATCCTGCATCGGAATGCCCCAAATTACCTTTGGCCATTGTTTAAATATAATGCTAGACACAGTAAACGTTTAAATATACTACACATTCCGAAGCCTTTGATTGACTTATACAAAACAAGCTTAACTTACTCTGCAGCTCAGCTGTGGAACAATCTTCCACAAGAAATCAAAGACATCACCAATCCCTATTCATATAATCGCAAATTATTCGAACACTATCTCAATACGGATTACCTTCCCCCTTAATAATAGAGATAATAATAATAATAACAAAACCCTAGTATAACAGCCAATCCACTTTTTGTAGGCCAGTATATTCCACATGGCTAATAACAAGTGTCAGACCATTATCTAATATTACTGTGTCGTGTAGTTTTGATGTTTGCATTTTGCCCATGCCTTTATAATGCATATCTTTTATATTGTTGCTATTCTTTGTTAGCCTTGAATGGTGTGTGAATGAAATAATGTATGAAAGAGTGTGATAGAAGGGCAGAAAGTTAGACGGGCCTGCGTGCCCAAATCTTAACCCTTTGAAAATAAAGTTTATTCGTTCGTTCGTTCGTTCTGTCTGTCTGTCTGTCTGTCTGTCTGTCTGTCTGTCTGTCTGTCTGTCTGACTATATACGGTGGAGATGGTCCCACAGCATATACTACCGACGGAGTGTGAAGTGTTAGGCCTTCACAATTTCTAGGCCACGACATACTGAATATGGTTGGAAGGTAAGAGGGATGGTTTCATTGTAACTGGTTTTATCCCAGATGGCTGGATCCCTTTCCACAGAGGGAACTGTCAAAAGTGTCGCACAGAGCACACACACTACGGCCCCACTAGAGTCTCCCAGAAAATGACACCCATGAACCGAATCACTGTGTCCCATAACAAGTCCATTTCTATCGGAGCGCGAGGCTAGCGGTTTAACCACTACACCACGGAGATCATCTCGGTCCACAAGAAGATGTGGTGGCCAGTTTACTTTCCTCATCACATTTCATACCCACATCATGTCTCTATTCACAGCTCTACCATTTATTGTGAGGCTTGGGAGGTCAGCTTTGACAATACTATTCTCCACCAGCGTAAAACAATGGGGTCCGATTTTAGAAAATCTGGTTTACAGGAACGACATTGTAGCGCTCCAGGAGACGAGACTGGGTGATCAGCCACTCCGAATTGCCGGCTTCAAATGTTTCTACAACAGACGACATCTGGGAATGGTGATTCTCATTCGTGACAGCATGGTGGCGTCAGAGCTAGACATGTCCAGTTGGGACAGTGACGATATACAAATACAAGCGGTAAGAGTTCAATCCAGTCTACCATTCGTGAAGGTTAATGTTTATGCTCGTAAAGCGTGTATGGATTCCCAGAAGTGGCAGTGTTTAAGTGACATATTAGGTCACGAGAGAAATGTTATTTTCTGTGGCGATTTCAACGCTAAAGGCAGATCATAGGGAAACATTTCCTCCAACACACAGTGGGAGGAGCTCGAGACTGCACTTGAAACCATTGACCTGGTTTGTATCAACAGTGACTGTGTCATCAGGACAGCAAGCCATCCAGGGGATGAGGACAGTGCTATTAATCTGGCGCTGGTTTCTCCTTCACTCACTACAGTGTTTAGATAGGGTGTCCTAGGACACCACGGCAGCGACCACCACCCTCGCAGCATATTGGTGGAGAAAGGCAGAACCAGGCAGCACAAGTTAACGGTCAAGACTTTCCAGTATGACAGTACAGGGCAAGATGTGGTGAGTAAAATAAGACGTGACAATGGCAGAAAGCTTCAGGCCAGTAAATAAAAGCTGGGAGCAGCCACCGTGATGGAATCTTGAGGTGGAGAAGGCTTGGGTGGATAAGCGTAGTGCTGAAGGGAGATGGCAAAATGCCAAGAAGGACAGAGCTGGCCATCCTAGTCCCTGCATGAACTTAGAAAGATACATGCCCACAAAAGTAAGCTATTTAAAAAAAAACTGGTCAAGGTGGTTAAAAGTGAAAAATGGGCAGAGGTGTGTCAAAGAGTAAAAACAGACAAGTCACTGAAATTGTTCTGGCGATTACATAAAAGCATGAGCGGGGTATCAAGAATAAGAGCATTTCTGACTTCCAATGTGGTGACCTCATCTGGCAGACGACTGACGAGGACAAGGGCAAAGCCCTCTTTAAACGCTATCTAGAGCAGAGCAATCAGACAGACATGAGATGCTTAAATCTTGCCAAGGAGGTCACCTCAGACAGGTGCAAGACCCAGAACACTTCGGATGAAGACACACTGACAGAGAAAGAAATCAAGGCTGTGCTTCGACGATCAAAAAGTAGCGCTCCAGGGCCAGATGGCATAAGATACGATTACATCAATTGGTGTACCGACAACGAGCTAGAGAATCTAGCAGACATGTACAACAACAGTATAGAGAGTGCTAGCATCAAGGAGGAGTGGTTACACAGCTATCTGATTCTCTTGCCGAAGCCTGGCAAAGACCACACAAAAATTCAGGAATATCGAGTTATAACCATGCAGAATACAATAGGCAAGCTGCTGGAGAAGTTAATTGCCAGGAAAATATCAAGCTAGCTAGAGAGGCAAGGTATTTTCCCACCTACCTTGGGTGGGTACAGTCCAAAAACAGACACCTGGACCAATGCAGCAGTTTTTTCCCATGATGTCTATGAAGGTTTCCACTCAGGCATTGAAACCTTTACTGCAGCGATTGATCTTGAGGACGCGTACAACAGAGTACCATTGGAGTTTTTAATGCTTCAGCTTCTTGAACTCAAAATAAGTCCATTCCTCTTTAGCTGGATCGCTGCTGCCCTCTTCCAACGGAAAGAAGTTTTTAGATGTGGCAGTTGGACTTCGGAACCAACAACAATATATCCTGGCCTACCACAGGGATCACCATTATCTCCGGTACTTTTCAACGCCTACGCTGTGAGAATCACCAGTGAGCAGATCACTGGACCTGGTAGGACATTGTCAAATGCCGACGATTTTTTAGTGTATCGTCAGGGTAATGATAGAGATCAGGTTGCTGTGGAACTACAAACCGAACTCAGTCGCATAAGTACTTGGTGTGTTGAGGATGGGGCAATGGTCACCCCAACAAAGGCAACAGTGACTTGATTCTCGTTGAATAATCATATTGTCAACACTCCAACACCAACTGTAAATCTGTGTTCAGAGACGGTGGAAAGAACGCAGGCAATGAATTACCTGGGGATACGGTTTGAGCCTTGCTTATAATGAGCACATAGACCAGGTGATAACAAAGGCCAAGCGGGAGTTGGCTGCGATGTGGATGATGGCGGAAGCAAACTGTGAGCAACGCCATCTGTCTTCCATACGAGGGGCTAGTCATGTCTGTTTTTGAGTATGCGATGGCAATCCTGACTCTCAGCCGTAAGCAGATAGAAAGGATGGAAAGGATACAGAATGAAGCTATGCGCATTATTCTTGGATGTACAAGAGATACAGCATGCATGGCGATGCGCTACCTTCTTGACTTTCCAACCATTGAAGACAGAATACAAGTCTGCAGAGCATGCGCCTATCTCAGAGTTAACGCAAACACACAACATCCACTGTACAGTGAAATTATGAAGGTGAAGGGCAGCAAGTTAAAAAGAGGACGGTCTTGGATGGGTCAAGCCGAAGACATTGTTCAACAGGTGTGTTCACTTGAGGACTTAAAACCTGGCGAGGAGTGGGTACAAGTGCCAACAGACTTCTGCACATCCTTTTCAGTTTGCATCCAACTAGACAGAAAATGCAGACAAGAAAACCCGGCTGCTGTGTAGGCGGAAGTACAAGCGTTGATTTTCGAGAATTCGCTAGGTTCCAAATGTTGCTGTATGTAGCCGGGGCGCCGTGTTGGGGTGAGCACCCAACATTGCTTAAATGCCCCAATGGCTTGTGAATACATAACCTATGCAGCAAAAGTCCAACTCCTGGACTTCACGTGGCGGAACAATATAACAGAGCTCCATCTCTGTTATAGATAGTTAGGGGGAAATAGAGAAGGGTTTGGGAAATGTCGCACCCGTGAGCACTATTGAAAGGGGAGTTGTTAGGGAAGCTCACGGGTGACGCCAAGATATAAACAGTTCCAACTTAGCCTGTGGTCCGTCAAGGTGTGTTTTCATGAAGTTATACCAAATTGTATTTCTGGATAATAAAAGCCGTTTACACTTATCCAAGGCTTCGGTGTCATCTCTGGAGATTACTGTTCAACTGTTCGCTCCGTTACAGGAGTGAAAATGGTGTCGTGACCAGGATCCGAGTTGTCGCGGACACAAGTAAAAGTCATCATTACAAGGCAGAACGATGTCTGGAAGCTAGAACCCTTCAAAAAGAAAACCACGGAAACTTGAATTCGTGTTACTAAGAACTTAACAAAACAGAATCGGCAAGTCTTTACGATGGAGCTGGCTGATATTCGTTAAAACTTGAAACCACTCATAATGGACCTTTTGATTTGTATGCTGTCTGTAATAGATAAACAAATTAGATTGGATATAGAAAGGAAAAAATTAGCGGCTGCTAGAGATAGATATACAGATGAAGAAGAAGGATTGGATGAAAATTCAGAATCTAATAGAGATAGTAGTATGGAGGAAAATATTTCTTTACGAGAGGATGAAGATATTGATGTGGAAATAGCGCTTATACAGAAAAATTTAGAGTTACTGGAGAAATGGAGGTATAGGAAATAAATAGATAGAAAAAGTTGCAGATGGCAAGATGAAAATTTTGTGATTTAAAGAGGAAATTGATAGTTGATGGGATATAGTAGCAGTGTATTACTATTGGCAAATAGTTTAATTGATAGTTGTGGTGAGTGGTCTTGGGGAGATGATGTGGTGTGTTTTATATATACGATATGCTGCGTATTATGGATGTAAATTTTCGTCTGGTCTTGAAGATGTATTTTTTTTATTGACATTTGATTTTGAGATTAGAATTGTTGAGTTTTCTTAAATAGATAAATAAATTATTGTTAGTCCGTAAAAGTGACTAACAATGGATAGGATGTATGTTATATTATTTTGAATTGCTTGATTACCTTTATTTGATATGAGGGGAAAGAGAAATGATAATTAATAACCTGGGGGGTATGATGTCCTGTTGTGATTTTATTTTGCTTGACTCATGATTTAAGTGAATTGTCTTGTGTGTTGAATAGTAATTACCTTGTTTACAAAATATGTTGAAAATTGTTTAAGTTTAAGTTTAGTTCACAAACAGTTATGGTTTTGTCTAGTATAAAAGCAATACATGGGGCTTTATATAAAACCCTTCGTTCAGAAAATAGTTAATAAACTATTGAGGACTAGTAGAGAGACACATTCTCTTTATGAATAATAAGTTCATAAGTATATTCTGTTAGTAAGATTGCTGTGATAATCAGCGTTGATATTTTAGGATAGGGAGGTTAATTGCATAGTGGCTACGAGGTTGTGGACACCTCGTAGCCATATTAAAGTAAAAAGGGTTCGCGGGGAGTTAAAAATAGGAGCTGCATTAAATCAGCATTGATGGAATATATATGGATTGGATGCCATATTGGGGAAGAAAACATTAACGTAACTAACGCATATAGTAGTGGGGTAAATGTGAGGAGCTAGTCATTGGAAATGGATATTGAGGGGGTGTGAATAGCAGAGCATATGGTTGAATAGACGGGGATACTTATCAGGAGGGGGTAAATATAGGAGCTGTGAAAAGCAGCGTGAATTAAACATATGTTCATGAAAAATGAGCATGGTTTCATGATGGAACATGAGACAGGTTAAATATGGTCGTGCGTGTGGCAGTACAAATATTGAAGATATATTTTTAGTTCGACTAAATTTATAACAAACAGAGATATAAGTTCATAAGATGTGTTTTTGAAAAACGTTTAATTTGGAAAAGTTTTTGCGTTTGCAAGGGAGGTAAATGTGATTGGTTTCTGACTATTTCCTTATATCTTTATAACTGGGTGCGCACCCCATCAATATCGTTTCTGTCTATACTGGTGTGGTTGATGTTGAGAGAGAATGAGAACTTACGTGATGCAAACTATATACTAACAATTTTTTTTGAACAATCATAATCCTGAGTTGAAATGTCTTTATGAATGTTTAATGAAACCTTGTGTACTCAGAAACGAAGAAGAAGTAACAACGAAAGTAGCAGTTAGCTATAAAAGAGTATTATAAGAGAGTGTTATAAGAGGGGGGTATAGGAGACAAATAGAGAGGTTGAAATCGAAATAAGAAGGTTTGGAGAAATTATACTGGGTTAGTGAGATGGTAGTGAGAGAAAACTAAATGGGAATATAGAATATGTAGGTAAGGGAGGTAAGACTTTTGAGAAAAGTCTTCTTAAAGAGGGGGGGCGGAATATATAACAGAGCTCCATCTCTGTTATAGATAGTTAGGGGGAAATAGAGAAGGGTTTGGGAAATGTCGCACCCGTGAGCACTATTGAAAGGGGAGTTGTTAGGGAAGCTCACGGGTGACGTCAAGATATAAACAGTTCCAACTTAGCCTGTTGTCCGTCAAGGTGTGTTTTCATGAAGTTATACCAAATTGTATTTCTGGATAATAAAAGCCGTTTACACTTATCCAAGGCTTCGGTGTCATCTCTGAAGATTACTGTTTAACTGTTCGCTCCGTTACAACTGTTTCTACTAACAGGAGAAGGGGCGACGGCGAGTTTCTGGCGCCGGAAAATAACCAGTGTGCTCTAGATGTGTATACACATACATGCATGTGCAGACACGTGTGTGCGTGCGTACACATCTAAACTCGAGTGAGACCACAGTCTGCTCTAGCAAAGGAAAGGTGCTGAAGACGGAGGCAACCAGCCAGGAGGCGCACCACAAAAATCAGGATGCCACGCAATTACGCAAAATGGAATATGTCGACTACTGCTAAATGTTATGGTGCTCGCCCTGCTTTGGATCCCCAGGCAGGTGCAGTGCCGGGCCCTATGTCTCGACAGGGTCCAACCACAACTACTGGAGGTCCTTCTCAGATGTCCTGTGGAGCCAGGGGACATGAGAATAGAACAGCTGGCCATACTAACCAAAGACTTAAAATAATGCACTGGAATGCGGAGGGAGTCAGCAAAAAAAAAAATAGAATTAGAAAACATCCTGGTTCAAGAAAAAGTAAGCATATGTTGCTTGCAAGAAACTCACCTCAACGAAAATATAGCCTTCAAAATCGGAGGCTACCAGTGTTACCGATCTGACCGAAAGGACAGGCGAAAAGGTGGAATACTTACCCTTGTAAAAAATAACATCACTGCTTCCCAAATCGAAGTCTACATGGAAGGGGCTGAGTATCAGACACTTAAACTTAAGACAGGCTATACAGACCTACATCTGATCAATTACTACTGTCCAAGTGACCGCCCACAGGCACTGGACACACTACCATTAACAGAAAAAATGATTGTGTGTGGCGATTTCAACAGCCACTCGCAGAGTTGGGGCTATGATCACATGGACCAGAGAGGAGAGAGACTGGAAGACTGGCAGAATGAGAATAGATTCATCTTGGTTAACAAGCCGTCCGACCCACATACTTTCTACTCGAGATCATGGCACACTACAACTACACCTGACCTGGCTTTTCATTCACCAGACCTGGAGTGGAACATTACACGAATTGTTGGGAAACAACTTGGTGGCAGTGACCATCGGCCAGTCTTTCTAACTGTAGAAAATGAGCTTGTAAGTGAAAGCAGCACCCTCTCGAGGTGGAACTACAAGAAAGCAGACTGGGCAATGTACAAGAATCGCACCAACATACTGGTTAGAAACTTGAACACTGAGAAAGACATAAAGTAGTTGAAGAGTTTGGGAAATGCATACTACAGGCAGCGCGAGAAACAGTACCAAGAGGAGCCCGTAAACAATATAAACCCTACTGGAGTAGTGAACTGGAACAGTTGCATAATGATGTGGAAGTGTGTAGAAAGCAAGCAGAGGCCACACCCAGCCAAGAGCACCACAATAAATTCCAGCACGCAAAAGCCAAATTTCAAAGGGCCAAGCTGCAGGCTAGACGGAAAAGCTGGCAGGAAAAAACATAGTCTCTGAACTTTGAAAGAGACACAAGGAAATTGTGGAAGCTAATAAAACAACTTAACGATGAGGGCACAGGGAGAAACTCAAATATTGCACTACATAAAGATGGAAACATCTTAACAAGAAAGCAAGCAGCTGACCATTTTGCGGACTCATTCGCACAAGATAACAATATCAAAATTAGTCCAGAGAAACAACAAGAGATTCGAGAGAAACGGCAACATACAGGACAGAAGGAAATAGTACATGAGGTTCTGGAGGCACCCATCACAATCAGCGAACTGGAGCTAGCCATATCAAAACTGAAAATGAGAAAGTCACCAGGAGCTGATGGTATCTCCAATGAAATGATCAGGAACCTAGGAACAGAGGCCAAAGCAAAGCTGTTGCAGATCTTCAATAACAGTTGGACCTTAGGCAGTGTTCCACAAGCCTGGAGAGAAGCAATCATGATACCCCTCCTAAAATCAGGGAAAGATAGTTCCATTGCCTCTAGCTACAGACCAATTAGCCTCACCAGCTGTCTCTGCAAAACACTGGAGCGCATCATCAATCACAGACTGCAGTGGTACATTGAAAGTAAAAACATCCTTGTGCCACAGCAGGCTGGCTTTAGGCAGTGCTACTCTACGGAAGATCAGACAACCTACCTCTCTCAAGAAATTGAGAATGCATTCCAAGAGAAGAAGCTGGTGCTTGCGGCATGGATAGATTCTGAAGAAAGCCTTTGACAAAGTCTGGAAAGAAGGTCTGATGAATAAACTGAGAAACTGCAAAGTCAATGGAAGAATGTACAAATGGGTGAAAGCATACTTGCACAACAGAAGAGCCCGAGTACAGATAGACGGACTAAAGAGCAAGAAAGTACTACTGCGTCACGGTGTTCCCCAGGGCGGAGTCTTGTCCCCCACACTTTTTCTAATCTTCATCAATGATCTCGTTGCTAATCTACCGCATGGAATTAAAGCGGCAATGTACGCCGATGACCTGGTTCTATGGAGCACAAATGAACATGCATCAGTGGCCACCAGATTGCTACAAAGAGCTGTAGATACATTTGTTGCATGGGCAAATAGATGGTGTGTCAGCATAAACACTGACAAGTGCAGCACCACCCTATTTACCCTCTCTCCAAAACAAAAGGCAGGGACCATCCAGATAAATGGAACACCCCTAAGAGAAGATAAAGAACCAACATACCTTGGAGTAACATTTGATGGCAGGCTGACTTGGAGAAAGCACATCAACAAAGCAGTAGCAAAAGCCAGAAGGAAAATAGCCATCCTGAGAAAGCTAAGTGGAACCACATGGGGAGCCAGTGGGAAAATACTTAGCAAAGTTTATCAACAGAGCATACGACCACACCTGGAATACGGGTCAACTGCGTGGTGTTCGGCATCAAAAACCACACTACAAGAGCTGGACAAAGTGCAAAATCAAGCACTTAGAGTCACCACAGGAGGGATGAGATCAACCCCTATAGTGGAAATGGAGAAGATGGGGAGGACACAAGCACTGAGTGAGCGCAGAGATACGAAAACGCTAATACAAGCAGAAAAGTTCCTCAGCTTGCCAGGCCAACCTATGAAGAACAGATTTGAAAACCTAGCTATGGGGCGCTTGAAAAGAAGTAGTTTTATCCACCAGGCCAAACGACTCTGCAGAGAAACCACCGATCTGCCCACAGTTGATATCCCCCTAACAACTATTCCAGAGCGAACTCCATGGAAAGATGAGCATAGACTATCATTACAAATCCAGACAAAAGTGAGAGGAATATTTGACAAGGAAGAACAGAACAGTGTGCAGCGCAGAACAGCTACTCTCAGCTTCCTTGATGAAGAATACCCACAGGACCTCTGGATCCGAGTCTACACAGATGGGTCAGCACAAAATGCTGTTCGAAATGGAGGAGCGGGAGTGTACATAGAATACCCAAATAATACTAGGGACACAGCTAGAGTACCGACAGGAAAGTACTGCCATAACTACGATGCTGAAATTGAGGCAATCAAGATAGCAACAGAGAAATTACTAAATACCAGCAATGGTACACAACCTGTGGTGCTATTGACAGATGCAAAATCAGTACTCTAGGTGATCCTGTCTGGGAAATTGCCAGTACTAAAGACACTACCTTCTGAACTTAGCAGTCAGCATAAGGTCACCATACAGTGGATACCATCCCTCTGTGGAGTACCCGGAAACGACAGAGCTGATCAATTGGCTAAGGAAGGAGCCAAAGAAGAACAGCCTGATGTGCCCGTTACATACCACCAAAAGAAAAGAATAATCAAATCAGTCAGAAAGCCACAAAACCTGCTCAAGATGACTACCGCGTTATGGACAGACCAGAACAAGTCATTATTCTGCGCCTCAGAACAGGGCACAATAGATTACGCAACCACACGCATACAAAATTCAAGATTGGTGAAACAGCCATGTGCACATGTGGATTGGCGTCGCAGACAGCAGAGCACATACTCCAAGTCTGCCCAAAATATAACATATCTAGGCAAACCTTCTGGCCTAGAGAGACGACAGTGGAAGATAAACTCTATGGACCGCTGTGTGAACTGAAAAAGACAGTTCAATCGATACAAGAGACAGCATTGCAGTTATGGACGTATTTCAAGCGACCGAAAGAAGAAGAAGAAGAGAGTTCGCTAGACTGTGATGCTGTCATGTACACAGATGGGTCGGTCGTCCGACATGTGAGAAGCTCATGGGCTTTTACGGCTCAGGCCGGAGGGAGAATTGTGAAGGAGAACTCTGGTGCTTTTGCTGAGAGCACATTTAGCCTAACTATGCAAGTCATGGCAGTAAGTAAAGTAATAACATGGCTCGAGACACAGACATTCACTAGGGCGTGCTTCCTTAGCGACTCAATGAGCATGCTCAAGAGGATAGAGACGGGATGGATCCGAAGAGAGTTGTTGCTGTCTTAGGAGCGGTCTCAGCTAGCAAAGATTAGTTTCATCTTCGTGCCAGGACATGCGGGAGTACAAGGGAATGAGCGGGCTGACAAGCTCGCAGGTAAGGCTACTGTGGAGAGCGGACGCGCCATGGACCAGGCTGACATTCTGAATGCTCTACGAGAAGTAAGACTTTTACGAGAACCAAGTGATGACTGTGAATCTACAACCATGGTTAGACTGCGAGAACTGCAAATTAAAAGACGGGTGGCCAAACAAGAACACTACGCAGGAAGCCAAAGAAGATTGATAAACCAACACAGAACTGGTGTCGTTAGCGGCTACAAGCTGAGGGATTTGCTGAAGAGGGGATCCGAGCACTTATGGACTGAATGGTTCGATGTGCAATGAGGATGATCTGTCGACTAACTAACTAACTAATCCTATTCTCCAGAGAGCACCACAAGACAGACGCTTTTTCTGGGTTAATGACGGCATTCATCTCCGTACACCACGCCATCACTTTGTCCAGTGTCGCCTGTATCTCTTGAGCTGTTTGATTCCTGTTCCTCCCCTGCCTGTATGCAAGAACATCATCTGCAAATGTTAGTATCCTTCCAGCCCCTGGAGCTTCGAGACTGGTAATCTTGCTCGTATACACATTGAAAAGCACAGGTGAAATTGCTGACGCATGTGGTAGTCCGGGGGCTATGATTCATGGCTCAGAGGTCCATGTACCCAGTCGGAGAACCAAGCTATGAGAATACAGAACAGCTGTAATTTAATTCACCAACTAAGGAATACTCTCTTCTTCATAAGAGAGTACATCAAAATATCATATCTGACTGCTGTACGCGTCCTCGATATCGAGTGCTGCCACCGTCGTCTCCTGTTTGTTTTGGAAGCCTTAATAATCATCGTAGGCAAAAGTGGCTGCTTTTGACCAAGTATCTTTCCCTGGCCGGTAACCTTCCAAACCTTACGGGAAAAGGGGGGGGGGGGAAGCTTTTCCCTTTCTAAATTGTCCTGAAGCTTAACAGCAACGATCTTCTCCAGCACCTTGTCAAAAGTATTATGTAGGGTAATAATCCTAAATCCATTTAGCTTTGAATGATCTTTGCCTGGTTTAGGAAATGGTGTTAAATAGCTATGCACCCAAACCTGGGGTACTGATGTCACCCTGATGGTCAGGCTAAAGCAATCAGCAATCTCCATAAGTTCTCCATCACTCATATCCATCATGTGGGCACATCTAACAACAACGGGCCCTGGTGAGGTGTCATTTGCTTTTTCTTCAATACATCTTTGACATAGTCTAGCTCAGGGGTCACCATTCTACGTCCCCGGCTCGTTGTAGCGCCGCCTACGCTCTGACATTACCATGGTTTCAAGAGCAACACACACACACACACACACGCACGCACGCGCGCGCACACACACACACACACACACACACACACACACACGCGCGCGCGCAAACACACACACTCACTCACACACATCTTTCCCTCCCCAAGATGCGTCCGGCTGTAAAAACAAGTCCAATGCTCCAGAAATATTTACTTATTTTTGCCAGGCATACATTTTATAGGTATGTAACAAGGATTTCTATGTTAGATAGTGATAAGTAAGTGAACTGCAAGTGTGAATAGAGGCAATAAAGTAGCAAACATAGCATAAAAATGCCATAGAATCCTCGTGTTATTACGAAAATATTATCCCCAGCTCAGAAGAATTCCCCGGTCAAGGTGTTAATCGAATTGGTCGCTAGGCCAGTGTTTTTCAATCTTTCTGCTGGAGCAGATCCTTACGCAAATGTTTACGTTGCTCAAGGAACTCTGTGCGATGATCCAATTGTCTGTCCTACTTCATGTAATAAACCAGATGGGCAGAAATGTTGCATTTAGGCGATTTCGGTCTGTTTCGGGGGAACCCCTGGCTGCCACTCTCGGAACCCCGGTTGAAAAACTCTGCTCTAGGCTGTTTATTTAGACCGGCCCTATTTATATATTTTGCAAACCTTATTATGAGATATATTCTATTACCATAGGTACCTATAAATTTTATATGTACCTATGGTGAGCCGTAGCTTCACCAGTGACCCCTAGTCACCTGCTTTTCTTGTGTGTCATTAGGACTTTAATTATGTTTCTAATTCAATGTCTTTTTCATTTTTAGATCCTTCATTATGGCTACTAAGAAAAGGAAAGTGGACTCCGAGTGTCGCGTTTTCAATGAAGAATGTGGAGTAAAGTACTTCTTTGTGGAAACAAAGGACCGGAAAACCAGTTTCGTAATATGCAGCTAAAGTGTTGCCATATTGAAAGAGTACAATCTTCGGTTTCACTACGAAACAAAACATCTATCAACGTATTGAAAGTTTTCTGAAAAGTTACGCTCTGAGAAATATGAGTCCTGAAACGTGGTTTTGAAACACAAAGAAATCTCTTCACGAGAAAGTTTGCTGAAAATGAATCTATCACTCTTACAAGCTACAACATTGTGTATAAGATGGCAGAACGAGGAAAACAGTTTACTGATGGCTAAGAGTGTATTATGGAAGCAGCAAATGACTTGTGTCCTGAGAAAGCCAAATTGTTTGGAACTATCTGCCTTACGGCAAGTTCAAGTGTGCGAAGAACAGAAGAATTTGGAGAGAACATAGTGACACAGATTCGCGAGAAAACTACGATCGTGTTGTGGTATTCTCTAGCGCTGTCTGGCGCTTCTCTGGAGCTGGAGAAAGCTGACATTGTTTGTAATACAACAGGAAGGAGAAAACGTTTCTCATTGTTCACTGTTTCAAAGAGTTTTGTGCTACAATCGCCGAAGATGTCAAATTCGATTTTCCGAAATAAAATTATTCGTGACTTGAAAAAGCATTTGCTTGGAGAGATTTTCAGATCTTGACAGAAAGTGGCATTCTTCTGTTCCAGAATACGTTTGATTGTAACCTTGATGATGTGCCAGTTGAACTACAGTTGAAGCTCACATATTTCCGAGAAAATAACTTCTTGAAAGAGAAGCACAGAGAAGGAAAACTAGTTGAATTTTACCGCTGCTTAGCTGATGTTGAGTTTCCGAAACTGAAGCAATCTGCCGCTGATATGGCATCAGTGCCGGTCTCCCTAGTCTAGGGATTACACGAATTTCCCCGTAATCCCGTATACTCTCGTAAGTAACGTGATGTGAGCGAGAATTGGTAGCGGTTATCTCCGCGTCGGTAACTTAGGCAATGGCAAACTACTGAGCGTAATCTTGCCAAGAAATCAACAATCAGCTGAAAGATGCTGATGTTGACAGCGATGTCCTGTAAAGGATATGGAATAAAAATGGTATCAGTGTTTGGAACAACGTATGTCTGTGAGCAAACATTTTCAAATATGAAAATTTGTGAAATCAATACATCGAACGAGATTGACTGATGAACATTTGAAAGCAATTCTCTAGATTGGATGCTGCAATTCCAAACCAAACATGGATGAAATCTTGAAAGCCATCAACTTCACAAATCTCACTAAAGTGTGTTTTTTTTTTTTTTTTTTTTTTTTTTTTTTTGCCTCAATATAAAATTCAATATCTCAGTAACCAACTGAGGGAAAATGATGAGATTTAGTATATAACCTTATCATTATGTCCACCCAACAAAAATAATTTTGTTCTGGAGATTTTACAGCAGATTTCAAAGTTAGTTTATATGCGGTATATTAATTACGACTTAGATATTACGTCCATGATTTTAACAGTATTACAGCTTCACCAAGACACGTCCCGCATTTTTTAAAATTTTCACGTGATTTCCGTTTTGAAAAATGGGGGGTTCTTTCTTGAAACGTGATTATATAAATAAACTAGCTGACAAGGCCCGGCTTCTGGCGGGGATCTATCTATCTATCTATCTATCTATCTATCTATCTATCTATCTATCCAACTATCTATCTATCTATCTATCTATCTATCTGTCTGTCTGTCTGTCTGTCTGTCTGCCTGCCTGCCTGTCTGTCTGTCTGTCAGCCTGTCTGCCTGTCTGCCTGTATGCCTGTCTGCCTGCCTGCCTGCCTGCCTACCTGCCTGCCTGCCTGCCGGCCGACCCACCGACCCACCGACCGACCGACCCATCGACCGACCGACCGACCCACCGACCGACCGACCCATCGACCGACCGACCGACCCACCGACCGACCGACCGATATCTATCTATCTATCTATCTATCTATCTATCTATCTATCTATCTATCTATCTTTCTTTCTATCTATCTATCTGCCTGCCTGTCTGTCTGTCTGTCTGTCTGTCTGTCTGTCTGTCTGTCTGTCTGTCTTGTCTGTCTGTCTGTCTATCTGTCCGCGCTATTAAATATTGATAAAAGTTATTGGAAAAAACGTCAGGACCATGTGTTGAAAGGGAAAGAGGACTATTGGAGAAAGAATGGATTGAATGTTATGCAACCGAGAGCAAGCATCAACCTACTGGAATCGTCCGACACAGATTAAGGTCTGAGCAGATCGCAGACCTTAATCTACGTACACACTTACTGGGATATTTTGCTCCAACTATTCAGACGAATTGCAGGCCCTAAACATTACAGCATCAGCATCAGCTGAAGAAACAAGAAGGGAATGAAAAATAAGGTAAGAAATATATTCCTTCTACTTTCCTGTTAATTTACAAATTATTTACCCCGTGTCTCTAAATTCTCTGTCTTTACTAATATTACACATTGCACCCCTCTCGGGAATCTCCGTTGTGAAGGGGTCAAGCCGTCTGACTCGGGCTCCGAAGGTTGTATGTTCGATTCCGGGCCGCGTCCTTCATTTCACGAGTGCATTTTTTCGGAGTCTCCGAGGGTCGTCGCTGGAACTACGGAGTTCGTGCTTTGTGCGACGCTTTCCGCGCTGCGGAAAGAAACTGAGCCATATGGGATAAAAACCTGGTGCAATGCAGCCGACCCTGTCGATTTTAAGCTAGTTCTTTCATTGCACCTACTCCCATACGAATCCGGATACGCCTTTGTGTGTCATCAGAATTGACAGGTCTCCCATTACCGTAAAAATAACTTTGTTAAATAGAAATCACTAGTTGTTCAGCAAAACATCAAAGGAATGTCGCCGCTTTCAATGATTTAAGTTGTTTTTGGACCTATCAAAGACATATTCCTTGGGTGGGGGTAAATATAAGACGGCTGGAAAAATTTCATAACGATGCAACAGACAGTTTTCAAAATAATTGATCGTGAATAAAGGCAAACAAATGTGGACATACTATAACCTTTTTTGCTCTTAGTTTGTGAGATTCGGATATGTGCACACTGGGTCTGATGTAACTATCTTTGTTGCTAACGACGCCTTCTTTGATAACCTTTTGTAGTAAATAAATATGTTGGTTGTCTTTGTTTTTTGTGTGCATTGCACGCCATCCACCCATGATTAACTTAGTTATTCGTCTTTTTTCCCCAGAGCGTTCATTCTGGCTTGCAAGTGTTGTTACCATTAGTTGCATATCCTTTACAGGACGTTTGCAGTCAACACCAGCATTTTTTGCTGTTGTTGATGTCTTGGCAAGTTTACGTTCAGTAGTTTGTCATTGCATTCTGAACGACCCGCACCCATACCATAGCGTAAAAACCAGCGCAATGCGGTCTGCTGCCAAATCGCGCGCATCTGTGTTTCGAACGCGGGTATACGGGATTGCGAACCTCGTCCGTAAGAACTTCGCCATGGAGACCGGCGCAAGTATTGTACAGAATGAGTATGCGGCCTGCGCTCGTCATTTTTTCAGTTATCCTGTCCGCCGAGAAAAAGTTTGGTGACCGCTGGTCTAGCTGAATGATATCCTCACAGTAGGTATCTTTAATGGTACCAGATAGATTTCTAACTCAGCCTCTGATGTCCCCATCGTTCTGATCTTCAGTGCTAAATCTCTGCAGGAAAGCTTCCCCTTTCTCTTTGTTCATTGTCAAACGCGAACCGCTATCTCTGTATATTGTACCCACTGTGGCAGGGCGATCTTTTCTTTCTATCTGTTTATGCAATTTACAGAAATGTCCCTGTGTTTTATCTCCTCTAATCTCATTCATAAAGTGTTCCTTTTTCGCTCTTATGGGCTCTGTTGCACAGCGCTTGAATTCCTCCACCTTGGCTTTCTTTTCTTGCGAAGCTTTCTCCATGTCCTCTTGTGAGCTTTGGGGTGTCCGCCGCACTTTCTGTAACTGTTTAACTGCTGCTCTCTTGGATTTCCATGCACGTTCTACCTCGGAGGTCCACCAAGGAGGCTGCACATAAGTAGGTTTGCTAGTGACACTGCATGCCCTCTATCTGAGACGACCCATAAGGGTGTATTCCCTCTCATATTTAAAGGGCTGAGATGCTCTAACAACGTTGGTCTTGTTGGACTTAGAAATCAATAGTGAACAGGGTAAATAGTCACTCCCATGATCACACAGGATAGGCCATTTAACATTCAATACTGCCGACTGGGTAACAAATGCTAGATCAATAGTCGTGTCCACATCACAAGGTCTCATCCCCATTCTAGTTGGCCTCCCATCGTTTATGCAGACTACTTCTGAATCCACCATGGTTTCTGCAAGGGCATTTCCCTGTCGGTTATCCCCGGTATTGTCCCAGTCTCTGTTTCGTACATTGAAGTCGTCACATCGTACATTGAGCTACCTACTGCCTGGGATGTCCTCCAGCTCCATAAGCTAGTCCCGTCGTTCCTTTGTAGCAAAAGAACCAACCGCTGCATATACATTTATTATTAAGTTTCAGCTCAGAACCATAAAGGTCTTGTGGTGCTCACTGAACAATAGATTGCTAAAGCTCTCCCAAGCCTCTCGATCATCATCATCACCATCATCATCTTCCACTTCTGTCGTCAAGCGTCGTGGGAGGAATAATTTGCGTTCCAGCGCCCGGTGGACGGCACTGGATAGTGTCATTCCGTGTGGTTGTACAATGTCTCTGATGTCGTCAATCCATTTTCTTCTTGGACGTCCTCGTGGTCTCGTTGCAGATGATCTTTGATGTAAGGCCAGTGATGGTAGTTGCTGATGTTCCATTCTAACGACATGGCCAAACCACTTGATCTTCTGTCTTTCAATAAATGTTTCACAAGGTGTTGATCCCACAGTCTGTCTGATAGTAGCATTTCTTACTCGGTCTCGGATTGTTAAGTTGGCAGCTCTCCTCAGGCATCTCATTTCGCAGGTGTTGATTTTGCGAAGGTGTAATTTGGATAAAGTCCAGATGATTAGAGAAAGCCGGCTGCAGTACCTGGGAATCACTTTTGATAGAAGCCTGTCCTTTAGGGATCAAATCAACTCACCTTCCACATAATTTCCAGATAATTCTAAATAATGTTGGTACTTATTTTAATTAGGCTGGATCGGCCCCAGAATTGTTCTGGTCGATAAACCTGCTGTTGCGACTGAAACCGGACCTGCTGTCTTGGTAGGCAAGCGCACTAACAACGATGTGATTTAGTCAAAGGGAGGCAACCTTCTCTTTCATGGATGTTTGCTTCTATAGAGCCTAAATATTTCATTTTCAAAGCATCATTTTATAGTTAGAAATAATTTGATTTCTTAAAATCTGCAATCATAATCTAGAAAAACTCTTTGAATATAAGTAACACTTATAGAATGCTGTGCATCTGCTTATAACGTATTGTTCAAATATCAACGAGCTTACATCAAGTTCCCTGTAGTTGAAAATGTCATGTTTACATTTATTTATTGAAGTTGTCCTTAATTGATATGAAATTTCTCTAGAAGGGGAAGTGGTATGGCCGCCATGGCCTGCCAAACCCTATAATGTTCTGAATATATTGTATGAGTGCGAATGTCCAAGAAAGAAGGCATGTCACAAACTGTACACTGAACAGATTATGTATTTTTTTTCCCTCTACCTGCGTAGAAGTTAGAGGACACATTAATCAATACACAAGCTGACAGTCATAATGCGATGCCAGAGACACCGACTTTTTAAACACTTCAAGTGTGCCCCAAACTACAACAGATGGCAACAGGTTGTACATACACGATTTCCAATGAACAAGTTTATTCTTCTTATAGTCCCTGCTGTGTGGAGTTGGTGATCATGTCTGTCCACATTCTTCTGTCTCTCATGCTTCCAATCATTTCTGATACCGACTTTCCTCATTGCCACGATCTCAAACTGTTCGGCATTTTCTCTCTGTCTCTCCCTGCCTCTCTTCCCCTCCAGCCTTCTTGTTGTGACGACATACTCCAGCTTTCCCCTTCTCACCGCATGCCCCAAAAATGTGGACTGTCTTCTTCTGATGCGAGTAACCAGTTCTCTTTGTGATTGATAGTTCCGTGTGCCGTAGGGATGATATAGGAGCTAACTAACTAACTAACTAACTAACTAACTAACTAACTAACTAACTAACAAATGAACGAACGAACGGACCAACTAGCCAACCAACCACACAACCAGCAAACCAATCCACCAGCTATCTAACGCGTGTCCATGTATAATGGCCCAGATTGGTTCGCCGATGAATTGCTATAGGTTTCACCCCAAAGCTAACCAAAACACGGATAATAAAATGCTGTTTCCCTTTGGTGAATGTCACAAGATGGGCGACCATCTTTAAACTGTCGTTAAGTCACAGTGTTCTCCCTGACATCCTTAACAACAATATTGACAGGCTACAAGACAATGGCATGGTTATTGTCATGTCTATCACACTTTTAAGGTGTTCATTTCAACTCACTGGTAATACCTACCAATCGGCTTATTTGCTTGTCTGTCCTATGGTGTTCATACCTACATGCATACTGACCTAGTTGTCTGAATATTTAACTGCTTGCCTACCTGTCTACGTATGTACCTACCTACATTCCTACTTACATTCCTATCCATCCATCCATCCATCCATCCATTCATCCATCCATCCAACCGTCCACCCACCCACCGACACATCCATCCACCAACCCATCTATCTATCTATCTATCTATCTATCTATCTATCTATCTATCTATCTATCTATCTACTATCTATCTATCTATCTATCTATCTATCTATCTATCTATCTATCTAATCTATCTATCTATCTATCTATCTATCTATCTATCTACCTACCTACCTACCTGTCCGTCTGTCTGTCTGTCTGTCTGTCTGTCTGTCTGTCTGTCTGTCTGTCTGTCTATCTACCTACCCACCCATATGTCTACCTACCCACCCATCTATCTACCTACCCACCCATCTATCTACCTACCCAACCATCTACCTACCCACCCATCTACCTACCCACCCATCTACCTACCCACCCATCTACCTATCTATCTATCTATCTATCTATCTATCCATCTATCTATCTGTCTGTCTGTCTGTCTGTCTGTCTATCTATCTATCTATCTATCTATCTATCTATCTATCTATCTATCTATCTAACTATCTACCTATCTATCTATCTATCTATCTACCTACCTATTTACCTACCTATTTAATTACCTACCTACCTACCAACCTATCTACCTACCTGCCTATCTGCCTATCTGCCTACCTGCCTGCCTGCCTGCCTGCCCGCCCTTCCGTCCGTCCGTCCGTCCGTCTGTCTGTCTGTCTGTCTGTATACGGTGGAGATGGTCCCACAGTATATACTACCGACGGAGTGTGGACTGTTAGGCCTTCACAATTTCTAGGCCACGACATATTGAATATGGTTGGAAGGTAAGAGGGATGGTTTCATTGCAACTGGTTTTATCCCAGATGGCTGGATCCCTTTCCACAGAGGGAACTGTCAAAAGTGTCGCACAGAGCACACACACTACGGCCCCACTGGAGTCTCCCAGAAAATGACACCCATGAACCGAATCACTGTGTCCCATAACAAGTCCATTTCTATCGGAGCCCGAGGCTAGCGGTTTAACCTCCACACCACGGAGATCATCTCGGTCCACAAGAAGATGTGGTGGCCAGTTTACTTTCCTCATCACATTTCATACCCACATAATGTCTCTATTCACAGCTCTACCATTTATTGTGAGGCTTGGGAGGTCAACTTTGACAATCCTATTCTCCACCAGCGTAAAATAATGGGGTCCGATTTTAGAAAATCTGGTTTACAGGAACGACATTGTAGCGCTCCAGGAGACGAGACTGGGTGATCAGCCACTCCGAATTGCCGGCTTCAAATGTTTCTACAACAGACGACATCTGGGAATGGCGATTCTCATTCGCGACAGCATAGTGGCGTCAGAGGTAGACATGTCCAGTTGGGACAGTGACGATATACAAATACAGGCGGTAAGAGTTCAATCCAGTCTACCATTCGTGCTGGTTAATGTTTATGCTCGTAAAGCGTGTATGGATTCCCAGAAGTGGCAGTGTTTAAGTGACATATTAGGTCACGAGAGAAATGTTATTTTCTGTGACGATTTCAACGCTAAAGGCAGATCATAGGGAAACATTTCCTCCAACACACAGTGGGAGGAGCTCGAGACTGCACTTGAAACCATTGACCTGGTTTGTATCAACAGTGGCTGTATATATATGATCTTTCATTTCATAACATATGTTTAATTTGATTAATGTGTGGGGATAAAGATGATGTCAAAGAATGAGGGGGTTGATATTGTGTAGTCTGTTGTTCGACTTCAATTGTTCTTTATAAAATGTGAGGATAATTTAACGTTGCTTTTATTGAGTTATCCTGGGTGTGTTTAAAATGATTACTGGCTTGACGTTCAGTTAGGGGAAAAATGAAGAGTTGTTTTTGGGAACTTACAGAAAATGTGAAATAGACGTTGAGTGGTTTAACGTATATAACGTTTATAAATTGAGGGTGAAACATGGTTGAGTTAAGGAGGAAGTGGTAGTGATTAGTGAAGTGATTCAATATGTTGTAATGGAAGAGTATATTTAAAAGTGGCTGGGGGTATCAGCAACAATTGATATTACAGCTGGTTTGGAAAGAGTTAAAATGGGGGATTGAAATAGAGACTACATTAGTTGGTTCGTAACGTAAGTACATGGATTGGAGTGACGGGCGATATTGGGTAAATGGGGAGTTAAAATAGGAGCTGGGTTGAACAGCGTTTAATGGGAGAATATGGGGGGAATGCCAGGTTGAATTTTGGCATTTAAATAAGTGGACACTGGAAGAAGAAGACTGTACGTAACAGTATATTAATAATTTGGAGGTTTTGAAGTAATGGTTGAATTTGACGAGCTGTATAATACAAAATGGTTGTAGTGTTGGATCAACTTTTTGATAACAACAATTATTATTGACGAAAATGAAGATAAATTTTAGAAACTTTATTTTTATAAAGTTTTGAGAATGCATGGGAAGAGAAATGTGGTTACTTCTTACTTTTTCCCCTTACTTTCTATATTTTTTTAAGGTGCGCACCTACCAAATCTAACCTATCCAACCTAACTGACTTAACTAAACTTTTCTGTCTATCCTGGAATAGCGAGAATGTGAATAAGGGAGAAAAAGATAAGGGAAATGTCTTCAATTTTTGTCAATCATAATTTAGATGGACACTTTAATAGTGGTTCACTTATGGAGAATTTTGTAGAGAGTTTTGTGGAGAACTTTATAACGAATTTTGTAGAGAGTTTTGTATTATTGATATAGTATGAAGTATATCTCTAGTTAGCATTTGGCTATGATGAGATAAGAGGCTGAGAGTTGAGTTGAGAAATATATGGGATTGTTGGGCAGGTATAGTAGAGTTAAGTGGTTAAGAGTTGGGGTTGAGATTTTTTTCAGGAAAAAATCTCCTTGAAGAAGGGGAGGTATATGTAACAGTATAGCTTAGGAGTAAAGAGTTAGGGAATGCTGCGCATTCATTAACTAGTGGGAAACCATAGTTGGTGAACGTGTGTGCACGAATGGATAGACGTATCCAGGGCTTGCACACACGTCACTTGGGGACTGGGAATTCAAGAGGTAAACAACAAGAATGTCGGAGTTTTCCATCATGTTGAAGATGAATGATTTTCACCTAATAAACGTATGAATTTATAAAAGACGAGACTTGTCCACTATATTATCACGAGCCTTCCACACTCAGCATTGTTATATCACCACGGCCACTGTGATACTGACCTCATCTGGCAGACGACTGACGAGGACAAGGGCAAAGCCCTCTTTAAACGCTATCTAGAGCAGAGCAATCAGACAGACATGAGAGGCCGAAATCTTGCCAAGGAGGTCACCTCAGACAGGTGCAAGGCCCAAAACACTTCGGATGAAGACACACTGACAGAGAAAGAAATCAAGGCTGTGCTTCGACGATCAAAAAGTAGCGCTCCAGGGCCAGATGGCATAAGATACGATTACATCAATTGGTGTACCGACAACGAGCTAGAGAATCTAGCAGACATGTACAACAACAGTATAGCTAGCATCAAGGAGGAGTAGTTACACAGCTATCTGATTCTCTTGCCGAAGCCTGGCAAAGACCACACAAAAATTCAGGGATATCGAGTTATAATCATGCAGAATACAATAGGCAAGCTGCTGGAGAAGTTAATTGCCAGGAAAATATCAAGCTAGCTAGAGAGGCAAGGTGTTTTCCCACCTACCTTGGGTGGGTACAGTCCAAAAACAGACACCTGGACCAATTCAGCAGTTTTTGCCCATGGTGTCTATGAAGGTTTCCACTCAGGCATTGAAACCTTTCCTGCAGCGATTGATATTGAGGAAGCGTACAACGGAGTACCATTGGATTTTTTAATGCTTCAGCTTCTAGAACTCAAAATAACTCCATTCCTCCTTAGCTGGATCGCTGCTGCCCTCTTCCAACGGAAAGTAGTTTTTAGATGTGGCAATTGGACTTCGGAACCAACAACAATATATCCTGGCCTACCACAGGGATCACCATTATCTCCGGTACTTTTCAACGCCTACACTGTGAGAATCACCAGTAAGCAGATCACTGGACCTGGTAGGACATTGTCATATGCCGACGATGTTTTAGTGTATCGTCAGGGTAATGATAGAGATCAGGTTGTTGTGGAACTACAAACCGAACTCAGTCGCATAAGTACTTGGTGTGTTGAGGATGGGGCAATGGTCAACCCAACAAAGGCAACAGTGACTTGATTCTCGTTGAATACTCATATTGTCAACACTCTAACACCAACTGTAAATCTGTGTTCAGAGACGGTGGAAAGAACGCAGGCAATGAATTACCTGGGGATACGGTTTGAGCCTTGCTTATAATGAGCACATAGACCAGGTGATAACAAAGGCCAAGCGGGAGTTGGCTGCGATGTGGATGATGGCGGAAGCAAACTGTGAGCAACGCCATCTATGTCTTCCATACGAGGGGCTGGTCATGTCTGTTTTTGAGTATGTGATGGCAATCCTGACTCTCAGCCGTAAGCAGATAGAAAGGATGAAAATGATACAGAATGAAGCTATGCACATTATTCTTGGATGTACAAGAGATACAGCATGCATGGCGATGCGCTACCTTCTTGACTTTCCAACCATTGAAGACAGAATACAAGTCTGCAGAGCACGTGTCTACCTCAGAGTTAACGCAAACACACAACATCCACTGCACAGTGAAATTATGAAGGTGAAGGGCAACAAGTTAAAAAGAGGACGGTCTTGGATGGGTCAAGCCGAACACATTGTTCAACAGGTGTGTTCACTTGAGGACTTAAAACCTGGCGAGGAGTGGGTACAAGTGCCAACAGACTTCTGCACATCCTTTTCAGTTTGCATCCAACTAGACAGAAAATGCAGACAAGAAAACCCGGCTGTTGTGTAGGCGGAAGTACAAGCGTTGATTTTAGAGAATTCGCTAGGTTCCAAATGTTGCTGTATGTAGCCGGGGCGCAGTGTTGGGGTGAGCGCCCAACATTGCTTAAATGCCCCAATGGCTTGTGAATACATAACCTATGCAGCAAAAGTCCAACTCCTGGCCTTCACGTGGCGGAACTGTTTCTACTAACAGGAGAAGGGGCGACGGCGAGTTTCTGGCGCCGGAAAATAACCAGTGTGCTCTAGATGTGTATACACATACGTGCATGTGCAGACACGTGTGTGCGTGCGTACACATCTAAACTCGAGTGATACCACAGCCTGCTCTAGCAAAGGGAAGGTGCTGAAGACGGAGGCAACCAGCCAGGAGGCGCACCACAGAAATCAGGATGCCACGCAATTACGCAAAATGGAATATGTCGACTACTGCTAAATGTTATGGTGCTCGCCCTGCTTTGGACCCCCAGGCAGGTGCAGTGCCGGGCCCTATGTCTCGAAAGGGTCCAACCACAACTACTGGAGGTCCTTCTCAGATGTCCTGTGGAGCCAGGGGACATGAGAATAGAACGGCTGGCCATACTAAACAAAGACTTAAAATAATGCACTGGAATGCGGAGGGAGTCAGCAAAAAAAAAAATAGAATTAGAAAACATCCTGGACCAAGAAAAAGTAAGCATATGTTGCTTGCAAGAAACTCACCTCAACGAAAATATAGCCTTCAAAATCAGAGGCTACCAGTGTTACCGATCTGACCGAAAGGACAGGCGAAAAGGTGGGATACTTACCCTTGTAAAAAATAACATCACTGCTTCCCAAATCGAAGTCTACATGGAAGGGGCTGAGTATCAGACACTTAAACTTAAGACAGGCTATACAGACCTACATCTGATCAATTACTACTGTCCAAGTGACCGCCCACAGGCACTGGACACACTACCATTAACAGAAAAAATGATTGTGTGTGGCGATTTCAACAGCCACTCGCAGAGTTGGGGCTATGATCACATGGACCAGAGAGGAGAGAGACTGGAAGACTGGCAGGATGAGAATAGATTCATCTTGGTTAACAAGCCGTCCGACCCACATACTTTCTACTCGAGATCATGGCACTCTACAACTACACCTGACCTGGCTTTTCATTCACCAGACCTGGAGTGGAACATTACACGAATTGTTGGGAAACAACTTGGTGGCAGCGACCATCGGCCAGTCTTTCTAACTGTAGAAAATGAGCTTGTAAGTGAAAGCAGCACCCTCTCGAGGTGGAACTACAAGAAAGCAGACTGGGCAATGTACAAGAATCGCACCAGCATACTGGTTAGAAACCTGAACACTGAGAAAGACATAAATAAAGTAGTTGAAGAGTTTGGGAAACGCATACTACAGGCAGCGCGAGAAACAGTACCAAGAGGAGCCCGAAAACAATATAAACCCTACTGGAGTAGTGAAATGGAACAGTTGCATAATGATGTGGAAGTGTGTAGAAAGCAAGCAGAGGCCACACCCAGCCAAGAGCACCACAATAAATTCCAGCACGCAAAAGCCAAATTTCAAAGGGCCAAGCTGCAGGCTAGACGGAAAAGCTGGCAGGAAAAAACATAGTCTCTGAACTTTGAAAGAGACACCAGGAAATTGTGGAAGCTAATAAAACAACTTAACGATGAGGGCACAGGGAGAAACTCAAAAATTGCACTACATAAAGATGGAAACATCTTAACAAGAAAGCAAGCAGCTGACCATTTTGCGGACTCATTCGCACAAGATAACAATATCAAAATTAGTCCAGAGAAACAACAAGAGATTCGAGAGAAACGGCAACATACAGGACAGAAGGAAATAGTACATGAGGTTCTGGAGGCACCCATCACAATCAGCGAACTGGAGCTAGCCATATCAAAACTGAAAATGAGAAAGTCACCAGGAGCTGATGGTATCTCCAATGAAATGATCAGGAACCTAGGAACAGAGGCCAAAGCAAAGCTGTTGCAGATCTTCAATAACAGTTGGGCCTTAGGCAGTGTTCCACAAGCCTGGAGAGAAGCAATCATGATACCCCTCCTAAAATTAGGGAAAGATAGTTCCATTGCCTCTAGCTACAGACCAATTAGCCTCACCAGCTGTCTCTGCAAAACACTGGAGCGCATCATCAATCACAGACTGCAGTGGTACATTGAAAGTAAAAACATCCTTGTGCCACAGCAGGCTGGCTTTAGGCAGTGCTACTCTACGGAAGATAAGACAACCTACCTCTCTCAAGAAATTGAGGATGCATTCCAAGAGAAGAAGCTGGTACTTGCGGCATGGATAGATTTGAAGAAAGCTTTTGACAAAGTCTGGAAAGAAGGTCTGATGAATAAACTGAGAAACTGCAAAGTCAATGGAAGAATGTACAAATGGGTAACAGCATACTTGCACAACAGAAGAGCCCGAGTACAGATAGACGGACTAAAGAGCAAGAAAGTACTACTGCGTCACGGTGTTCCCCAGGGCGGAGTCTTGTCCCCCACACTTTTTCTAATCTTCATCAATGATCTCGTTGCTAATCTACCGCATGGAATTAAAGCTGGCAATGTACGCCGATGACCTGGTTCTATGGAGCACAAATGAACATGCATCAGTGGCCACCAGATTGCTACAAAGAGCTGTCGAAACATTTGTTGCATGTGCAAATAGATGGTGTGTCAACATAAACACTGACAAGTGCAGCACCACCCTATTTACCCTCTCTCAAAAACAAAAGGCAGGGACCATCCAGATAAATGGAACACCCCTAAGAGAAGATAAAGAACCAACATACCTTGGAGTAACATTTGATGGCAGGCTGACATGGAGAAAGCACATCAACAAAGCAGTAGCAAAAGCCAGAAGGAAAATAGCCATCCTGAGAAAGCTAAGTGGAACCACATGGGGAGCCAGTGGGAAAATACTTAGCAAAGTTTATCAACAGAGCATACGACCACACCTGGAATACGGGTCAACTGCGTGGTGTTCGGCATCAAAAACCACACTACAAGAGCTGGACAAAGTGCAAAATCAAGCACTTAGAGTCACCACAGGAGGGATGAGATCAACCCCTATAGTGGAAATGGAGAAGATGGGGAGGACACAAGCACTGAGTGAGCGCAGAGATACGAAAACGCTAATACAAGCAGAAAAGTTCCTCAGCTTGCCAGGCCACCCTATGAAGAACAGATTTGAAAACCTAGCTATGGGGCGGTTGAAAAGAAGTAGTTTTATCCACCAGGCCAAACGACTCTGCAGAGAAACCACCGATCTGCCCACAGTTGGTATCCCCCTAACAACTATTCCAGAGCGAACTCCATGGAAAGATGAGCATAGACTATCATTACAAATCCAGACAAAAGTGAGAGGAATATTTGACAAGGAAGAACAGAACAGTGTGCAGCGCAGAACAGCCACTCTCAGCTTCCTTGATGAAGAATACCCACAGGACCTCTGGATCCGAGTCTACACAGATGGGTCAGCACAAAATGCTGTTCGAAATGGTGGAGCGGGAGTGTACATAGAATATCCAAATAATACTAGGGACACAGCTAGAGTACCGACAGGAAAGTACTGCCATAACTACGATGCTGAAATTGAGGCAATCAAGATAGCAACAGAGAAATTACTAAATACCAGCAATGGTACACAACCTGTGGTGCTATTGACAGATGCAAAATCAGTACTCGAGGCGCTCCTGTCTGGGAAATTGCCAGTACTAAGGACACTACTTTCTGAACTTAGCAGTCAGCATAAGGTCACCATACAGTGGATACCATCCCACTGTGGAGTACCCGGAAACGACAGAGCTGATCAATTGGCTAAGGAAGGAGCCAAAGAAGAACAGCCTGATGTGCCCGTTACATACCACCAAAAGAAAAGAATGATCAAATCAGTCAGAAAGCCACCAAAACCTGCTCAAGATGACTACCGCGTTATGGACAGACCAGAACAAGTCATTTTCTGCGCCTCAGAACAGGGCACAATAGATTACGCAACCACATGCATACAAAATTCAAGATTGGTGAAATAGCCATGTGCACATGTGGATTGGCGTCGCAGACAGCAGAGCACATACTCCAAGTCTGCCCAAAATATAACATATCTAGGCAAACCTTCTGGCCTAGAGAGACGACAGTGGAAGATAAACTCTACGGACCGCTGTGTGAACTGAAAAAGACAGTTCAATCCATACAAGAGACAGCATTGCAGTTATAGACATATTTCAAGCGAACGAAAGAAGAAGAGGAAGAGAATTCGCTAGACGGTGATGCTGTCATGTACACAGATGGGTCGGTCGTCCGACATGAGAGAAGCTCATGGGCTTTTACGGCTCAGGCCGGAGGGAGAATTGTGAAGGAGAACTCTGGTACTTTTGCTGAGACCACATGTAGCCTGACTATGCAAGTCATGGCAGTAAGTAAAGTAATAACATGGCTCGAGACACAGACATTCACAAGGGCATGCTTCCTTATCTTGGCTCAAGAGGATAGAGACGGGATGGATCCGAAGAGAGTGGTTGCTGTCTCTGGGGCGGTCTCAGCTAGCAAAGATTAGTTTCATCTTCGTGCCAGGACATGCGGGAGTACAAGGGAATGAGCGGGCTGACAAGCTCGCATGTAAGGCTACTGTGGAGGGCGGACGCGCCATGGACTAGGCTGACATTCTGAATGCTCTACGAGAAGTAAGACTTTTACGAGAACCAAGTGATGAATGTGAATCTACAACCATGGTTAGACTGCGAGAACTGCAAATTAAAAGACGGGTGGCCAAACAAGAACACTACGCAGGAAGCCAAAGAAGATTGATAAACCAACACAGAACTGGTGTCGTTAGCGGCCACAAGCTGCGGGATTTGCTGAAGAGGGGATCCGAGCACTTATGGACTGAATGGTTCGATGTGCAATGAGGATGATCTGTCGACTAACTAACTAACTAATCCTATTCTCCAGAGAGCACCACAAGACAGACGCTTTTTCTGGGTTAATGACGGCATTCAACTCCGTACACTACGCCATCACTTTGTCCAGTGTCGCCTGTATCTCCTGAGCTGTTTGATTCCTGTTCCTCCCCTGCCTGTATGCAAGAACATCATCTGCAAATGTTAGTTTCCTTCCAGCCCCTGGAGCTTCGAGACTGGTAATCTTGCTCGTATACACATTGAAAAGCACAGGTGAAATTGCTGACGCATGTGGTAGTCCGGGGGCCATGATTCATGGCTCAGAGGTCCATGTACCCAGCCGGAGAACCACGCTATGAGAATACAGAACAGCTGCAATTTAATTCACCAACTAAGGAATACTCTCTTCTTCATAAGAGCGTACATCAAAATATCATATCTGACTGATCTTCTCCAGCACCTTGTCAAAAGTATTATGTAGGGTAATAATCCTAAATCCATTTAGCTTTGAATGATCTTTGCCTGGTTTAGGAAATGGTGTTAAATAGCTATGCACCCAAACCTGGGGTACTGATGTCACCCTGATGGTCAGGCTAAAGCAATCAGCAATCTCCATAAGTTCTCCATCACTCATATCCATCATGTGGGCACACCTAACAACAACGGGCCCTGGTGAGGTGTCATTTGCTTTTTCTTCAATACATCTTTGACATCGTCTAGCTCAGGGGTCACCATTCTACGTCCCCGGCTGGTTGTAGCGCCGCCTACGCTCTGACATTACCATGGTTTCAAGAGCAACACACACACACACACACGCACGCACGCGCGCACACACACACACACACACACGCAAACACACACACTCACTCACACACATCTTTCCCTCCCCAAGATGCGTCCGGCTGTAAAAACAAGTCCAATGCTCCAGAAATATTTACTTATTTTTGCCAGTCATACATTTTATAGGTATGTAACAAGGATTTCTATGTTAGATAGTGATAAGTAAGTGAACTGCAAGTGTGAATAGAGGCAATAAAGTAGCAAACATAGCATAAAAATGCCATAGAATCCTCGTGTTATTACGAAAATATTATCCCCAGCTCAGAAGAATTCCCCGGTCAAGGTGTTAATCGAATTGGTCGCTAGGCCAGTGTTTTTCAATCTTTCTGCTGGAGCAGATCCTTACGCAAATGTTTACGTTGCTCAAGGAACTCTGTGCGATGATCCAATTGTCTGTCCTACTTCATGTAATAAACCAGATGGGCAGAAATGTTGCATTTAGGCGATTTCGGTCTGTTTCGGGGGAACCCCTGGCTGCCACTCTCGGAACCCCGCTTGAAAAACTCTGCTCTAGGCTGTTTATTTAGACCGGCCCTATTTATATATTTTGCAAACCTTATTATGACATATATTCTATTACCATAGGTACCTATAAATTTTATATGTACCTATGGTGAGCCGTAGCTTCACCAGTGACCCCTAGTCACCTGCTTTTCTTGTGTGTCATTAGGACTTTAATTATGTTTCTAATTCAATGTCTTTTTCATTTTCAGATCCCGTGTACTTCACCCTTCATTATGGCTACTAAGAAAAGAAAAGTGGACTCCGAGTGTCGCGTTTTCAATGAAGAATGTGGAGTAAAGTACTTCTTTGTGGAAACAAACGACCGGAAAACCAGTTTCGTAATATGCAGCTAAAGTGTTGCCATATTGAAAGAGTACAATCTTCGGTGTCACTACGAAACAAAACATCTATCAACGTATTGAAAGTTTTCTGAAAAGTTACGCTCTGAGAAATATGAGTCCATGAAACGTGGTTTTGAAACACATAGAAATCTCTTCACGAGAAAGTTTGCTGAAAATGAATCTATCACTCTTACAAGGTGGTTTCCGGTTTCAAGATAGGCGACGGACGGTCGTGTTGTTTTGTGTTCGTTAACTTTTTCGCGTAGGGGATGGATTTATTCATCTCTTGTGTGTAATTGGTGTGCCAGGATGTAAAACCAGGAGTTTCTACTCAAGATCTGCGCGGGTGCTACGGAGTTCGTGCATCGAGCGAAGCCATCCTTGAGTGAATTTTCAGCAGCGTGTGTGGTTCTCAGCAGTCTGTGTTTACGTTTTTCAACCATGGCGGAACAACGTGTGTTTTCCGAGCGGTCAGCAGTCAACATAACGAAGCGGCGTGGTAGGTCAGCGCGCAGGGAGAAAGAACAAGGTAGCGCGGTGGTTTGAGACGTTTTAGACTCAAGTGTCACCGTCTAGGACTCAGGAACATCCGTATTCTATATTGGAAACTAACTAACTAACTAATGAACGAACGAACGAACGAACGGACCAACTTGCCAACCAACCACACAACCAGCAAACCAATCCACCAGCTATCTAACGCGGGCCCATGTATAATGGCCCAGATTGGTTCGCCGATGAATTGCTATAGGTTTCATCCCAAAGCTAACCAAAACACGGATAACAAAATACTGTTCCCCTTTGGTGAATGTCACAAGATGGGCGACCATCTTTAAACTGTCGTTAAGTCACAGTGTTCTCCCTGACATCCTTAACAACAGTATTGACAGGTTACAAGACAATGGCATGGTTATTGTCATGTCTATCACACTTTTAAGGTGTTCATTTCAACTCACTGGTAATACCTACCAATCGGCTTATTTGCTTGTCTGTCCTATGGTGTTCATACCTACATGCATACTGACCTAGTTGTCTGAATATTTAACTGCTTACCTACCTGTCTATGTATGTACCTACCTACATTCCTACTTACATTCCTATCCATCCATCCATCCATTCATCCATCCGTCCACCCACCCACCCACCCACCGACACATCCATCCACCAACCCACCTATCTATCTATCTATCTATCTATCTATCTATCTATCTATCTAACTATCTATCTATCTATCTATCTATCTGTCCATCCATCCATCCATCCATCCACCCACCCACCCACCCATCCATCCATCTATCCACCCACCCACCCATCTATCTATCTATCTATCTATCTATCTATCTATCTATCTATCTATATATCTATCTATCTATCTATCTATCTATCTATCTATATATATCTATCTGCCTGCCTGTCTGTCTGTCTGTCTGTCTGTCTATCTACCTATTTACCTACCCATTTAACTACCTACCTACCTAAGCTCCTATCTATCTATCTATCTATCTATCTATCTATCTATCTTTCTATCTATCTTTCTATCTATCGGTCCGTCCGTCCGTCCGTCCGTCTGTCTTTCTGTCTGTCTGTCTGTCTGTCTGTCTGTCTGTCTGACTATATACGGTGGAGATGGTCCCACAGCATATACTACCGACGGAGTGTGAAGTGTTAGGCCTTCACAATTTCTAGGCCACGACATATTGAATATGGTTGGAAGGTAAGAGGGATGATTTCATTGCAACTGGTTTTATCCCAGATAGCTGGATCCCTTTCCACAGAGGGAACTGTCAAAAGTGTCGCACAGAGCACACGCACTACGGGCCTACTGGAGTCTCCCAGAAAATGACACCCATGAACTGAATCACTGTGTCCCATAACAAGTCCATTTCTATCGGAGCGCGAGGCCAGCGGTTTAACCTCCACACCACGGAGATCAATTCGGTCCACAAGGAGATGTGGTGGCCAGTTTACTTTCCTCATCACATTTCATACCCACATCATGTCTCTATTCACAGCTCTATCATTTAATGTGAGGCTTGGGAGGTCAGCTTTGACAATCCTATTCTCCACCAGCGTAAAATAATGGGGTCCGATGTTAGAAAATCTGGTTTACAGGAACGACATTGTAGCGCTCCAAGAAACGAGACTGGGTGATCAGCCACTCCGAATTGCCGGCTTCAAATGTTTCTACAACAGACGACATCTGGGAATGGCGATTCTCATTCGCGACAGCATAGTGGCGTCAGAGCTAGACATATCCAGTTGGGGCAGTGACGATATACAAATACAGGCGGTAAGAGTTCAATCCAGTCTACCATTCGTGCTGGTTAATGTTTATGCTCGTAAAGCGTGTATGGATTCCAAGAAGTGGCAGTGTTTAAGTGACATATTAGGTCACGAGAGAAATGTTATTTTCTGTGGCGATTTCAACACTAAAGGCAGATCATAGGGAAACATTTCCTCCAACACACAGTGGGAGGAGCTCGAGACTGCACTTGAAACCATTGACCTGGTTTGTATCAACAGTGGCTGTGTCACCAGGACAGCAAGCCATCCAGGGGATGAGGACAGTGCTATTGATCTGGCGCTGGTTTCTCCTTCACTCACTACAGTGTTTAGATGGGGTGTCCTAGGACACCACGGCAGCTACCACCACCCTTGCAGCATATTGGTGGAGAAAGGCAGAACCAGGCAGCACAAGTTAACGGTCAAGACTTTCCAGTATGACAGTACAGGGCAAGATGTGGTGAGTAAAATAAGGCGTGACAATCGCAGAAAGCTTCAGGCCAGGAAATAAAAGCTGGGAGCAGCCACCGTGATGGAATCTTGAGGTGGAGAAGGCTTGGGTGGATAAGCGTAGTGCTGTAAGGAGATGGCAAAATGCCAAGAAGAACAGAGCTGGCCATCCTAGTCCCTGCATGAATTTAGAAAGAGAAATGCACACAAAAGTAAGCTATTTAAAAAAAACTGGTCAAGGTGGTTAAAAGCGAAAAATGGGCAGAGGTGTGTCAAAGAGTAAGCACAGACAAGTCACTGAAATTGTTCTGGCGACTACATAAAAGCATGAGCGGGGTATTCAAGAATAAGAGCATTTCTGACTTCCAGGGTGCTGACCTCATCTGGCAGAGGACTGACGAGGACAAGGGCAAAGCCCTCTTTGAACGCTATCTAGAGCAGAGCAATCAGACAGACATGAGATGCCGAAATCTTGCCAAGGAGGTCACCTCAGACAGGTGCAAGGCCCAAAACACTTCGGATGAAGACACACTGACAGAGAAAGAAATCAAGGCTGTGCTTCGACGATCAAAAAGTAGCTCTCAGGGCCAGATGGCATAAGATACGATGACATCAATTGGTGTACCGACAACGAGCTAGAGAATCTAGCAGACGTGTACAACAACAGTATAGAGAGTGCTAGCATCAAGGAGGAGTGGTTACACAGCTATCTGATTCCTTGCCGAAGCCTGGCAAAGACCACACAAAAATTCAGGGATATCGAAGTTATAACCATGCAGAATACAATAGGCAAGCTGCTGGAGAAGTTAATTGCCAGGAAAATATCAAGCTAGCTAGAGAGGCAAGGTGTTTTCCCACCTACCTTGGGTGGGTACAGTCCAAAACCAGTCACCTGGACCAATGCAGCAGTTTTTGCCCATGGTGTCTATGAAGGTTTCCACTCAGGCATTGAAACCTTTACTGCAGCGATTGATCTTGATGACGCATACAACAGAGTATCATTGGATTTTTTAATGCTTCAGCTTCTAGAACTCAAAATAACTCCATTCCTCCTTAGCTGGATCGCTGCTGCCCTCTTCCAACGGAAAGTAGTTTTTAGATGTGGCAATTGGACTTCGGAACCAACAACAATATATCCTGGCCTACCACAGGGATCACCATTATCTCCGGTACTTTTCAACGCCTACACTGTGAGAATCACCAGTGAGCAGATCACTGGACCTGGTAGGACATTGTCATATGCCGACGATGTTTTAGTGTATCATCAGTGTAATGATAGAGATCAGGTTGTTGTGGAACTACAAACCGAACTCAGTCGCATAAGTACTTGGTGTGTTGAGGATGGGGCAATGGTCAACCCAACAAAGGCAACAGTGACTTGATTCTCGTTGAATAATCACTTGTCAACACTCCAACACCAACTGTAAATCTGTGTTCAGAGACGGTGGAAAGAACACAGGCAATGAATTACCTGGGGATACGGTTTGAGCCTTGCTTATAATGAGCACATAGACCAGGTGATAACAAAGACCAAGTGGGAGTTGGCTGCGATGCGGTGATGGCGGAAGCAAACTGTGAGCAGCACCATCTATCTCTTTTATACGAGGGGCTGGTCATGTCTGTTTTTGAGTATGCGATGGCAATCCTGACTCTCAGCCGTAAGCAGATAGAAAGGATGGAAAGGATACAGATTGAAGCTATGCGCATTATTCTTGGATGTACAAGAGGTACAGCATGCAGGGCGATGCGCTACCTTCTTGATTTTCCAACCATTGAAGACAGAATACAAGTCTGCAGAGCACGCGCCTACCTCAGAGTTAACGCAAACACACAACATCCACTGCACAGTGAAATTATGAAGGTGAAGGGCAGCAGGTTAAAAAGAGGACGGTCTTGGATGGGTCAAGCCGAAGACATTCTTCAACAGGTGTGTTCACTTGAGGACTTAGAACCTGGCGAGGAGTGGGTACAAGTGCCAACAGACTTCTACACATCCTTTTCAGTTTGCATCCAACTAGACAGAAAATGCAGACAAGAAAACCCGGCTGCTGTGTAGGTGGAAGTACAAGCGTTGATTTTCGAGAATTCGCTAGACAGTGATGCTGTCATTTACACAGATGGGTCGGTCGTCCGACATGTGAGAAGCTCATGGGCTTTTACGGCTCAGGCCGGAGGGAGAATTGTGAAGGAGGACTCTGGTGCTTTTGCTGAGACCACATGTAGCCTGACTATGGAAGTCATGGCAGTAAGTAAAGCAATAACATGGCTCGAGACACAGACATTCACTAGGGCATGCTTCCTTAGCGACTCAATGAGCATGCTCAAGAGGATAGAGACGGGATGGATCCGAAGAGAGTGGTTGCTGTCTCTGGAGCGGTCTCGGCTGGCAAAGATTAGTTTCATCTTCGTGCCAGGGCATGCGGGAGTACAAGGATATGAGCGGGCTGACAAGCTCGCAGGTAAGGCTACTGTGGAGAGCGGACGCGCCATGGACCAGGCTGACATTCTGAATGCTCTACGAGAAGTAAGACTTTTGCGAGAACCAAGTGATGACTGTGAATCTACAACCATGGTCAGACTGCGAGAACAGCAAATTAAAAGACGGGTGGCCAAACAAGAACACTACGCAGGAAGCCAAAGAAGATTGATAAACCAACACAGAATTGGTGTCGTTAGCCGCTACACGCTGCGGGATTTGCTGAAGAGGGGATCCGAGCACTTATGGACTGAATGGTTCGATGTGCAATGAGGATGATCTGTCGACTAACTAACTAACTAATCCTATTCTCCAGAGAGCACCACAACACAGACGCTTTTTCTGGGTTAATGACGGCATTCATCTCCGTACACCACGCCATCACTTTGTCCAGTGTCGCCTGCATCTCCTGAGCTGTTTGATTTATGTCGCTCCCCTGCCTGTATGCAAGAACATCATCTGCAAATGTTAGTATCCTTCCATCCCCTGGAGCTTCGAGGCTGGTAATCTTGCTCGTATACACATTGAAAAGCACAGGTGAAATTGCTGACGCCTGTGGTAGTCCGGGGGCTATGATTCATGGCTCAGAGGTCCATGTACCCAGTCGGAGAACCACGCTATGAGAACACAGAACAGCTGCAATTCAATTCACCAACTAAGGAATACTCTCTTCTTCATAAGAGCGTACATCAAAATATCATATCTGACTGCTGTACGCGTCCTCGAAATCGAGTGCTGCCACCGTCGTCTCCTGTCTGTTTTGGAACCCTTCATAAACATCGTAGGCGAAAAGTGGCTGCATTTGACCAAGTATCTTTCCCTGGCCGGTAACCTCCCAACCCTTACGGGAAAAGGGGGGAGGGGGAAGCTTTTCCCTTTCTAAATTGTCCTGAAGCTTAACAGCAACGGTCTTCTCCAGCACCTTGTCTAAAGTATTTGTAGGGTAAAAATCCTAAATCCGTGTAGCTTTGAATGGTCTTTGCCTGGTTTAGGAAATGGTGTTAAACAGCTATGCACCCAAACCTGGGGTACGGATGTCACCCTGGTGGTCAGTCTAAAGCAATCAGCCATCTCCATAAGTTCTCCATCACTCATATCCATCATGTGGGCACACCTAACAACATCAGGCCCTGGTGAGGTGTCATTTGCTTTTTCTTCATTACATCTTTGACATCGTCTAGCTCAGGGGTCACCATTCTACGTCCCCGGCTCGTTGTAGCGCCGCCTACGCTCTGACATTACCATGGTTTCAAGAGCAACACACACACACACACACTCACACACATCTTTCCCTCCCCAAGATGCGTCCGGCTGTCAAAACAAGTCCAATGCTCCAGAAATATTTACTTATTTTTGCCAGTCATCCATTTTATAGGTATGTAACAAGGATATTTCTATGTTAGACAATGATAAGTAAGTGAACTACAAGTGTGAATAGAGGCAATAAAGTAGCAAACATAGCATAAAAATGCCATAGAATCCTCGTGTTATTACGAAAATATTATCCCCAGCTCAGAAGAATTCCCCGGTCAAGATGTTAATCAAGTTGGTCGCTAGGCTAATGTTTTTTACAATCTTTCTGCTGGAGCAGATCCTGGCGCAAATGCTTACGTTGCTCAAGGAACTCTGTACGATGATCCAAGTGTCTGTCCTACTTTATGTAATAAACTAGATGGGCAGAAATGTTGCATTTAGGCGATTTCCGTCTGTTTCGGCGGAACCCCTGGTTGCCACTTTCGGAACCACCTATTGAAACACTCTGCACTAGGCTGTTTATTTAGACCGGCCCTATTTAGATATTTTGCAAACCTTATTATTAGATATATTCTATTACCATAGGTACCTATAAACTTTATATGTTCCTATGGTGAGCCGTAGCTTCACCGGTGTCCCCTAGTCACCTGCTTTTTTTTGTGTGTCAATAGGATTTTAATTATGTTTCTAATTCAAAGTCTTTTTCATTTTCAGATCCCGCGTACTTCATCCTTCATTATGACTACTAAGAAAAGAAAAGTGGACGCCGAGTGTTGAAAGAGTAAATTTTTCGGTGTCACTACGAAACAAAACATCTATCAACGTATTGAAAGTTTTCTGAAAAGTTACGCTCTGAGAAATATGAGTCCATGAAACGTGGTTTTGAAACACAGAGAAATATCTTCACGAGAAAGTTTGCTGAAAATGAATCTGTCACTCTTACAAGCTATAACATGGTGTATAAGATGGCAGAACGAGGAACACAGTTTACTGATGGCAACTTCATCAAAGAGTGTATTATGGAAGCAGCAAATGACTTTTGTCCTGAGAAAGCCAATTTGTTTGGAACTATATGCCTTACGGCAAGTTCAATTGTGCGAAGAACAGAAGAATTTGGAGAGAACATAGTGCTACAGATACGCGAGAAAACTAGGAACGTGTTGTGGTATTCTCTGGCGCTGTATGAGTCTACTGATCTCTCGAGTACGTCACAACTTCTCATGTTTATTTGTGGTGTCAATTTGGACTTTCAGATAATGGAAGAGTTGGCATCCGTTTGCAACATGCATGCAACAACAACAGGACAAGTATAACCTTCAGTGGAATCAGTTTTGATGGAGGAAAAAACATGAGCTGAAATGAGAAAGAGTCTGATGGTACAGATCAGGACTCAGATGGAAAATTTGCAAATTCCGTGCGCTCTGTTCATACACTGCATCATACATCAGCAAGCACTCTGTGGGGAAAGACTTGGACATTTCTTGTGTACTGAAACCAGTCGTTTCTGCTGTGAACTTCATTCGGGGATATGCACTCAATCACCGTCAGTTAAAGGCATTTCTTGAAGAAAGATTCTGACTTCTGTGACTTGCCTTATAACACATCAGTGAGTGTGGCTCAGCTGCGGTCAAGTCCTGTTTCGTTTTTACAAGCTCTGAAAAGAAATAGATGTTTTCCTCACTGAAAACAATAGAGCTGATCAACAGCTGCCAGATCCTACTTGGCTGTCAAAGTTGTCATTTTTGGTCGACATCATATCAAACATGAATTATCTGAATTTGAAACTTCAGGGAAAGGATAATCTCGTCTGTGATCTCTACAGAATCATCAAAAGGATTTCGGAGAAAGCTGTCATTGTTTGTAATACAACAGGAAGGAGAAAACGTTTCTCATTTTCACTGTTTCAAAGAGTTTTGCGCTACAATCGCCGAAGATGTCAAACTCGATTTTCCGAAAAAAAATTATTCGTGACTTAAAGAAGCATTTGCTTGGAGAGATTTTCAGATCTTGACAGAATTGAAAGTGACATTCTTCCGTTCCAGAATCCGTTTGATTGTAACCTTGATGATGTGCCAGTTGAACTACAGTTGAAGCTCACTGATTTGCAAGAAAATGACTTCTTGAAAGAGAAGCACAGAGAAGGAAACTTGTTGAATTTTACCTCTGCTTAGCTGATGTTTAGTTTCCGAAACTGAAGCAATTTGCCGCTGGTATGGCATTAGTCCCGGTCTCCCTGGTCTAGGGGTTACATGAATTTCTCCGTAATCCCGTATACTCTCGTAAGTAACGTGATGTGAGCGAGAATTGGTAGCGGTTCTCTCCGCGTCGGTAACTTAGGGGTATGTGAGCCGGTTGCTCAGAAAGCAATGGCAAACTACTGAGCGTAATCTTGCCAAGAAATAAACAATCAGCTGAAAGATGCTGATGTTGACAGCGATGTCCTGTAAAGGATATGAAACAAAATATGGTATCAGTGTTTGGAACAACTTATGTCTGTGAGCAAACATTTTCAAAAATGAAATATGTGAAATCAATACATCGAACGAGATTGAATGATGAACATTTGAAAGCAATTCTCTAGATTGGATGCTGCAATTCCAAACCAAACATAGATGAAATCTTGAAAGCCAAATATCAGATTCACAAATCTCACTAGTCTTTTTTGCTGCTTAGTTTGTGAGATTCGTATATGTGCACACTAGGTCTGATGTAACTATCTTTGTTGCTAACGTCGCCTTCTTTGATAACCTTTTGTAGTAAATATATATGTTGGTTGTCTTTGTTTTTTGTGTGCATTGCACGCCACTCACCCATGATTAACTTAGTTATTCGTCTTTTTTCAGTTTTCATTCTTGCTTGCAAGTGTTGTTAACATTAGTTGCATATCCTTTACAGGACGTTTGCAGTCAACACCAGCATTTTTTGCTGTTGTTGGTGTCTTGGCAAGTTTACGTTCAGTAGTTTGCCATTGCTTTCTGAACGACCCGCACCCACACCAAAGCGTAAAAACCAGCGCAATGCGGTCTGCTACCTAAATCGCGCGCATCTGTGTTTGGAACCGAACCGCGACCGTAATACCGTTCGACACCCATCCCGGCGCAAGTATTGTACAGAATGAGTATGCGGCCCGCACTCGTCATTTTGTCAATTATCCGGCCCGCCGAGAAAAAAGTTTGCTGACCCCTGACATAGAGGGACATTGTAGAAAAGACAATGCCGTGCCAACGTCCATACTGCATGGGCTGTAATAGGAAGAAGTTTTGTTATATGTTGTGGCTATCCCTTCACCATCCACCCCCACCCCACTCCTCCCCCACCACAAGTCGGACCTATTCAAATTAACGCTAAGACTAATGGACGAGGAGTATTTTAAACGATTATGTATGTATACCGACAATGGCACACTATACAGCTCTGTACTTAGGGCTATTAGAAATTCTTCTTGGCCAAAAATATAAGTGCAATTACCCTATCAGCTGGGCATTTATTCATGGATCAGGGAGGAATGATCTCGCCAGTTTCCAAAGTGTTCAGGAGAGTGCTTTAGTTCATGTTTCAGAACTTTGTCCCAACAAGGAAACACCTCTAGGTCAAGTTCTACAGCAGCGGTTCCCAAATTTGCCGGGACAACCACCCTTGGATAGTTTTGTGATATGACCCACCGCGCACTGAATTTGGTAAACAACCAAAACTATTCAGACAAGAATGGCAAACTAATGGACGAAAACATAAAAAATAACGTTTTTTCCACTCTAATTCACACTTTTTCAATTTGCTTCTTTAACATTTTCTTATCCCAGATAATATTTCTTATTCAAACAAATAGCATCTGAAGATTAATATTAATAACTATCGGGAACTGAAAACCGTCCAATTAACACCCAGAATAGAAGCATTTAACGTAATAAATCCCTCTTTTAAAGATAGACCCACAATTAACTCACATCAGCTCACCTTATCCTGTCGCCTGTAACTTCCTTCATGTTCTCCCTTTTCATCTCTGTCGCTTAAAAAAAAATAACGGAACCTTTTACGCGCATTAAAGCACATTGGGCAAATGGTGCTAGACCCATATTGTTATCGACCAATGGGTACCCGGTGGCTGATGCGGTCAATATCACTCTGGGGTGAACAAATGCCAAGAGATTAGTTTGTGGTTACGGTTTATCTAAAGAGAACGATGTCACGAGGAGATATGTAATATCTACCCCGGCGAGTTAGGAACAAAACGTCCCATAGTTGCTATGCTTCCGCCATCGAGTTACTTATAGCAATATTAGAAATAATGATGCATGAACCCTAAGGGACTGGAATGTTGGAAAGGCTAGTTAGTTAGTCAGTAGTAAGTTTCAGGGATCAGATATGACTGAGCTACCGTTTAACAGTAGATGGTACTACCTGCTTTCTGTTAGCGCCGAGTGTTGGGCGGCGCTTACCAAACCCGACACCCCACATTGTGCCAAAGGCTTCGGGCGGAGGAACGCAATTGGGAGGGTAAGATCCTTATCCTGGTGCGAGAAAATTCAACCTAAAGACTAAATGTCGTGGCAGGCAGACTAGTACCTAAGCCTTGTTTGGCAACTGGTCTAGGATCGAACCTCAAGCAGGCGGTCAGTTACAGCATTGCTTTGTTGATCCAGAAGCTTCTGCAGCTTGTCTTGTTCCAGATGTATGGGTGTTACCTTCCCTCTGGAGTAAACTAGACAGGCCATGAGAGGGTCATGCTCCATGGGAAACACATGGTTTCTACAATTCAGTCCAGGCTTTGTGTTATGTGAAGTACAATGTAACAAACTATCGTCTGTCAAGTCATCAAGGTACCAGTACAGTAAGTCGACAGATTACCCGCACTGCACATCGAAATGTTGAATCCATTAACTTTACTCTCAATGTTCATGTAATCAATCTGTGATCACTGTAACAGTCAGCATTGGGAACTGTTTTTGCGATTGTTAACGCATTTCTAAACCTTCTGCTAATCATGATGTAATCAATCTGGTTTAATTCTGCTATCAGGACTCCTCCATGTCCATAATATTCTAGGATGTTGTTTCCTGCTCTGTTGCCCATTCTACAAGTCTGTATCCTCTTTCGCTTCGGTCTACCAAACCATGGTTACCTACTGTGCATCCATCGCTTTGATTTCCCACTTTTGCATTGAAATCACCCATTATGATATTTATTTCTGATGTTTTACATTTCCTCAAACGCAGACTTCATTTCATAATATTCCTCTATACTATCTTCACTGCATTCTCCTGTTGGGGCATATGTTTCTTCTTCTTTGCGTTCATCCGGAGTGTTTTTTCAGATGTGATTGCGGTGTGTCTAAGTTATGCGCCCTTGGGTCAACACACCCGACTTTTAGCGTGTTTTTTGACCAGGTAGGATTCCTGGGAGACTCTCACTTTTGCGGTACCGTCCACAACCCAGCTGGCCAAGTTGGAACGGTCGAAGACTTAACGGTCATCCCTCAAAGGAAGGCAGGGACAGTCCATGGCATTTTCCGCCATCTAGGGTGGCTTCCATAATTGCAGGGCCGACACATAGCGCCCTGGTGCTGGGTTCAGAGAGAATCGTCACGTCCTGCTCACGGCTGCTTTAATTCCTCACTTCAATATATTGGGCATTTCGTTCGCCCCGGGCCGTTCCCGCACAAACCAGAAAGATCTGCAGACAGTATCCACTTAGCGAGTTTTCGGTTCGGACATGTGCTTGTCGTTTTGCCCGTCAGAGCTGTTCCAGGCACAACGGACATTCGGAAACTACCTAGTTAAGAGCTGTTCCGAACAAGAGCGGCATTCGGAAACTAGAAAGTCAGAGCTGTTCCTAGCACGAAATAAATTTCACTCCGACGTTTTTTTGCGTTGTGCTTGATTTATTTGCACCCGTAGGCCAGAACATCCTGCTTCAGCAGGCATTTTTACGAGTTAGTCTTCCCGGGGTTTCGAGGGACGTTAGACTGTTAGTGCTGTAGTGTCGCCCACATCTCAGCTGGTAGAACGGTCATCGACATCACGATAAGCCCTCAAGGGAAGGCAGGGGCAGACCATGGGCATTCCCCCGCTATCCAAGAAGGCTTCCATAATTGCAGAGCCGGCACATATTGCTCTGAGACTGGGTTCAACCGAGGATTTGCCACGTCCTGCTTATGGTTGCTTTAATTCCTCACTTCCATGTGTTGGGCATTTCGCTTGCCACAGGTCGCTGAAGTACACACCAGGAACGGTCAGTTTTTCCACCTTTGTCTAGACTCTCTATGAGTAGATACAGACAATTTTCGTAACCAATTTTATTCGACTGGGGCACCTCTTCTACCTTTTAGTACTCGCTCACGAGGTAGGCTACATGTGCTGCCGGCTTAGCACCTTACCTCCGTGCAGAGGTGAGCGAGAAAAAGCGCAATGACCTCTCATCCGGGAACCCCCTATATCCCCCAGCAGAGAGCCTTCGGACAAGTATCTGGATTGGGCATGTAGCGTGCTCAGAATCTGGGTATCGGCCAGGCTTTCACATCCGAGCAATTTATGGCTTAGAGGCGTTCAGCCACAACCCTCGACAGAGAGCCTTATAGTATGTGTCCGGACCAAGAACTTCTGCCTTCGTGCGCCTGATTTAAACTTTTGACTGCTATCCTCAGTCTGCCTGCAGAGCAGCAGGTTGTGTCTCGCTTAGTCTGGCCCCTATCCCATAAGCTGTCCGATATGTAGTTTTTTCATCCATCGACATAGCACATAGGGTCAATGGGGCACGCAAGCTCCCCCACCACGGCAAGGTGGAGACACATCGGGGGAGGGGCATATGTTTGAATAGAACAGTGTAAATTCTCATATTTATGACTTTATTAACTCTGTTATTATAATTATCATTAAAATAGTTATTATTATTGATAAGTTTCATACTGTGGCAGAATTGGTACTCCAGTCTCCCACGTCCTGATGTGTTTATCTTGATTGTTTCCGCCATGGGCACCGCTTCTCGGTCAAGCTTTCAGCCAAATAATACCGTCAGGATTACAAGTGTATTACAGATGATGGTGTCTGGTCATCGAATGTATCTCACGCATTCGTGAATAACCTGATCGAACTCTTGCGCCGTTTTCAGAGATTAATGGTCTGGAGCCAAGGAATTCCTTCCAGATTGACATTAGATTTATTCTCTCTCTCTCTCTCTCTCTCTCTCTCTCTCTCTCTCTCTCTCTCTCTCTCTCTCTCTCTCTCTCTCTCTCTCTCTCTCTCTCTCTCTCTCTCTCTCGCTCGCTCGCTCGCTCAGTCGCTCGCATGCTCCCCATCTCTGTGTATATAGAAAGACAGACAGATGAATAGATGATAGACAGACAGACAGACAGACAGACAGACAGACAGACAAACAGACAGACAGACAGACAGACGGACGGACGGACGGGCGGACAAGCAGATAGACAGACAGACAGAAGGACGGACGGACGGACGGACAAGCAGATAGACAGACAGACAGAAGGACGGATGGGCGGACGGACGGACGATGGGCGTACGAACGATGGAAGGATAGATGACAGACATACAGACAGAGAGGCAGGAAAACAGACAGACAGAAGAACGGAAGGATGGGGCCAAGCAGGCAGGCATACAGACAGATGTATGCATGTAGGCATACATAAAGAAAGATGCACACACACACACGCGCGCGCGCGCGCGCATACACATACAGATTTACAAGGTCAGTTCCGGTTATTCCATTCGGTGAGCGATGACGGACAGACCGGCCGTCTCTTCCTCCTTGCTCTAGGTCTGCAAAATGTGATAGCGCGGTCGCATCAAAAACCCATAGCAGCAAACTGACCAATTAGAGAGTATTATTATTATACTACGCAAGCATCAGATAATTGATTCAATGCCAAAATAACAAGTAGGTTTGGAACGAACAAGGCACAAATCAAATTAACAAGTTTTAAAAGGCAAATTTCCGTTCACTTAGAATTAAAATTGTGGAAGATATCACGAAACTAAACAAATAACATGGTGACCCTAGTATAGCGATATATCGTCCTTCTATCCATATGAAAGGTTACATGCGGCGATATATTATCCTTCGGACTGAATCAGTTAATGGATGTTTGTGATGTATTAGTAATTGCTTTATTCGTTCTCCGCGCTTCTGATTCACATGGCAAATTGATTTAGCGTTAGGGTTAAATAAAGCTTGGTGCTAAGTTTATTTTCTGTTGACTTCGACAAAATGTCCCCTTCTCCTTTTGTATTGTCACTTAAAAGTCTATATCTGTTGCCTCTGGGAGACTCCGTGGCCAAGTAGTTAGGTCGCCTGCGTCGCGCTCCGAAAGTCGTGGGTTCGATTATGTTCTTCGCCATTCGGTTCACGAGTGCAGTTTGGTCGGAGACCCCTGGGGGGTCGTCGCTGGAGCTAGATTCATGCTTTTTGAACACTTTTGTCTGCATTGTTACATAAAAGGGTGAAGGATTCCACCGCTTGAAGTGAGGTTTCAGCAAGAGAGATAGGATTATCATTTGCGTATTTTGTTCTCGTTATCCGTGTCTTTCCTCGTGCATCCTTCGATGGCAAATTATTCTCGCACGAATTGATATACTAGGCTAGAGAACGTGAACTGTGAAGAGGCACTATCGTTCAAGACAGCTGGCAAGACTCCTTGATGATGATGATGATGATGATGATGATGATGATGATGATGATGATGATGATGATGATGATGATGATGATGATGATGATGATGATGATGATGAATTCGGTTCTAATATGATGGTAAACTAAGTTCTAACATGATGGTAAACTCAGTTCTAATATAATGGTAAATTCAGTTTTAATATGGAGGTAAACTCAGTTCTAATATGTAGGTAAACTTAGTTCTTAGACAAGCAGCAATAAAATCATAAGCAAACATGGGCTGTTAAAACAAACATAACGTTTGTGTTGATACACGCAAATCGCCCACACGGTGACGTCAATAATAAGCTTGACGAGCTTCCTCTTCAAAATCTCAAATTTAAAAAGAAATCTCAGCTTTTAAACTTCATTACCCGTCTATCAAAACTAATCAAATAAAACGTGAAAATTATTGATTGCAATGTCATTTTCATGTTTCATCACTCAGGGCTCAAAATAAACATTCTATTTGTTAGTTCCCCTTACTGTGGTGTTTATATTTCTTGAAATATCTTGCACTATAGTATAAGTCGAAATTATAAGGTAACAGGAATTTAGCGTTACAGAGAGAAATAAAGCAATTGGGTACACATTTATTTTCTGAAACGTGTACTAATATAATAGAAGGATATAAATATAGCCGTAACAAGCCGGAAAGAAACCAAAATAGTGTCGAAAAACGGGTTTTTACTGCATGCATAGCTGTTTGAGGAGTCCGAATAAAAACACCAAGTATGACGGAGATGTTCGGCGGGTGGAAAAACACACACCAGACAGGAGAACATTTCGATCGAATTCTTTATCAGTAGAATAACAAAAATGAAACAGTACAACATATTTTAAAGCGTAAATCTCACAGGAATACTTACTTATCTGGGCGGATATTGTGTATTTCCCAGGTTTCCAGTTTCGTCGATCGAACTCCCTCCACAGAAGTATTCGTTGTGTTGTCCTGTGTTAATATATTTTTAACTGTTTCGTTTCTGTAAATTAAATTATTTGTTCCGTTAATAAAGACTTCTATCGAAACATTCGTCTGTGTGTGTGTGTGGGTGTGTTGGTGGGTGTGGATGTGGATGTGTGTGGGTATTTATAAATGTTGTCTGGGCAGCGGCCTTCCCGGCCTGTTCATTTCGATGTTCAGTTGCCGAGACAATTTTACCGTGTGCAACGTCCACACAGATCTTCCAAGTTTTTTCGATCTTGATCGAAGAGTCTGGACGTCCAATCCGCTACCCAATGACATAGAGAGGTGGGAATCATCTTTTATTTTTATATTTTTAAAAAGATATCATCCTTTTTTGTTATTTTTTTATTATTTAACATCCACACTGTCCTGACCGTGTCATTAACCAGGCCTGCACGAACCCGACAAGAAACGTCCTCATCTCAAACCTATACCCAGCTCCCATCCCCGATGCAGCTTGTAGCTGTGAAACACCAAAGCCAGCAAACTGCAGATCACATTCTGCATGGCTGGCCGGGTAGAGAATGGAAGGGAAACATGGTCCCCAGAAGCAACCTTGCAAGACAGATTGTCGGGTGGGGGTGTGAAGGCATCAGGCGCAATTAACATGTTTATAATACACGATGGTTGGCGAAGAAGAAGGAAGAGGAGGATACTAAATAGGAAAGTACATATAAAGATCCTCTAATCTATAGTTGCTTCTGTTTTTATATATGCATTCTGTATGATACTGTGTAAACATGGGTAAAGCTGTACAACCACAATGTGTAAACATGGATAAAGTACACATCTACAATGTGTAAACATGGGTAAACTACACAACTACAATGTGTAACCATGGGTAAACTACACAACTACAATGTGTAAACATGGGTAAACTACACAACTACAATGTGTAAACATGCGTAAAGCTGTACAACCACAATGTGTAAACATGGATAAAGTACACAACTACAATGTGTGGTGACCACGGGTAAAGTATACAACCACAATGTGTAAAGCTATACAACTACAATGTGTAACCACGGGTACAGTATACAACTACAATGTGTAACCACGGGTACAGTACACAACTACAATGTGTAACCACGGGTACAGTACACAACTACAATGTGTAACCACGTGTACAGTACACAACTACAATGTGTAACCACGGGTACAGTACACAACTACAATGTGTAACCACGTGTACAGTACACAATTACAATGTGTAACCACGGGTACAGTATACAACTACAATGTGTAACCACGGGTACAGTATACAACTACAATGTGTAACCACGGGTACAGTACACAACTACAATGTGTAACCACGGGTACAGTACACAACTACAATGTGTAACCACGGGTACAGTACACAACTACAATGTGTAACCACGGGTACAGTATACAACTACAATGTGTAACCACGGGTACAGTACACAACTACAATGTGTAACCACGGGTACAGTACACAACTACAATGTCTAATCACGGGTACAGTACACAACTACAATGTGTAACCACGGGTACAGTATACAACTACAATGGGTAACCACGGGTACAGTACACAACTACAATGTGTAACCACGGGTACAGTATACAACTACAATGTGTAACCACGGGTACAGTACACAACTACAATGTGTAACCACGGGTACAGTATACAACTACAATGTGTAACCACGGGTACAGTACACAACTACAATGTGTAACCTCGGGTACAGTATACAACTACAATGGGTAACCACGGGTACAGTATACAACTACAATGTGTAACCACGGGTACAGTACACAACTACAATGTGTAACCACGGGTACAGTACACAATTACAATGTGTAACCACGGGTACAGTATACAACTACAATGTGTAACCACGGGTACAGTACACAACTACAATGTGTAACCACGGGTACAGTATACAACTACAATGTGTAACCACGGGTACAGTACACAACTACAATGTGTAACCACGGGTACAGTACACAACTACAATGTGTAACCACGGGTACAGTATACAACTACAATGTGTAACCACGGGTACAGTACACAACTACACTGTGTAACCACGGGTACAGTATACAACTACAATGTGTAACCACGGGTACAGTACACAACTACAATGTGTAACCACGGGTACAGTACACAACTACAATGTGTAACCACGGGTACAGTACACAACTACAATGTGTAACCACGGGTACAGTATACAACTACAATGTGTAACCTCGGGTGCAGTATACAACTACAATGGGAAACCACTGGTACAGTACACAACTACAATGTGTAACCACGGGTACAGTACACAACTACAATGTGTAACCACGGGTACAGTATACAACTACAATGTGTAACCACGGGTACAGTACACAACTACAATGTGTAACCACGGGTACAGTACACAACTACAATGTGTAACCTCGGGTACAGTATACAACTACAATGGGTAACCACGGGTACAGTACACAACTACAATGTGTAACCACGGGTACAGTATACAACTACAATGTGTAACCACGGGTACAGTACACAACTACATTGTGTAACCACGGGTACAGTATACAACTACAATGTGTAACCACGGGTACAGTACACAACTACAATGTGTAACCTCGCGTACAGTATACAACTACAATGGGTAACCACGGGTACAGTACACAACTACAATGTGTAACCACGGGTACAGTATACAACTACAATGTGTAACCACGGGTACAGTACACAAGTACAATGTGTAACCACGGGTACAGTATACAACTACAATGTGTAACCACGGGTACAGTACACAACTACAATGTGTAACCACGTGTACAGTACACAACTACAATGTGTAACCACGGGTACAGTACACAACTACAATGTGTAACCACGGGTACAGTATACAACTACAATGTGTAACCTCGGGTGCAGTATACAACTACAATGGGAAACCACGGGTACAGTACACAACTACAATGTGTAACCACGGGTACAGTACACAACTACAATGTGTAACCACGGGTACAGTATACAACTACAATGTGTAACCACGGGTACAGTACACAACTACAATGTGTAACCACGGGTACAGTACACAACTACAATGTGTAACCTCGGGTACAGTATACAACTACAATGGGTAACCACGGGTACAGTACACAACTACAATGTGTAACCACGGGTACAGTATACAACTACAATGTGTAACCACGGGTACAGTACACAACTACATTGTGTAACCACGGGTACAGTATACAACTACAATGTGTAACCACGGGTACAGTACACAACTACAATGTGTAACCTCGCGTACAGTATACAACTACAATGGGTAACCACGGGTACAGTACACAACTACAATGTGTAACCACGGGTACAGTATACAACTACAATGTGTAACCACGGGTACAGTACACAATTACAATGTGTAACCACGGGTACAGTATACAACTACAATGTGTAACCACGGGTACAGTACACAACTACAATGTGTAACCACGGGTACAGTACACAACTACAATGTGTAACCACGGGTACAGTACACAACTACAATGTGTAACCTCGGGTACAGTACGCAACTACAATGTGTAACCACGGGTACAGTACACAACTACAATGTATAACCACGGGTACAGTACAGAACTACAATGTGTAACCACGGGTACAGTACACAACTACAATGTGTAACCACGGGTACAGTATACAACTACAATGTGTAACCACGGGTACAGTACACAACTGCAATGTGTAACCACGGGTACAGTACGCAACTACAATGTGTAACCACGGGTACAGTACACAACTACAATGTGTAACCTAGGGTACAGTACGCAACTACAATGTGTAACCACGGGTTCAGTACGCAACTACAATGTGTAACCAAGGGTACACAACTACAATGTGTAACCACGGGTACAGTATACAACTACAATGTGTAACCACGGGTACAGTACACAACTACAATGTGTAACCACGGGTACAGTACGCAACTACAATGTGTAACCACGGGTACAGTACACAACTACAATGTGTAACCTAGGGTACAGTACGCAACTACAATGTGTAACCATGGGTTCAGTACGCAACTACAATGTGTAACCAAGGGTACAGTACACAACTACAATGTGTAACCACGGGTACAGTACACAACTACACTGTGTAACCACGGGTACAGTACACAACTACAATGTGTAACCACGGGTACAGTACACAACTACAATGTGTAACCACGGGTACAGTACACAACTACAATGTGTAACCACGGGTACAGTACACAACTACAATGTGTAACCACGGGTACAGTACGCAACTACAATGTGTAACCACGGGTACAGTACGCAACTATAATGTGTAACCACGGGTATAGTACGCAACTACAATGTGTAACCACGGGTACAGTACACAACTACAATGTATAACCACGGGTACAGTACGCAACTACAATGTGTAACCACGGGTACAGTACGCAAATACAATGTGTAACCACGGGTACAGTACACAACTACAATGTGTAACCACGGGTACAGTACACAACTACAATGTGTAACCACGGGTACTGTACTCAGCTACAATGTGTAACCACGGGTACAGTACACAACTACAATGTGTAACCACGGGTACAGTACACAACTACAATGTGTAACCACGGGTACAGTACACAACTACAATGTGTAACCACGGGTACAGTATACAACTACAATGTGTAACCACGGGTACCGTACGCAACTACAATGTGTAACCACGGGGATAGTACACAACTACAATGTGTAACCACGGGTACAGTACACAACTACAATGTGTAACCACGGGTACAGTACACAACTACAATGTGTAACCATGGGTACAGTATACAACTGCAATGTGTAACCACGGGTAAAGCTATACAACTACAATGTGTAACCACGGGTACAGTACACAACTACAATGTGTAACCACGGGTACAGTACGCAACTACAATGTGTAAACATGGATAAAGTACACAACTACAATGTGTAAACATGGATAAAGTACACAACTACAATGTGTAAACATGGATAAGGTACACAACTACAATCTGTAAACATGGATAAAGTACACAACTACAATGTGTAAACATGGATAAGGTACACAACTACAATGTGTAAACATGGATAAAGTACACAACTACAATGTGTAAACATGGATAAGGTACACAACTACAATCTGTAAACATGGATAAGGTACACAACTACAATCTGTAAACATGGATAAAGTACACAACTACAATGTGTAAACATGGATAAGGTACACAACTACAATGTGTAAACATGGATAAAGTACACAACTACAATGTGTAAACATGGATAAGGTACACAACTACAATGTGTAAACATGGATAAAGTACACAACTACAATGTGTAACCACGAGTAAACTACACAACTACAATGTGTAAGCACTGTTAAAGTACACAACTACAATGTGTAAACACTGTTAAAGTACACAACTACAATGTGTAAACACTGTTAAAGTACACAACTACAATGTGTAAACATGAGTAAAGTACACAACTACAATGTGTAAACACTCTTAAAGTACACAACTACAATGTGTAAACACTGTTAAAGTACCCAACTACAATATGTAAACATGGGTACAGTACACAACTACAATGTGTAAACATGAGTAAAGTACACAACTACAATGTGTAAACACTCTTAAAGTACACAACTACAATGTGTAAACACTGTTAAAGTACACAACAACAATGTGTAAACACTGTTGAAGTACACAACTACAATGTGTAAACACTGCTAAAGTACACAACAACAATGTGTAAACACTGTTAAAGTACACAACTACAATGTGTAAACACTGTTAAAGTACACAACTACAATGTGTAAACACTGTTAAAGTACACAACTACAATGTGTAAACGCTGTTAAAGTACACAACAACAATGTGTAAACACTCTTAAAGTACACAACTACAATGTGTAAACATGAGTAAAGTACACAACTACAATGTGTAAACATGGGTACAGTACACAACTACAATGTGTAAACATGGGTACAGTACACATCTACAATGTGTAAACATGAGTAAAGTACACAACTACAATGTGTAAACACTGTTAAAGTACACAACAACAATGTGTAAACACTGTTGAAGTACACAACAACAATGTGTAAACACTGTTAAAGTACACAACTGTAACAGGGTAGCTTAGGAGTAAAGAGTTAAGGAATGCTGCGCATTCCTTGACTAGTGGGAAAACCATAGCTAGTGAACGTGTGTGCACGAATGAAGAAGTGTATCTAGGCTGGGACACACGTCACTTGGGGGTCAGCTAGCAGGAAAGTAGGTAAACATCGGAATTTGAGCCTACCATCATTATGCTGTAGTGGAACGATTCGACAAATAAAGAATGTTATAAACAACGGAGACTTGTGTCCTATACGATCACGTGCCTTCTAACCTGTGTGTAACACCTCTACACTGTAATACAGGTTGATTTGGTGCCTTTGACCTCAAAGAGCAACATGGGATGTTGAGGAGAGAGTTACCGCCATGGAATATGGTTGTGTCTGGGCGTCTGGAGAAGGAAGTTTTTTAAGTAAATAATAATAAGAAACGCAACAGCTGAAAGCCCGCCCAGGGGTAGTTGTTGTGGGTTCTCAGTGTATTTCTGTTTAAAAAGGAGATCGATTTCTCAGGCCAGCTCAAAAGGTTTGATTGTTAAACTTATTTTTTTGAAAGACTGATGTTCTTATCTGATAAATAGTCTGAAATAACTTGATCACTGACCAACACTAATTGTATAATGAGATCAAGTAATGCCGTTTTGCATCAAAAATTAGTACACAAGGTTATCAGAATGAACTCGCTGATTACATGTTACAACTTGTGAAGTCTCGAGGTACCAGAAATGATTTGATTTCAACAGAACGATAAGCTGCTCCAAATAAAACTCCAAGTAAAACAAAGAATGGTGAAAATTATGAGTTTTAGCTCATTGGACTGTGGAAGGTGAAGTCAAGGTTATATTGCAAATTCCATAGTTATTGAGTCGAGATCCTCAATATTCTCTACAGTTACTTCACTTAAATGAAAGCATTGATGAAAATTGTCTCAAGTCAAAATTTGGTATACTCAATTTAAACTGACCGTTGTTGAAATGCCACATAACAAATAAGGGAGTGGATAGCGTCAGGTTTAAATCCAATTATTCTCGACTTGATCATTTTTACGCTGAAACATGTGAAAGTGCCAGATATGCTGTTGGAAAGTGAGTTTGCTGAAACCGTGAGCAGTTGTCGATCGAATAAGCGTGAAGGTGACCTTGCTTGACGGAGATTAAAGTCCAACGCTTACAGTACAGTCAATAGAGCAAGCAATCAAGCAGTCTTGGATTGATCGAGCATTATATCGAGCACAATCAGCGACAGGAAAACTATAGAAAACTGACTTCGACTTCGATTGAATTAGGAAATCCAGAGGTTTTTTTGTGTTCTGATCCTTTCAACGGTGTCGATTAGAGTCCTTTTTTTTTGGTCTTGGTATCAGGATCAATTGAAAATTTCTGCGTCAGGATTTCATTTAGGTTCTTTTATCAGGATTCGTGATTGCAACGGAAAATTTTCTTCGTCAGGATCTTCGATTGGAGTCTTTAATTAGTATAGTTAGATAATAGGTAATATTAGAGTAATTAATTGAACAGATTGTGTATTTGAAATTAATATTGTTTGAAATATTTTGTATATTGCTTGATAATTTCCAGTATAGATTCTAGAATGGAACCCCAAGATTTTTCACAGGTACTGACTGGAGTTGGTGGGGCAATAGCAAGGTTGGATGCAGTATTAAGACAACAAAATGTAAGCAGTGATGTTGAAAGATTTAGTGGTCAGGCAAACCAGTTTAAGAAATGGGTCATTTCTATTGAGAAACATGCTTATTTAGTAAACGCTACAGATGAGGAGAAAAAGAATTTAGCATACAGAACAAGTACAAGTCCAGTTTCTGACCATATAAGAAGAAAACTAGAAGCAGCAGGAGGTGAAACCTGGGAAGAATTTAAGGATGATCTCGCAAGAAAATACGCTGAAATTACTGATCCACAACACGCATTCTCAGTATTGCGACAGACTAGACAAAACACTACAGAAAGTGTGCAGCTATACAGTGACAGGTTAATCAATTTAGCTGAAGAGTCATTTTTAGGACAGAATGTACGAGCTGAAGAAGTTGAACGGATGTTGGTAGGAATCTTTGTTGATGGGATTAGGTCAGATGGATTGAAATTTAAATTATTAAGAGAGAATCCGGCAAGATTGTCACAAGCGGTAGATATCGCTATACAAGAGGAAAGCTTGAGGAGAAGGTTTAGATTAAGAGTAGGACGAGAGTTAGGTAGTAGTTCGGAAGATAGAATTGAAGAACCTATGGAAGTAGGACAGTATAGACATGGATGGAGAGGAAGACGAGGAGAAATACAGATGGTACAAAGAAACGATAACGGATATAATCAAGGTAGAGGAGGACAAGTGAGAAATACTGTAAGAAACATAGAAGGTAACACAAATAACTCGAATGTGGTTTGTTGGGGATGTCACCAACGTGGGCACATTTTTCGTTTCTGTGGTAACAGACGTGTCCCATCGAATACACAAAATAATAGAGGTGTTCAGACGAGTACACAGAATAGAACTGCAAATGGCAGACCAGCAAATGGGAATTATGGAGAAATGCAAAGAAATTTTAGAAGATCAGGAAATCAGGGAAATTGGCATCCCGCTTACTGAACAGGGTCGGCAGTAGGAGGGAAGATAGTAAGATCCAAAAGGGGCATCAATGTATTAAAAATCCAAATGATGAGTATAATAGGACATTTAGAAATAAAAAACAAGCAGAGATAAAACAATTGTCATTAAATATGGTGGATCCTAGCTCATGTATAGTAGAAATAGGAAAATATAAAGTTAGAACATTAGTTGATTCGGGAGCACAAGTTAGCGTGATTAAAGAAGCATTTTTATATCGAATGTTAAAAAATTGTAAAATATTTAGAATTCAGGAGAATCTTCATTCGGTAACGGGACAAAAATTAGAAGTGCTAGGACAAACAATGATAAACTTTAAATTAGGAGGGATAAATGTCAGGCATATGTTCCATGTAGTCAAAGATTTAAATAGGAATATGATATTGGGTAGAGATTTTTTATTGAAAAATGGGGTGAGACTTTTATTTGATTTGCATAAATTAAAATTCCAAGATGTTTACGTAGATTTAGAAGAAGATATGCATGTGTCGACACTAGTTAGAGTTAAAACGACCATGAATTTAAAACCACAGTCAGTTAATTTGATACAAGCGAAGCTAAAGAGAAACCCGTATTATGTAGCAGGAAACATAGTCAGAATCACTGAATTGCAAAAGGAAATAATAGATGAGCCAGGTTTAGAAGTTCCGGATGGAATAATAGAATTGGATAAAAGTTTAACATTTCCAGTGATGGTTATTAATAACACAGGTAGAGAAATTAAATTATACAGAGGATGTGTAATAGCCAAGCTAGAACATAACGTTAGTGACATATTGGCAACAGACAGAGTAAATATGGCAGGCATAAGTTATTCTAGTGAAAGAATTAATAACAGACGCGGATGCGAAAAAAAAGGGAACGTAAGAATGGATGAATTGATCCATCCATCTAGAAGAAATACAGCCCAAATACATTCACTAGACAAAGTAACAAGAGAACAAGAATTGTTGGCACAATTAAAAACTCCGCCAGAAAATAAAGAAGTATTAGAACAACTTATAAAACAAAATCAGGATGTGTTTGCAATTAATAATTTAGAATTGGGAAAGACAAAAACAGTTACAATGGAAATAGATACGGGAGACCATCCACCAATTAGTTTAAAACCATATAGAACTCCATTAAGAAATAGAGAAGTCGTAGAAAAGGCAATAGAAGATATGTTGAAAGCAGGCATAATAACAAGATCAAAATCAGAATGGTCATCTCCGGTGGTAATCGTAGCCAAATCTGATGGTTCGAACAGGTTCTGTTGTGACTACAGGGCGTTGAACAAAATTACTAAGAATGTAGCGTACCCATTGCCGGTGATTGATGATATTTTGGGATTACTTAATGGCTCCACATTTTTCACAACACTAGACGCAAGATCAGGATTTTGGTGTATACCTATGTCGAAGGATGCTCAAAATAAGAGTGCTTTCTGTACTCATATGGGTTCTTACGAATTCTTACGTATGCCATTCGGTTTGAAAAATGCACCGTCTCACTATATGTTCTTAATAAATGAAGTACTAGACGGTATGCAAAATTTTGCCCTAGCATATATAGATGACATATTAATATTTACGAAAGGAAATGTAGAGAATCATTTGAAACATATTAGACTAGTATTTGACAGATTAAGAAGGCATGACGTTAAATTAAAGCTTAGTAAGTGCCAGTTTTTAAAAACAGAAACAAAATATTTAGGCTATATAATAAATAGGGAAGGTATTAAACCAGACCAGGACAAGATAAAGGTTATTAAACAGTTACCTCCTCCAACTAATGTTAAGGAAGTCCGTGCATTTATAGGAACGTGTGCATATTATAGGAGGTTTGTACCAGCGTTTTCAAGGATAGCAATACCTATTACGAATTTAACGGGTAAATACGCTAGATTTAAGTGGGATGATGAGTGTCAAAAAGCGTTCGAACTTTTAAAGGATAGCTTAACAGTGGTACCATTATTAACACATCCAGACCTGAATAAACAGCTAATACTATACACAGATGCTTCAGACAACGCAATAGGAGCATGTTTGGTTCAACCATATGAAGGAGAAGAATCTGGAATACCAGGGGTTAAAAATGAAAGACCAATCTATTTCTTGTCTCATAAACTCAGCAAGACTCAAAAGAAATGGCCGATTATTGAGAAAGAAGCATATGCTATACACTACGCTCTTCAAAAATTAAATTACTACTTACATAATGCCAATTTCATTATTAGAACTGACCACATGCCATTAAAGTCGATATTAGAAGCACCAATACAAAATAGGAAAATACAAACGTGGGCAATGAATTTACAGGGGTACAATGCTAAGGTTGAATATGTTTCAGGGAAACATAATACATGCGCCGATCTTTTGTCTAGGATTCCATATACACAGTCATCAGGAAACACGGAAGATGAAGCTGAACCAGAGATAGACGATAGAAACTGGCAAGTAAATATATTAGATTCTGCCATAATAAATAGGGAAGAATTTGAGAGTTTACCATCGGATCAAGAGTCTGAACCTAGAACAGAAGACCCACATTTAGAACAGTTTGATATGAAAGTAGAACAAGAGTTAGACCCAAAAATAGTACAAATAAAAGAAAACTGAAAGAAACAGGGGAAAATAGTTTTAAAAGAAAGTTTGTAGAGTTACAAGAAGACAATCAATTATATTATATCAGTGAAAAAGGTGAAGGAGTAAGAAAATATATTCCGAAACATTTAGAACAAGAAGTCTTAAAGGCATATCACGATAATAATGGTCATTTTGGACGAGATAAGTTAGTGAAGGCTATTAGCAGTAAATATTACTGGCCGAATTTATTCAAAAGCGTATATGAATATGTTGAAGCATGTGAAAAGTGTAGGTTAAGAAACATGAAGATAATCAAATGTCCTTTACAAGATACCGATATTCCTCAATTTCCAATGCAGAAAGTAAGTTTGGATATTTCAGGTCCTCATCCAAAAACATTATCGGGAAATGTATACCTACTACATATAGTTGATTCATATAGTCTCTGGCCAGAAGTTTATCCAATTCCAGACAAGAGTGCTGATTCAGTTATAAATATGCTGTTACAAGAATTTATACCAAGGTTTGGGTGTCCACAAATAATACTTACAGATAATGGGAAAGAATTTGTAAATAGAAAGTTTGAAAAATTGGTAAAAGATTTGAATATAAAACACATTAGGACTTCATATTACAGACCAACTTCTAATGCTAAAAATGAGAGACAACATAGAACACTATACAATGTTCTAGCGAAAAATGTAGAAGAACATGATATGGATTGGGATCTTTATTTGGGGATAGCATTAGCGGCGATACGTACACACGAAAATGAAGGAACAGGTTTCTCACCATTTTACTTAGTACATGGGAGAGAACCAATATTGCCAATTGATAATTTATTAAAGCCTAGGAGAAAATATCTGGGGGAAGATTTTCAGGAAACAAGGTTGCAAGAGATGCACAAAGCACATGTACGTTTAAGAAATAATATAATTAAGGCTAGAGAAAGACAGAAGAAATACGCAAATAAAAATGCACACTTACAAGAGTTCAACATAGGTGATAGGGTGTATTACAAAAAACATAGAAAAAACTCTAAGTTTGATGCTCATTGGGTCCCGGGATATTATATTTTAGAAAAAAAGGGCCCAGTGTCATATACTATTAAGAATCAAATTTCAGGGCATGTTGCACGTTCACATGTAGAGCACTTAAGGCGGGATAATGAGGAAAGGGATGCAGAGAATAGTAATAATAATTATTGTTCCGAAGAAATATTGTCAGGTGGACAGATTGTCAGACAATCGGTATATCCTATACCTATAGAGAATGGGAAACAAGTGACAACAGCATTTACTACAGCTGAACAAGAAGAAACATTACCAAAAACAGTCATGACAGAGGAAAATAACATGTATGACGATTATATTAGCGAAGAATCAGTCAAGGAAAAAATAGAACCTCCATTTATGAATACAAGACAGGCAGTAAAAAGAAAGTTGGATAGACAGAAAGAAAAAGAAATTAAGAGGCAAAGGAAACTTAGAGTGAATTCTTCAAGTGGTGAAGATATGCCACTATTTGAAAATTTGTTGAGACGGCAAGACAGGAAAATTAGATTGGATTTAGAAAGGAAGAAATTAGCGGTTGCTAGTAATGGATATACAGATGGGGAACAAGAGATGGATGAAAAGTCAGAAACTGATGAAGAAGCTGATATGAAAGAAGATAGCTCTCCTCGGGAGGATAGCGACATTGATGTAGATATTGCACTTATCGAAAAAAAATTTGAAGTTATTAAGAAAATGGAGAAAAGGTAGATAAATAGCGTGGTAGAATATTCTGCAGAGGGCAGATAGAAGAAGAAGTTAGACACGATATTTTTGTGTTTACAAAGAAGGTAGTTGGTAAATAACTTAAGCAAGAGTTGTTGGGAGGAATACACATAATATTGTAATAACTTAAGACTTATTGGTATATGTTTTATGATCAGGTTGGTTTTTAAGTTATATACGTTTAATTTGATTAATGTGTGGGGATATTGTTTAGTCAATTGTTTGAACTTCAATTGCGCTTTATGAAATGAATAAGTTAACTTAGCTGCTTATGTTTACAAAACTTTGGTTTTATTGAGTTAACCTGAGTGTGTTTAAATGATTAATAGTTTGACGTTCAGTTAGAAGAAAAATGAAGTGTTTTTTTTTTTTTGGAAACAGATGACTTAAAGTAGTTGAGTCGTTCGCAATGTAAATGATTGGGTTAAAAATAGGAGCTGGGTTGAACAGCGTTTAATGGGAGAATATGGGGGGAATGCCAGGTTGAGTTTTGGCATTTAAATAAATAGATATTGGAAGAAGAAGACTGTACTTAACAGTATACTAATAATTTGGAGTTTTTTTTTTGAAGGAATGGTAAACTTGAACTTGACGAGGTGAATAATACAAAAGCTGGTAGTTTTGGATTAACATATTTTTTTGATAATAACAATTATTATTGACGGAAACTGAAGATAAATTTTGAAACTTTATTTTTATAAAGTTTTGAGAATGTATGGGAAGAGAAAGGTGATTACTTCTTACTTTTTCCTTACTTTTATTATTTTTAGGTGCGCACCTACCAAATCTAACTACCCAATCTAACTATTTTTTCTGTCTATCCTAGAATAGTGAGAATGTGAGAATGAATAAGTGAGAAATAAAGGATAAGGGGGAATATCTTCAGTTTTGTCAATCATAATTTAGATGGTTAAATTTTAAAAGCGGTTCGCTTATGGAGAGTTTTGTAGGGAGTTTTCTAGAGAACTTTATGGAGAGTTTTGTAGCGAGTTTTCTAGAGAATTGTATAGAGAGTTTTGTAGCGAGTTTTCTAGAGAACTTTATGGAGAGTTTTGTAGAGAGTTTTCTGGAGAACTTTATAACGAGTTTTGTAGAGAGTTTCGGTATTATTGTCTCTGGTTAGCAATTGGCTATGATGAGATAGGGGAATGAGAATTGAGTTAAGAATTATATGGAATTGTTGTTATTGTATAGAGATGTATAGTTAAGGGGGTTAAGAGTTGGGGTTGAGATTTTTTCAGGGAAAAATTCTCCTTGAAGAAGGGGAGGTATTGTAACAGAGTAGCTTAGGAGTAAAGAGTTAAGGAATGCTGCGCATTCCTTGACTAGTGGGAAAACCATAGCTAGTGAACGTGTGTGCACGAATGAAGAAGTGTATCTAGGCTGGGACACACGTCACTTGGGGGTCAGCTAGCAGGAAAGTAGGAAAACATCAGAACTTGAGCCTACCATCATTATGCTGTAGTGGAACGATTCGACAAATAAAGAATGTTATAAACAACGGAGACTTGTGTCCTATACGATCACGTGCCTTCTAACCTGTGTGTAACACCTCTACACTGTAATACAACTACAATGTGTAAACACTGTTAAAGTACACAACAACAATGTGTAAACACTGTTAAAGTACACATCAACAATGTGTAAACACTGTTGAAGTACACAACTACAGTGTGTAAACACGGGTAAAGCTATACAACTATAATATGTAAACACGGGTAAAGCTATACAACTATAATATGTAAACACGGGTAAAGCTATACAACTATAATATGTAAACACGGGTAAAGCTATACAACTACAATGTGTAAATACTGGTAAAGCTATACAACTACAATTTGTAAATACTGGTAAAGCTATACAACTACAATGTGTAATAACGGGTAAAGCTATACAACTACAATGTGTAAATACTGGTAAAGCTATACAACTACAATGTGTAAATACTGGTAAAGCTATACAACTACAATGTGTAAATACTGGTAAAGCTATACAACTACAATGTGTAAATACGGGTAAAGCTATACAACTACATTGTGTAATAACGGATAAAGCTATACAACTACAATGTGTAAATACGGGTAAAGCTATACAACTACAATGTGTAAATACTGGTAAAGCTATACAACTACAATGTGTAAATACTGGTAAAGCTATACAACTACAATGTGTAAATACTGGTAAAGCTATACAACTACAATGTGTAAATACTGGTAAAGCTATACAACTACAATGTGTAAACACGGGTAAAGCTATACAACTACAATGTGTAAACACGGGTAAAGCTATACAACTACAATGTGTAAACATAGGTAAAGCTATACAAGTACAATGTGTAAATACTGGTAAAGCTATACAACTAAAATGTGTAAATACTGGTAAAGTTATACAACTACAATGTGTAAGTACTGGTAAAGCTATACAACTACAATGTGTAAATACTGGTAAAGCTATACAACTACAATGTGTAAACACGGGTAAAGCTATACAACTACAATGTGTAAACACGGGTAAAGCTATACAACTACAATGTGTAAACATAGGTAAAGCTATGCAAGTACAATGTGTAAATACTGGTAAAGCTATACAACTAAAATGTGTAAATACTGGTAAAGTTATACAACTACAATGTGTAAGTACTGGTAAAGCTATACAACTACAATGTGTAAATACTGGTAAAGTTATACAACTACAATGTGTAATAACGGGTAAAGCTATACAACTTAAAATGTTTGCATATCCTTTACAGGACATCGCTGTCAACATCAGCATCTTTCAGCTGATTATTGATTTCTTGGCAAGATTACGCTCAGTAGTTTGCCATTGTTTTCTGAGCGACCGGCTCACATACCCCGTAAGTTACCGAGGCGGTTTGAACCGCTACCGATTCTCGCCGTCGTCACGTTACCTACGAGAGTATACGAGATTACGGAGAAAGTCGTGTAACCTCTAGACCAGGGAGGCCGGCAAAGCGATACAACTACAATGTGTTATAACGGTTAAAGCTAAACAACTACAATGTGTAAACACTGGTAAAGCTAAACAGCTACAATGTGTAAATATGAGTAAAACTATACAACTACAATATGTAAACACGGGTAAAGCTACACACATACAATGTTTAAACACAGGTAAAGCTATGCAACCACATTGTGAAAGTGAAGAAACAGGAATTGGAAATGGTCAGATTTACAATGCTATACAAAATCAAACGATAATACAATCAAACGTCACATTAAAAAAAAAAGAACAAATCTGATTTCCAAAAATACAATTGAAAAAAATGGGAATGATAACCTTTGCAATATCACCAGGACTAACGAATAAAGACAAGTAAAGGATCAATTTCCAGTCATGAGACACATTAATACATGGAAGGTATATGGTGCTAGACCCGTATTTGTATAGACCAGTGTTTCCCAACGTGGGGCCCACGCCCCACAGGGGGGGGGGGAGAGCAATTCAATTGTTATGGGGGGGGGCAATTCGAAAATGGAAGAAATCGGCTGGATATAACAAAACGGGCAGACTTGAGACTGAAGTTGAAGTTAACTAAATTGGAACCTGACATAAAATCTCTTTGCAGCAAGCATCAAGCGCAAGGATCTCACTAAATTTAAATAATTACTAATAATTAAAATAATATAGAAAAATCTTTCATTAAAATTATTTTGTACTTGAATTTCAGTTCTCCATTATGTTTTGAAAATTTACTTACTGTGTTTGCTCAATAATTTCCTAGTGATTTCTTCCTAAAACCTATCGGTCCTTTGGCTAGGATCGGGTGCATTTGCTTCTCCCCCCCCCCCCCCCCCAGTAGTGCGCCTGGTCTGGTCGGGGGCCAGGATGATCAAATAAAAACCGAACACATATCTTCACCTTAGATGTGGGCCTGGTGGACCACTGTGGGCAATAGCTCACAGTGAGACTAAGGGTCCACACAAAATAGGGGGAGGCGGGGGAACCAGCTTGTCTGGGGTAACCGCCAAATCAAAAAAAAAAAAAAAAATTCACCCTACACAATTGACACACAGGGACGCATGACCTGGGAGGGGGGGGGGCCTCTGGCCCCTCTGGGGGTTATGAGCCCTTCTAAAAAAATAATTCAAGTTTCTTTAGTGAACATATCAATTTTTGAATATTAAAAATGATGCATATGTTGGGGGGGGGGGGGGGGGGGGCATAAGAATTTTAAAAAGGCTTAGGTGGGGCATAGCACAAAAAAGGTTGGGAAACACTGGTATAGACGAATCGGAACTTGGTGGTTGAAGTGGTCGGTATTACGCCGGTCGCCTTTACTCTCCAAGACATTTCTTGGTACCCATTTTCTGCTGGCTCGACCTGGGAGTCCAGGTCATCGTTCTTGTTCAGTGTCTTATCGTGAGAGGAGCTTCCCCCCCCCCTCCCCATAGCAGACTATGCATTCACTAGTAGTAGCCCACACCGGAAAAATACGTCAGTTTTCAAGTCTTGGGATACTTTCATGAGATGCGCAAGATTTAATTGTCTTGTATCTTCTACTATAGAGATTTATTTTGTGGACCTTCTCCCACCATCATTCTAGGGTTATATTCCTTTCACCCACTGCAACGTCTCCGGTGATTATGTCAAAACTGCACAATTCAACACATAAACCCAAGAAATGGTGATGTCTTCTGATTTCGTGACCATCCTAAACATGTCAAGACTACAGCTTCCACTGCTTACAGTCTGTTAATTGTGTCGAGTCTCTTATTTCCAGTCATGAACAGCAGAACAAATATACCTATCCTTTCTCTTATAAAATTACAAAGTAAAGTATAAGTTCTTCTTCTTCGTCTTCTTCTTCTTCTTCTTCTTCTTCTTCTTCTTCTTCTTCTTCTTCTTCTTCTTCTTCTTCTTCTTCAGCATTCCGAGCCATTGAGGTTCTTTGCTGCAGATACAAGCCGTCTCCATTCGTCTCTCTGGTTGACCTTCTCTTGCCAGTCGTTGATTCCAAGTGCTTGTAGGTCTGTATATATATTATCTCTCCACCGTCTTCTTGGTCTACCTCGGGGTCTACGGTCATTTATTTCCTGAGTGTAAGCGAGTTTTGTTTCCCTATTATCTTCCATTCTTTCTATATGCCCCAGCCATTGCAGTCTATTAGCCTTCATGATACCAGTGATTAGCGGGGACTTAAACAGATCATAAATGTCTTTGTTGCTTCTTCTTTTCCACTCTCCACTTTGTGTATCCCTAATGGGTCCAAAGATGCGTCTTAAGACTTTGTTCTCAAAGGTTTGTAACAAGGCTTCGTCTCCTTTAGTTGTACTCCAGGTTTCAGAGCCATACAGCACAACTGGTCTAATCAGTGTTTTGTATATTGTGATCTTGGTGTTACGAGATAGCGCATTTGATTTTAGCAGATGTTGTAGTGCATAGTATATCTTATTTCCAGAGTTTATTCTAGCTTGTATTTCTTCCCTTATTATGTTGGAGCAGTTGAAGATTGTACCCAGGTATTTGTATGTTTCCGTTCTTTTAATGGTCATATTATCTATTTGTATGTGGCCAGAGTTTTTAGCCGTTCCTTCTCTTGAAATTACCATATATTCTGTCTTATCTTGGTTGATAACCAGCCCCATTTGTTGAGCTTTTTCCTTTAAGTGAGTCAATATTTCCAATGTCTTTTGTTAATTTTCCCCTATAATATCTATATCATCTGCATAACCAAGCAGTTTGGATGTTCCTCCAATAGCACATTCCTCCTTTACCTTCCTTACAACTTTCTCTAGAACCAGATTGAAAAGAAGCGGCAGTAGTGCATCATCCTGTTTCAAGCCAGATGTTATTTGGAAATGGTCTGATTTCCTCCCTTTATATGTTACTATATTATAAGTATCTTCCATGCATAGTCTGGTCATGTTGATTAACTTCCTTGGTATTCCAAATTCCCTCATAGCATTCCATAGACTATTCGTATGGACACGATCATAAGCCTTTTTAAAATCCACAAAAATGTTATGGAGATCACTTTTATATTCCCAACTTTTCTCGACTATTTGTCGTAAGATAAATATCTGATCTATTGTTGATCTGTTTTGTCTGAAACCCGCCTGGTAGTCACCTAATATCTCTTCTGGATATGGTTTTAGTCTATTTAGTAATACCGCGGATAGTATCTTATAGCTTATGGACAGGAGTTGCTTGCTTGCTTGCTTGTGTTCGTTGGCTTGAGCTCCAACGCGAAGTCCTGTATATCGGATGAAGGCATCCTGTTGTCCAACATCAGTGTGATGTCATACAGGAGCTGAGGTTTGCGTGAGTATCCGTTTTCCCATGTCTGGCGTATTGGTGTGCAGACTGGTGGTTCCTTGCCGTACAAGCAGACACTCTCCGATTTCGGAGGAATCGGCGATCCTACTGACTTTAGCCAGGACCCCGAAGGGACCTGTTGCAAAGGACGCTCGACGAGGACGCGTCAATAGGTCTTGGCCAGTATATAACCCGGCCCTGGTGCCTTTGAAACACCTCTGTGTCCCATGGACAGGAGTGATATTCCTCTATAGTTTTCACATTGGAACTTGTCTCCTTTCTTAAAGATAGGTATCAATAATGACTCTTTCCAGTCATGGGGTAATTCCTTTGTCCTCCAGATTTTTATTATTAGTTTGTATAGCTTTAGATGTAATGCATGGCCGCCTGCCTTTATAAATTCAGCAGCAATTCCATCAGCCCCAGTTGCCTTATTGTTTTTAAGTCGTGTTATTACATATAGGATTTCTTCAAATGCAGGTTCTTCAATTTGTGGTTCACACGTTAGAACCGCTTCCTGTGGGAAAGTGTTACTTGGAGCTTCACAATTTAGTAATTCAACAAAGTATTCTTTCCATGTGTTACACATTTCCTCTTTTTTATTTATCATATTCCCATTTTTGTCTTTTAAACCATATGTGTTGTGTTGGTGCCCTCGTTTCATTGACTTGAGTTCTTTAATAAACTTTCTGGATTCGTTTTTCTGGTGATTAGTTTCCATATCTTTTATTATATTGCTCATATATTGTCGCTTCTGCTGCCGTATTATTTTTGTAGCTTCTTTACATTCAGTTCTATATTGCTCTTCATTTTGGATGTTGTTGATTTCATTTAACCACAACTGTCTGGTATTCTTATATATATATACGTTACTAATATGAAAAAGAGAGGCAACAAACACAGCCAGTGCAGGTAGCTTTCAACGATCTCAAACCTATAATATACGTTTGTGTATGACGATCCAGTGTCAGGTCTTAGTCAGATATAACTGAGCAAACGTATGACAATAGACGGTACTACCTGCTTCCTGTCACCGCCGAATGTTTGGCGGCGCTCACTAAACCCGACACCCAACATTGTGTCAACAGCTTAGGGCGGAGAGTGAGGGCACAAGCCCTACCCTAGTTCTGGGAAATGCAACCTAAAGACTAAATGTCATTGCAGGGCAGACCAGGTCCTAAGCCTTGGTCGGCAACTGATCTAGAGTGGAAGCTCCAACAGACGGACAGTTAAGAGCTTTGCTGATCCGGCAGCTTCTGCAACTTGTCTTGTTCCAGACGTATTGGTGTTACCTTTGCTCGGGAGTAAACTAGACAGGCCAAGAGAGGGATCATGCAGCGTGGGCAACACATGGTCTCTAAATTCACTCCAGGCTGTGTGTTAGGGAGAGGTATAACTCCATTTAACAAACTATCATCTGTCAAGACGGCAAGGTGCCAGTCATACCGATCCAGTGGACATGTATTCTAATCCCTTCGAGTAGGATTTTATTTTGATGGACTTGGATTACCAGGCCGCCGAAATTATCTAGGAACAAAAGCCGCCGGTGTGATCTTGAGCACATCACCGACTGAGTGCCGATTGGTCTACAAGTATTGGGCTAGCACCGTGACAGTGGGTCATTTACACGTGTGTGTGTCTGCGTGTGTCTGCGTGTGTACGTGCGCGTGCACGTGCGTGTGTGCGTGTGTGTGTGTGTGTGTGTGTGTGTGAGCAAGTCCTTCAAGAGACAAATGAAGATCGTAAACTGATTAGAGTCATTAGACGTAGACAGTCAAAATTTTTTGGGCATGTTATGAGAAGAAGTGACTTGGACAACGTGGTGACAACTGGCAAGATCGAAGGGAAGAAACCAAGGGGAAGACCGAGAAGTACATACCTGGATGGATTGACCACATGGCATGGTCGAGACAGGAACACGGAGCTGATCCACGACTCTAGTGATCGAGTGAGATGGCAGAACATGACCACCCACGCTTACAGGCATGGCACAAGATGGATGGATGGATGGTGTGTGTGTGATAGTGTGTGTGTGTGTGTGTGAGTGAGAGAGAGAGAGAGAGAGACAGAGAGACAGAGAGAGAGAGAGAGAGAGAGAGAGAGAGAGAGAGATCTTATTCTACCTACATCCATTCGCCTGTCATTGACACCTTTCTATATGTTCAGTCTCTGTTCCCATACCTCTTTTGTTTCTGTGGCCCATGTGTCTACGCCACATTTGTCTTCTCTATGGGGGAATTACCTTTCGTCCCATCTTTGTCTACAATTCTATCTAAACGTGTGGATGTTTGCGCCGTTTTCAGTGAGATTTCAGCATGTGACACTAAGTCATCGCTTGCTTGATTTTGTCACACAAATCAACACCTGTGAGATGAGATGCTTGCGGAGAGCTGCCAACTTAACTATCCGAGGCGCGAATAAGAAATAATGTTATCAGTGGGATTAACAACTTGTGCCAATTTATTGAAAGACAGAAAATCAAAAGGTTTGGTCATCTCGTTAGAATGCAACATCATCAACTACCAGCACTAGCACTACATCAATGAAGATCTGCTACGAGAGAAGGAGAACGCCCGAGAAGAAAATGGATTTACGATATTAAAGACATTGTACAACTGCACGGAATGACACTATCCAGTGTCACCCATCGGGAGCTGGCAATCCAACTATTCCTCCGAACCACGCTTGACGACAAAAATGGAAGATGATGCTGATGATGATGAATCACGATAAGTTTTATCTAAGGTCAGATTCAGTTAATGCTACGATCATAAAGCATTAAAATTCACTCACTTGCTTTCTTTAAATATCCTTGTAGGCGTAATTTGTTTGTTTAATGGATAATTTGAGATGGGAATTCCTAAACACCAACTATGGTGACAGGCGGGGTTGCGTAATGTGTCATTGCAAGGCAAGGCTGTGTGAACTAACAGACTTAACCTATACATGGTGTTGCTTTTATTTGATAATGTTGCCGTCGATGTTGTTGTTATTTTTGTAAGAACGCCCATTAACCGAGTTGTTCACACCAAGTGATGAAAATAAGGACCTTTGATAATGTTGTTGTTGTTGCTGTTGTTGCTGTTTGTCTAACACGTGAGTACAAAGTGGTTCACACAAAGAGATGAACACGGGAATCTATGATAGTATTGCTAATGTTGTTGTTATTGGTTGAACGTCCATGCACTGAAGTGATGAAAACGGGAGCCTCTAGTTGTTGTTGTTGTTGTTGTTGTTGTTGTTGTTGTTGTTGTTGTTGTTGTTGGTCGAACGTTCATGTGTAGAACTGCTTTCACAGAGTGCCGATAACGGGAACCTTCAACGATTTTGATACCCCTTGGCAGATATACAACACATTCACTCTGGACAGATTCATCGGTATTTCATCCCGTGGACGTCAAACGTTGATGTTGATCACATGCCTTCACTCCCCAGGAATTAACTGTGGTTCTCTTGCCTTTACGCCCCAGGAATTAACTGTGATTCTCCTGCCTTCACGCCTTTTGAATTAACTGTGAATTGACTGTGATTCTCTTGCCATCTCGCTTAGTAAGGTATTGCCTTCGACTGGTTTCATCACCTCGGAGACCATTTCAACGGCAGAAGACAGTAACGCCCACAAGTCTTATCTTGTAAATGACTGTGGAAACGATAAAACGAAGCTGCGTTCTAAGGTCACTTTCTGACCACTTCAGGTTGGCAGAGGCGGACATGGTACCTGTGGTACACGGCCTCTGATTCGTACTTGTCCCTATTATCCTCAAAGGAGATACTGGGAATGATTGATATCCCAGCTGGAGGTAATGAAAGACTATTATCCCTGCGCATGGCAACCTCTTGTGGATTTGCCACCATTATCACTGCATATGCACCGACACGTGCTTCCTCTGATAATGTAAAGGATTCGTTCTATGTGGAGCTAGACTCTGTGATCAAGGCAGTTACAAAATCCGACTACATTTATATGCTCGGTGATTTCAATGCTCGTGTGGGCAAGGACTCGAGTTCATGGCCAGTGTGCCTTGGAAAATACAACATCGGTCGCATGAATGAACATGAGCAAAGACTGCTGGAGCATTGCACCAGAAATGACCTATGTATTACAAACTCCTTTTTTAAAACAAAAGAGCTGCATAAGGTCACATGGAAACATCCAAGATCCGGTCATTTGCATCAGCTGGACTACATTATCACACGGAGACAACATCTGAACCATACATCATTAACTCGAAGTTACCACAGTGCTGACTGTGATACTGATCATTCTTTGGTTGTTGCAAGGGTTAGACTGAGACCAAAGAGAATCTACACAGCTAAACACAAATCTAGCCCCAGTATTAATATTATTAACACTCATGATCCTGGAAAGTGCTTTGAGTTTCAACAGCAACTTGAAGACGCTTTCACTGATACACTAGAAAATTGTACAGTAAATGAAAAGTGGGGTCAACTTAAGGAAACTCTATAAAACTGCCGTAGGGGTTTACGGCACTGTGGATCATAAGAGGCTGGACTGGCTTGTGCAGCAAACAGCCAAATACTGCAGCCCTTGATTGATAAAAAGAAGATAGCTCTCTTAAGAAACATTGAAAGAACAACGCGTAACACTCTGAGTGAGCTGAAGCAAGCTAGGAAGAATGTGCAAAAGGCTGCCAAGCAGTGTGCAAATGACTATTGGATCAAGTTATGTGAGTCCATTCAAATCGCAAGTGATAAGGAATTCATCAGAAGCATGTATGAAGGGATAAAGAAAGCCTGTGGTCCAATGATCAAAAGAAGTGCACCATTGAAAACCTTGACTGGAGAAATCATCACTGATAAGAAACAGCAGATGGATAGATGGGTAGAGCACTATTTTGAATTTACTCAAGTGAGACCAAGCTAGCGGATAATGCCCTCAACGCCATAGAGGCCTTGCAAACTCTTGACCACCTGAACACACTTCCCACCATAACAGAAGTTAAGTGTGCTATAAGGCTCCAAATGTGTGGCAATGCTCCAGATAAGGATGGGATTCCAATAGAGGTAATCAGGAGTGGGCAAGACACACTCACTCTACGGATCCACCAGCTAATAGAGCTATGCTGGCGAGAATGACAAGTCTCACAGGATTTCAAAGATTCAAGCATCATAACGCTGTACAAGAACAAGGGCGGTCGGAGCGACTGTAACAACTATAGGGGTATCTCACTTCTGTGTATTGTTGGGAAAGTATTTGCCAGAATTGTTCTGCGCAGACTTCAAGTTCTGAGAGATCATGTCTACCCCGAATCACAGTGTGGCTTCCGACAGAACCGGTCTACCCTTGATATGTGTCAAAGACTTAAGAGGAAGCTATGAGCTCTGAGAGAGCTAAAATAGAGCTTAGTAGAGGGCAGGTGACGTAATAGGACAGGAGACCAGACAGGAGAGACACCAACGCTATAAATAGCTATAACAGGACACACTTGTGTCAACAAGGAGGGCAACCAGTGCAGATGAGCTGGTGTTACCCAAGAACCGGGGAAACCCAGTTCACGAGGTAAGGACCAAGTAACTGTGGTCAACACAGCCCAGTGCCCAGCACGTAAACCAACTATCGCACGCTGAGCTGAATTGCTCGTGGCTGAACACGCCACGCTCAGCGAGCTCAGACAGAGACCGAGACGGCGTAGGGATCAGACGTGTATTCCGCTAGGGATACTTTGTAGTTGTGAAGGACAGTACAATAGTTAAAATAGTCTAGCTTAGCTTCAGTGGTTATAATATTTATATCATCCTCTCATTCTATCTTATCGTCATCACATTCTAAGATGTTTAATACCGTTGTGGTATTCCGCTCGTGGAGCTATTGTATGATCTGCTCCGAATAAAAATGTATCCTTTTGCAAACGAGACGAGTTGTCACTTTCGTTTAGTGCAAAAGAAGTGAATCCGTGTATGCCTGTCGCAAGTGGGTTGCTGACAGGCAGGATACCATTTGGTGTCAGAAGTGCTTGAATCACCGCTCATTACCAGGTGGACACCATCTGACACCAGGATACCATTTGGTGTCAGAAGTGCTTGAATCACCGCTCATTACCAGGTGGACACCATCTGACACCAGGATACCATTTGGTGTCAGAAGTCCCTGAACCACCGCTCACTACGAGTAGGGACCATTTGGTGTCAGAAGCCCCTGAACCACCGCTCACTACCATTAGGCACCATTTTGGTTCACTACTAGTTGGTGGGATACCGTTTGGTATCAGAAACTTCTTGAACTACCGTTCACTCCAATTAGCAATAAGATACCATTTGTTAAAATACCATTGCTGTTTTTGAACCACCACTCATTACCATTAGCCAAGATACCACGTTATCATTTCTCGTGGGGCTTGAACCACTGCTAAAGTTGTGCCATTTAATTGAACTTAGCAGTGATAAAAATAGCAATGTATTATTTGATTGCAAGTATCATTAGCATACTATTGTGAAAAGTTGTGCCAAATAAGTTACCATTTAATAACATTTATAATATTTATATCATCCTCTCATTCCATCTTATCGTCATCACATTCTAAGATGTTTAATACCGTTGTGGTATTCCGCTCGTGGAGCTATTGTATGATCTGCTCCGAATAAAAATGTATCCTTTTGCAAACGAGACGAGTTGTCACTTTCGTTTAGTGCAAAAGAAGGGAATCCGTGTATGCCTGTCGCAAGTGGGTTGCTGACAATATGATATTCTCATTGCGACAAATGCAAGAAAAATGTCGGGAACAATATCAACCATTGTTTATTGCCTTCATCGACCTCACAAAGACATTTGATGTGGTCAGTCGTGAGGGTCTATTCAAGGCACTAAAGAAGATTGGCTGCCCACCAACAGGCATGAATGGTATAATCAAGTCTGATGGTGCAACTTCAGAAGAGTTTGAAATCAAGAGTGGAGTTAAGCAAGGTTTTGTACAATCCCCCACCCTCTATTGAAAATATGCATTTCGTGATCAGGATGCCGGTAAATACATTCACTCACGCTCAGATGGCGGCCTCTATAATGCTCAGAGATTGAAGGCCAAGACCAAAATTAGGAGGGTACTAATCAGAGAGTTGCTTTTTGCGGAAAGTGCTGCAATTACGACCCACTCTGAGGAAGAATTACAACATCTACTATATGCATTTTCCAATGCTTGTTCTGAATTTGGTTTAACAATTAACAAAAAGAAGACACAGATTATTTACAAGGTGTACATCAGGTACCATCAGTCTTTATTGACGACGCCGAACTAGAGATAGTAGACCATTTTACATATCTAGGATCAGAGGTAAATGGCAAATTATCCCTAGATCAGGAAATCAACATCAGGATTGGTAAGGCAGCAACAACAATGAACATAATAGCAAAAAGAGTCTGGTGTCAGAGTCTGAAATGAGATGCAGGAACATCGTTACGCCCGCCAGGCGAATAAGTCCCAACTGGAATGCAGGGACATCGTTACGCCCGCCAGGCGAGTATTAGTCACCTGCCTACAGGTTGCTGGCTGACGCAATAGCCAGCGGTCAGGCAAGGACAACGCAAGACGCACGCAGGCCTCGTGAAGCGAATCCACAGAGGGCAAGCGCGTTGCGAGAAACAGACAGACAGCTTGGGGTAATCGGACCAGACAGGACGTATAGAGAGAGAAAGGCTTGTGTAGTTCTGTGCCCGAAAGTCGAGTTCTTGTGCATCTTGTGAGATAGACTGTAAGCTGTGGGTTGTCTGTAAGTGTATTGATGTACCATATATGTAATGTATTTATTATCACATGCCAAACTAGATCGTGTTGCATGTGATCGGTAAATAAATCCATTGAACTTCGTGTCGTTGCGTCTCAAGTCCAATCATGTTGTACTTGTACTTGTCTCACATGTGTTAGGGATAACGAGCCAAATCTAAGACTCTGACATGTGGGAGAACAAGAAGCTAACTGCCAAGATAAAAGTCCTCGTCTACCAAGCCTGTGTCCTTAGTACTCTTCGTTATGGCAGTGAAACCTGGACAACTTACTCACACCAAGAAAAACGTTTAAACAGCTTTCATATGCGATGTCTGCGAAGAATACTTGTTATCAAGTGGCAAGACAAAGTCACAAATACTGAAGTATTGGAAAGATCAGGTTGTGCGACGATGTGTTCCATGCTCAGTCTTCGTAGACTTAGGTGGATAGGACATGTTAGAAGGATGGATGATGGTAGAATACCAAAGGACATCTTTTTTGGTGAATTACAGATGGGTAGGAGCTTTCAGGGATGGCCTCTACTACAATACAAAGATTGTGTAAGCGGGACATGATTGATACAGGCATTGATAATGCAAATTGGGAGCAAGTCGCCGCTGAACGTGTTGCATGGAGGGCAACTATCAGAAATGGAATAAAGGCAAAGGAGAAAAAGATTGCAGATAAAGCACATACAGAGCGTGAGAGGCGTAAGATGGTACATGATGGTGGAAATGACCATGTTTTCACATGCATCCACTGTGGACAAACATTTGCAGCACTAATTGGCCTTATCAGCCACACTCGCCACCGCCATGGGTCGTAGTTATTAAGCCTTTTTGAAGCACAATGTACCAAACTATCGTCTGTCATGACGGAAAGGTGCCAATGGTTACATACATTTTATAAGCATTACCTGTCCTATCACTTTTTATTGAAGCAACATAACAATTACACTGTTTTCTAGCCTGCGGTAAAAACAAAAGAGTGTATTTAACTGATTGCCTGCCAAACAATAATTGGGTCCTGACCAGACATAAATTCATGGCAGAATATATGGGAAGTAGGGGTGTGTCATCATAATGTTGTAAAAATGGTTAAAATTGTAGCAGATATATTGTATTATATATCAAATTAAAGGGGATTGCACAAGAAACATGTTAGTATTGCTACTATTGCTATAGGTTAGAAATATAATAAAAATAATAATATAATTTGTAAAATCATTTCAAAATAAAGAGGTAAAAAGTATTTAAAATTGCACTTATCAAGGTGTTTTCTATACTCCTCTGCTGCTAATCCTGTTTAATTTACTGAATAATGAAACAAACACCACTTGTCTTCAACAATATAAACAGAATTGCTCCTTAAATCCATCCAAAAATAAGTTTTGCTGCAGATTCTAACGCATGTCTTTTTCACACAACATTTAGAAAATCAGGAAAACACTTGGCAAATGTGTTCTAAATAGATAGACAATTAATATATACACATATTTGTTTATTGTTATTTAAAATATGTGGCCGTCTATTTGTGATAGGCTGCAAAGCAAAATTTGGGGCACAAGTGTGGTCTATTAGTGCATCCGGAGCAAACAAAAGATGATATGCGTCGCTTAGCTGGAGTGCTGCACAAACCACAGATTCTGGCAACACCAACATATTCTATCAAATGCTTGGCTCCTGTCACTCTTTCAACATAATTTCCTGCAACAGACTTTTTGTAATTCTTTGGCATGCAGAGTGTGGCACTTTCAGGAATAATTTGAGCTGCTTCGCGATGTGCATTTTCCAGTAAACTTTGCCTCGTATCCTTCAATGACAGTGTTTTCCCTCCATTCTCTGTTTGGCATATGATGTGCAGGATGTGTACATTGGTCTGTGCAATTTCAAAGACCAAGTAGTAGATCTTCTTCCACCACTTAATGGTTTACCTATCATGCATATTATAATATCCAACCATTTTGTCCATTCTGTCGCAGTCATTCATCATCTCATCTCATCTCATCATGTTTCTATTGTTCCTTGCGGTGTCGAGGTGAAGTTTAAACAGCGGGAGAGTGCCCGCTTATGAGCTTCATATATCGATATTTCTATGGACGCTGTTATTCCCTGCGTCCATCGTTTACGTGGTCGGCCTCTTCCTCTGCTTCCCTCTGGTCTGTACATCATTGCTTATTGTGGCATACTGTTAGTTGGTAACCTGCTTGCATGGCCAAACCATTTGACTTGCTGCCTTCTAATAAAATCTAGTGCAGCCATAACCCCCAATTTAATCCTGATTTCTTCATTTGTGATCTTATCTTGTGGCAAATTAGAAGAGAACAGAGGCCCCTAACAAGAAAGGTCTCCAGAAGTATATCTATGTATGATAGATAAATGAGATACAGGTATAATTTAGCAAGTTGTCTAGAGGCATTTCAAATGAAATTGAAAACCATTCCCGCTTAGCCCTTTAGAGGAATCAATTTTCCTGGCTCAGAACCCCCACTGTGAGCTTCTTAGACCTAAGCTCAAGTCCCTACACAGAAAATGTATTGCTTGTTGTGGTATACTGTTAGTTGGTAACCTGCTTGCATGGCCAAACCATTTGACTTGCTGCCTTCTAATAAAATCTAGTGCAGCTATAACCCCCACTTTAGTCCTGATTTCTTCATTTCTGATCTTATCTCTTCTTGATACATTGAGTATTCTTCTCAGGAATCTCATTTCTGTTGTTGTGATTTTTCTTTTCTCTTTTTCTGTCATTGTCCAGGTTTGGCATTGGTAACATAGAGTTGGTAGGAAGATTGTGTTGTAAAGTTCTTTCTTAGTAGTGATTGATACATGTTTGTTCTTTAGTATTGGTGCCATTTGTCCAATGAGTTGGTTTACCTTATTGCATCTATTTTCGATCTCGTCTTCTGATTTGCCATTTGATGATATTATACTTCCTAGGTACTTGACACTCTTTACTTGTTTCAAGGGATGTTCATTTAGGTGAATCGTTGTTGTTTTTCTTCTTTAGCTATAGTCAATTACCTCTGTTTTACTTGTGCTAATTTTCATGTTATGTTCCCTACACATTTCGTTTAGACTATTCATGTGGTCTTGTAATTCAGCTTCTGATTTTGCTATTAGTGCTTGGTCGTCCGCAAACAGGAGTTCTCTAATGGTTAGATTTGCAGATGGTTCTTCTTCTGTGTTCTCGTCATGCGGTGTTCTTGCTGTCTCTGTTTGGCTGGTTTCTTTACATATGTTGTCTATATATGTTATAACTAAGAGAGGGGACAGGACACAACCTTGTCGTACTCCAGATCTTATGGTGAAGGGTTCTGAGTGTCCTCCAGTTGCTCTCACTATGAATTCACTGTTGTTGTATAAGCTTCTACATAGATTTGTTATATGTGTACTCACTCCATATTGTTTAAGGATTTCCCACAGCTTGTTTCTATCTACTCTATCAAATGCCTTTTCTTGTCGACAAAAGCTAAGTAGAGTGTTTCATTGAATTCGATTGATTTTTCTATAAGTTGTCTAAGAGCAAAAATGGCATCTGTGCATCCTTTGTTTTTCCTAAATCTAAGTTGTGTTTCGCTTAGCTAGGGTTCTATAATAGTTTGTAATCTTTTCTCAAGAGTGTTGCAAAATATTTTCCCAGTATTTAACAGTGAAATGCCTCTGTATTGTGAAGTCTCTTTTGCTGCCTTTGTTTTTTCCAAATTGGGACAATTATGGCGTTTCCCCAGTCTCGTGCTGTCTGTTGTTCTACCCAAACTTGGTTAAATAGTCTATGTAGCCATGCTGTTCCTACTTCTCTTGCGGCTTTAATTAGTTCATTTGGTATTTCATCTTGTCCTGGTGATTTGTTCAATGGGGCTAATCTGATGGCTTATATAATTTATTCTTTCAGTATGTCTGGTTCTAGTTCTTCGGTGGCATCTGTGTCGTTTTCTTGAATTCCTGTGACATCTGATGGGATGTTGAGAAGTTGTTCGAAGTACTGGTTCCATCTTATTCGGATTTGTCTTTGTTCACTTATTGGTTCTCCATTTTCACTGTTAATTATTTCAGTTGGGTCAAAGGGTTCTCCTCTGGTTCTCATTGCACTTATCTTTATAGAAGTTTAAAGTTGCCTCCTTGTAGATTTTATTTAGAGATTCTCCATACTCCTCCCAGTCTTTTTGTTGTTCTCTCTTTACCGTTCTATTCACATGTCTTCTCGCTATTCTATATTCTATGTAATCGCATTCCTGTTTGCTCTTCAACCACTTTTTATATTTTTCCTTTTTGTCTTTTACAGCTTTCTTTACTTCTGCGTTCCACCAACTTATTATTTTCTTGATCCATGTGTTTTGTTTTTTCGTGGTTCCACATGTTATCTTTGCAGTATTTCTTCTTCTTCTTCTTCGTTCATCCGGAGTTTTTTTTCGGATGTGATTGCGTTGTGCCTGTTTACAGCAGAGCTGCGTTCTTGCGCCGTTAGGCCGACACATCCGACTTCTGCGGGCATTTGTTGACCGGGTTAACCTTCCCGGGGGTTTCTTAGGACGTTTGACTCTCACTGTTGTGGTGTTATCCCCCATCCCAGCTGGTCCATATAGAACAGCCAAAGATCCTGGTCAGCCCTCAAGGGAAGGCAGGGGCAGACCATGGGCATTCCCCGCCATCCAAGGAGGCTTCCATACTTGCAGAGCCGATACATAGCGCTCTGGTACTGGGCTCACCCAAGGAATCGTCACGTCCTGCACATGGCTGCTTAGCCTCACTTCCGTATATTGGGCCTTCCGTTCACCATAGGCTGTTCTTCCGGAAACCAGAAGTATGCAGTCTGCAGATGACATCCACACGGTGAGCATTCGATTCGGCCTTTCCATGTAATGGATTTGCTATCCAAGCAATATTCCATTTCGTGCCACTAGGACACTTTTCCACCTTTTATGAGGCCCACACAATGGGCTTTTGATTCGGACTTTCCACGTAATGGATTTGCTATCCAAGCAATATTCCATTTCGTGCCACTATGACACTTTTCCACCTTTTATGAAGCCCACACAGCGAGCTTTCGATTTGGACTTTCCACATAATGGATTTGCTATCCAAGCAATATTCCATTTCATGCCTCTGGGTCTTCATGCACCTTTAAATGTCAACCTGTATGTAGTTAAAGTAAGCTGCGGTCAACTTGAGCTTGTTGATATCTCCATAGAGCTTGTCCTCAAATGAAGCAGGTGTGGGCCAAAATATCTTTCTCTGTTCTGCATACGTTGGGCAATCCTGCAGCAAATGTTTTGCTGTCATTTTTCCAGTTCTACAATTACATTCATCGGTATCTCCTATCTTTAGTTTATTGAACAAGTGGTATTTCAGCCTGTTATGTCCTGTGCGGAGTCTGAAGATTGCTACTTGTTCTCTTCGGTCGAGTTTGTAATATGCATCATCCTTCTGATGGCCTGGATGCTCAGATTCCCATTTGGTTCTATAAGTGCTTTTTATCAACCTCTTTGCCTCATTATAGGTTATGTCTATGTCAGGCTGTGGTAGTCGTCCGCCCTCTTTTGCCAGTCTGTCAGCCTCTTCGTTTCCAGGTATACTGCAATGTGATGGATCCACTGTATTACAACTTTTTTGGATTTCTGGCATAGACCATGGAGTGCTGCTCTTAGGTCAGTTAGTTCTGTGCTGTTATTGCTCTTGAGTATTGAGACAGCTGACTTTGCATCTGTGAAGATAGCTATTTGCTTCTCTTTATTTTCCTCCATCAGGAGCATTTCTGCTGCAGTTTTCAAAGCCTCTACCTCCGCTTTGAAGTTACTTGAAAATTTTCCAGTTGCCATTGAATGTGTTTTTTTCACTCCATTTTTTTAAATTTAGGAGAATTCCTCCTCCTCCATTCTCTATTGAATTTTTGGCTGATCCATCTGTATATGCATGGGTCCAATTGCTGCTTGGGTAATGTTCTTTTATGTAGTTTAAGGTTATTTCTCTTCTTTCGGTTTCATGCTGAGTGTTCTTTTTCTCAATACCAGGAATGTTTTCTATCATCTCAGGCAGTTGCTGCTGTCTCCAAGCTGGGAACTTGTGTGCATTGTGTATGGGCTTGACTGTTGATATGTTAAGAATAGGATCTGACCTAATCCTTCGTTTTGCAGTTTCTACAAAGTTGCTACGCTTCAGTCTTCCCTTTCCAAAACCATTAAATCTGTTGTACATAGGGTGGTCTGTCAATCTTCTAAATTTTTCTGCTTGTTGCTGGGCTCTGCTATCTCTTCTATCCTGCATTGGTTGTAAACAAGTGATCTTTTCTAGTTCATTAATAGGCGTTGTCTTCAGGCTTCCAGTTATGATTCGCATTCCTTGGTTTTGGACTCTACTTATTTTGTTAAAGTTTGACTTAGCTGCTGTTGCCCAAGCTGCAATGCCATATTCCAGTACTGGCCTCACCCGTCCAGTATATAACTTCTTGAGAACTTTCTCATCTGCTCCCCACGTTGGTAACATAGATTTAGGAAATTTTTGAAAAATCTTTTTAGGTATTATCTGTTATTTTTTTAGTATTTGTCATTTTCCCTGGTTGGTTTCTTATTGATCTTTTTCGATTCTCTTCTGTTTGCCATTGTGATTTATATTCCTAGGATTGCACCTTTTTGTTTAAAGGGGATTTCTTTATGTTTTGTTGTTTTATCTTCTTTAGCTATAGTCAATATTTTTTTACTTGTCAATTTTCTGTTTTTTCCCTCACACTTTGTTTGATTTATGTTCTTTAATTCAGCTTTGATTTTGCTATTGTGCTTGGTCGTCCACAAACGGAGTTCTCTAATGGTTGATTTCCGGGGTTCTTTTCTGTCTCTGTTTGGTTTGTTTTTTTACATTGTTGTCTATATATGTTTAAAAAAGGAGGGGAAAGGCCAACCTTTTGTATCCAGCGGGAAGGGTTTTGCCTCCTTTGCTCTCCTATCATTCAGTTGTTGTTGTTCACAAAATTTGTTAATTGTCCACTCCATATTTTTAAGGATTTCCCAAGCTTGTTTCATCTTCTATAAAAGCCTTTTCTTGTGAAAAAGAATGAGTTTTCATTAATTCATTTTTTTTCTATAATTTCTAAGGCAAAAATGACATTTGCATTTTGTTTTTAAAATTAATTTGTTTTTTCCTTATGGGGCTATAAAGTTTGTAATCTTTTTAAAGATTTCAAAATATTTCCCAGATACAAACGTGAAATATTGTATTGTGAAGTTTTTTCTCCTTTTTTTTTCCTTGGGGAAATTTGGGCCCGTTTCCCCAGTTGTGTGCTGTTGTTCTACCCAAATTTTTTATCTATGAGCCTGTTTTTTACTTTCTTCCTTTAATTTTCATTTGGTATTTATTTGTCCGGGATTTGTTCAAGGGGCTAATATTGGCTTATAAAATTCCAGTAGTCTGGTTCTAGCGGGGGGACTTGCGCTTGAATTCCGGACACTGATATTTAAAATTTTTGAATCGGGTTATTTATTGGTTTTTGCTTTTTTCACTTTTGGTTCTCCTTTTTCACAAATTTATTGGGAAAGGGTTTCCCTGGCTTTGACGTATCTTTAAGAAGTTTAAAATTTGCCTCCTTTTTTTTAATTTGGCCCCATACTCCTCCCAGCTTTTGTTTTTCTCTTTACTTTCTATTCACATGTCTTCTGCTTTTCTTTTCATGTAATCGCATTCCTGTTTGTCTTCCCACTTTTTAAAAACCTTTTTGTCTTTTCGCTTTCTTTACTTCCCGTCCATCAACTTATTAGTTTCTTGACCAGGTTTTTTTTTCGTGGCCACAGACTTTGCAATTTAAAATGCTTCATTTGAACATCTCTCATTCTCCTTCCACTGTCTTTCTTTCTATAGGTAATTTTAATAAGATTTCAGTGAGCTCTTTTTTATAATTTTCCCTCACTGCCTCGTCTTTGAGATTTTTAAAGTTTACTGATTCGTATGGGATGTATTTTCCTGGTCTTTGCTTCCTTCTACTGATGGTTCTTATTGTGGCAACGACTGCTTTGTTGTATGTGTTTATAACTAAATTGGGCACTGCCCTTGCATCTAATATATTTCTCTTTCTGTTATTTCTTGTTAATATAAAATCGAATTGGTTTTTAGAATCTAAATCGTTCCATTTATACCAGGTGTATATTTGTGAGTCTTTGTGTATATAGAATGTATTTATTATATAGAGGTCGTGTTGGCTGCATAGCTCTATCAGTCTACTTCCGTTATTATTTCTTTTATTATGTTTGTCTCCAAATGCTCCAAGATATTTTTCTGTGCCAGCTCTGATGTGCCCTAGTCTTGCATTGAAGTCTCCCATAACTATGATGTTGTCCTGCTTATCTATTTTATTTAGCACGTCATGGATGTCTTCGTAGAATTCCACGCATTCTTGCTCATTATTGTTTGTATTACATGGTGAGTATATTTGTATATATGTTGTAATTGTTTGTTCTTTTATTCTCACTGTTATGATTCTTTCTTATATATATTTTATTTCTAGTATTCCTCTTGCTAGCCGTGATTCAATGACTATTCCCACACTGTGTCTTGCCCTTTCTTGCTGTTCCACTCCAGAGTTGACAAACGTGTAACTGTGGTGGATCCCCATGCATCTTCCCCCTTTATTCTGGTGTCCGCTATTCCCATCAGTCCAATTTTCCTCTCTTTCAATGTTTCTATAAGTTCTTCTTCTTTACTATTAAAACCGCAGACGTTCATTGTGCCTATTTTTTTAATCGCTGACCTATCTCGTATTCCATTAACATTGCCGGGTCTATATCCATTTAGGTCAGTCTGTTTATACTTCTTAGTTTTTCTACGAGCAGTATGAAGATCCCCTGCCGGCTTGCTAGGCCAGTCGCAGGTTTAGGACAAAAATCTGACCATGGGAGTCCATCCCCTATGGCGAGTCACATCCCCTTTAACCCATAACCTCGCGGTCATGGTTTCCCAGTCTACACCATGTGGAGGTGGGGTTGACTTGTGTAGTCTGCGGGTCATTAGCAGGTTACTAATTTTCACTTTTCACCCCTCCTGGGAGAGGCTAGCCGATCCCAACCCTACTGGCTGCAGGGCCAGGCGCAGTACACACCTTGTAGTTCGTGTAGCCATTCATCGGCATGTTATATTCATGGATTATCTTCAGCTTGCTGACCAGTTTCCTCATTCCGATCTCAGCAGTTCCAACTATAGATTTGGTGGAGACAAAAATGCATGGCTTTTTAGCTTTTTTTTTATCTCTCAATGCCACGCACAATATTCTATCTCCTTCAAGAAACCACTTCTTCTCTTGATGCTGAAGTCGCAAACACTTCAACTCTGGAGGAAAGCCCACTCGGTTGACATTCAGTTTGCCTGTCTAATTGAAATTGTTGGAACGTAGATAATCAATCAGATCTTTTGAAGAGTAGAATCTGTCAGCAAAGATGTGATGGCCAGGTCCGAGAACATTCAGTAGTGTGGCAAACACTTTCATTGCATGAGCAGTTGTGGGATCTACATCCGGATTGTAAGCCAGTCGCAGAATCACAAAGGCCAAATGTTTTGATGTGGTTCTTGTGAGACTTTGTTGCATTGTATTGTTTGTGCTGAAATCTGCCCTGCAACCCAATAAACCAATTCATCAATGGACACATTTTAAAATGGGTAATATGCTGCCTGGAATTTCTTCAGAATCATGTCAACAATAGATTCAATTTTAATCGCGCCCACTGCGTCTGGTTCACATACGTGAAGCATGGTGTGATAAATAGATTCAAATCGATTCCTGGAAAACATAGTGGCATACCAAGGAGTATAATAAATGTGCAGTTGTACTCCAATAGTCCTTGATCCATGGTCTTCGATCAAGCCCCATAGAAATAATGACAGACGTAAACTTCAGCCATTCGTGCTTCGTGAATGGGGTCCAGGATAGCAGACGAGAATGTTTTCTTTAAGGAGTGTTCTGTATCAACATCTTTTCTGCATATTCATTTATGTTTTAAATTAAACAATCCACTATGTCATCATCAAAAAAAAAAAAAAACACACACACACTTTTAAAAATCCATAGGAGTTTTAAGTTGATAAAATACATGGTTAACGTCACACCTTCGAGGACGAAACTCAAATTGAGGTTTTGCTTCCCCTTCTGGCACATCATGCCATGTCGGTCCTGTTGAATATGATGTTAGGGATGCTTCAGGCTCTACAGAAGCTTGTAAAATTAAAGAGTTTTTACCTCCAGATTTATTCGTCTTTTGAACTGTTTGCTTTCGTTTGCCCTTAGTAGTAATTCTGACATCCTGATATTCATTGTCAGACACCTCAGTTGATGACAAACTTCCACTGCCATTGCACGTTTCCCTATCCACAAGTGGCAAAACTGTAGACAAACTACTAATACTACTATCAGAATCTTCGCTCAAATCGGAATCGCTATCGTATAAAACCGTTTCAAACAACAATCTTGCTTGATCTGATGTAAGTCTACGATGCCGCAAAGTCGAAGGCGCTGCCATTTGTAAAAGCAAAAAAACAAACAAAAAAAATCAAAACAACTCTACTAAACACTCGATTTCGACTTTTAAAATGGATTCTGGCGCTTTCTTTCTCACAGACGGAAAAGACATCTTTCTGTTTCTAAATTTTAAGTTAACGGAGCACTAAAAAGTGCCGAAAATATAAGAACTAGAACAATTAACGCACTGTCTATATCGAACCTACCTACTGGTTTATGGGTGCCAAGTTCGTTCCATGGAACCAATGCAGTGGTTCACGGCAGGCAATCAGTTAAGATCATAAAGCATCTAAGTTATAATTCGCCTGATGGAAGGGTATACTGGTAATAGGGACAGCTAATCCACAAGCAAAAATCAGTCCAGAGCACTTGAATTAGAGGCACGTGTATGGACTTCGCTTGAGTTAAAAGTTAGCTAACGCCAAAAAAAAAAAAAAGAAGTTGTGGTCTGCTGGAGTGCGAAACAGCAGGCGAGCGAATGTGTCGGCTTGTAGCGCGCCAATAGTGGGACTACTCAATGCGGATAAGGAAGATGTTCTGGAAATGTGCACAGCAAGGCTAGTTGTGAGTTTTCTTTCACAGACAGATTAATAAATATAGACAGTAATTATCACCTCTTTTCTTCCGTCGTTAGAGTGAGTAGAGTTTAATAGCGTGGAGGAACAGCCGGTGTGCACATGTTGCGTGCGGGTAAGGAAAATAGTATTTGAAATGTACAGTTAACGCTCAAATGTTAATATCGGCTTATACAGAGATGCTTTCTCTCTGCAGATTAAGACACTTTTAGACACTTAGCGTCAAGTTTTATTACTCTACCGTTTATCTTGTAACAGGGCAGGCTTTAGTACTAAGTTGTTAGTTCATTTGCTCTTGGAGATTGGGGGGGGGGGGGGGGGGGGTCAGTTTGATTTCCTTTTTGTCTGAGACACCCCTTCCCTACTCTCGTTAATTTGGCAGTCCGATTTTGGATCAAAAGAAATTGTAATCATCTTCATTCCCATTGAAATTGTTTGTTGAAATATCTAAATCTGACCAAACAAAAATGAATGGCGGAAAACTGGAAGTAGGGATGTGTCACAGTTATGACTTCAAGGTTGTTAATATGGTAGCAGACATGTATTATAACGCAGTGACAATATCTCGGCGATATATAAGCCCACGGCAATTACTGGAAGTCGTTTAAGATGACTGATCAACACATGACACTTAATCAGCTAACTGTTTGATCGGCGAGCCAGTTCTTGTATTCCTGGGCGGTTAGGGTTGCCAAACAGTGTTTTCCGGATTAGTTACGGTTACACTGTCCCGAAAAATATTTTCAGGACGCTCGTTTGTCCCAGTCCACAACCCCTTCCTCCCCATCCCCTACCGACACCCTCAACTCCGGGGCAAATAATACATTTAATTAATTCAAACGCGTTGGTAGAACTGCTCAATTTGAAAACGCCAAATGTTTGCACGCGTAAGTGCTGTTGTTCCACTTTCATTGTTTCAATGATTATTACGGTTCTTCGGTTTCAGTATATGACGTGTACAAAATTGGTTGTAAGCTAAGCTGTATTTCACAGCGTGATCTCTATGCCTGGTGAAATGAGTACGTGTTTATGTTTCATCAGATATTTCTGAAATAATTGCTAGACATTTTTAAATCGTATTAACGGATTTAGAAAATACCGAAAAATTGTCCTTGAATGAACAATATTCAGAAGAATGGTTTTTCAATAAGCAAGGAAGCGATGACCATGAGATAGAGTGTGAAATGGCAAATATTGCATATCCATTGAAGGGCGAACATAACAAACCACGTTGAAGCCTTGAAGAATTATTGAAGCTCTTCAAAAAAAATGAACTCTATTTTTAAAAAAAATTTACAGTGCCAAATTTAAAATGCGCTGCTGCCGTTAAAAAACATCTTATTTACGTATTAATCTGTGTGACATCTTTGGTTCTTCTTATTTTGTTTTCTTTTATAACGTTGCAAGTTCTTGGTAGAACAATGATTTTCCCGGTTGTCACCCTTTTTTCACTTTCCCAAATGCAACTTAAAAAGGGTTTCCCTTTATTTCTGCTGGACGCTGCACCCTTGCTGAAGGGGAAATGCCCTATTACACCCCACTACAACTTTTTTATACAACACCAGGAGGCAATAAATGTTTTCCCGCAGGCTTCTTCCGGTACAAGCACTATTGATACAACACTCATGGTGTCAATGCCCGTTACTCCTCCCCCTTTTGGGAAAAAATTTTACCTCTGATTCCCTTAGCTTAAATGCCACAGAAAATGATTCCTTTCTTACATAATTTCCCCCAAAAATGCCCTCTAGGGAACCCCTGCCTTACGGGTTTCACCAGCCAAGGTGGGGTGCTCCAAGGGGTAACATCTCCACTGTACGGGACAGCCGTCTAAACCCCTGTACTGCCTCTCAGATTGCCTTCCCAGGTGTATCACCCCCATCATGTGCCATGCCGGTAAACGTGGGGGATGTTTACTCATGATCCCAAACGTGGATCGTCCGTGTTCTTCTGACCATGCCCAACCGCCATCCAGGTACTTGCTTCAGGTCTTCCCCGGTTGTTCCCTGATCTTACCCGTTTTACGTTCTCCGTCATTTCCCATAAAATGCCCAAAAAATTTTACTGTCTCGTCAATGCCAATCAGTTCATCTTCATTTGTTTCTTTGGAACTTTTTCGGTCTTTCTGGCTTCCTGGATTCCCAGGTGTCGCCTGTTGTAAAACGGAAGCGGTATTGTAGGTCTTCCCCTAGTCTTCCCTGAACAAATATTGTTCCTTCCCAGGCTTTCCAAATGGGGGGCTTGTTTTACTGGCACAATTCCAATATAGAATCGGCTGTCTTGGGCCCGTCGGTCCATTTGCGTTGAAAACTGGAAGGCCCCCCTATTGTTCTTACGCGTAGGCCCTTAAAAAACAAAAATTTGGGTTCCTTACGTTCATGTCACTTGAAGAATCCATAAAAAAACCGTAACCCCAAATCGGCACTCAAAGGAATGGACAGGCCGAACTCCTAGCACGGCGAAAATCAAAAAACTTTGGTTTTTTTAGTCCAAAATCACCGCACAAGATTAAAACCATCCCTAGGAACATTTAGTGTTTTAAATCACACCCACACGCCCCCATCTTGAAGGGAAAACTTCTATATTGTTAAAAAAAAATGATTTTATCTATAAATATAAAATGGAATAAATATATGTGATTATTTAAAATTTATCATAAAAAAAGGAAAAAAATATGAGATGTTCATTTTCTGAAACCAGATAATCGAGGCAATTGGGCGTTGCAAACACAAGGATGATCCACCTGCACCGCATGAGAGTGAAGGAGACACATTTTGCTGGTGTGAGAAGATGAGTCACATCAGAGTGATGGAGTGATGGTTCCCACCAGGGCAAGGTTGGTCTATCCTGTCCAATGTACTAATCCCTTCACCTTCCCTCATTTATCTCTCTCTCCTCTTTCCTTTTTCTTTTTTTTCATCCCCTCCCATTGTTTATGTAAGTATGGGTATATGTTGTGATACTTATTCTCAACAGGACTGGTGGTCAATTTTTTTTTGGCTTAACTCTAGGGGTAGATTCGAAATGCTGAAGATTGTCATCAGGAGGGATCAAGGTCCTCAATGCAGGATGAGGAAATTACCTTGATACTACTGAAAGAGCGAATCTCCATTAACCACTATTGACTCCTCCGATGTCAGGAGCCACTTCAACATGGTGGAAATCAGCTAAGTCTTTTATTACTACACTCTAGCTAACCAATGCCAACAACAGCGTCCTTACACAAGTAGTATTTTAATTTCAGGAACTCCTATAGAGAAATGAACATTTTTAATCCTGTGTTTTTAGTTCATGGACATGTCTGTGATGGTTAAGGCTAACACAATAGACATTTATAGCTCATGTTTTAGATGGACTCACGAACTTAGTAATACCATCTGATGTGATCGAGACAACCGTTAACAGCTTACTGGTGATGGATCTGTGTTAGTTTACTTCCTTCATTGTAAGGACACATAAACAGTTGCTTAAAAAGGTAGAGATAACTAGTATGTCTTTATTGAGGTGTTATATTTTGAGTTGTGTAATAATCTGATATGTCACACACGAGGATACACACTCCCTCTTTCCCCCATGTTATCCCATTGTAATGGTATAAGTTGTATTACGGAGTTGTTTATGTACTTGTTGATTTATGTTTAAGTTTTATGTGTGTTCACATTGATAATATTCATCAAGTGACATCATCATTATAGAGCAGAATGTTGCAGGATAACCACACTGACTTTCAGTATATCAAGAATGAGTGTTCTCATCTCTGAAGTTCGATAGCTTTCCTGTGCTCTGCTGGCCCTCTGTTAGGAAACATTACCTTATGATCTGTCGTCAACCCCAGGGAGTCTTATCGAGCCATTTCAGGGTTTCTCATAACAGTTGGCGATTAGGATTTGAGGATTCATCTTCCATTTCATTTTAACATACCACAACTTTCAGCTTTGTTTTCAGGCTTATTCCATTTAATAATTACACTACATTAGGAAGGAAAGGAATATGAAGAGATAACAGTAACACTGTAACCCAACATGCATGTCGCATGGGAATATTAAGATTTTTTTCTGTTGGACAGGCTACCCCGTTAAGTAGACAACTTTAACTGCAAAATTCAGCCAACTACGAAGCAGTCTAACAAAAAGGAAGGACAAACAACTCCACCAACCAAGATTAAAGAAGCATCTTCCCCAAGAAGACGCATGACACGATGCGAAGAAACCCCTAAGAAGTCTATGTACCCCTTGACGTTCTTTCTGATAGGAACATATCTAGAATTGACACCTATGGTGTTAGAACCGTGTATGAATTGGGGGTTAAGTTTAGTTGAACCAAGAACTGACATCACAGCTCTCGGGACATTCCCAGTCAATAAACGAAATCACATCACTAGGGAATTCCCAGTAAAGAACCGACATCACATCACTAGGGACATTCCCAGTCAAGAATCGACATCACATCACTAGGGACATTCCTAGTCAAGAATGGATATCACGTCATCAGGGGACATGTGTACATGTGGATTGGCGTCGTAGACAGCAGAGCACATACTCCAAGACTGTCCAATATACAACATATCTAGGCAAACCTTCTGGTCTAGAGAGACAGCAGTGGCAGATAAACTCTATGGACCGCTGAGTGAACTAAACAAGACAGTTAAATTCATACAAGAGACAACACTGCAATTATAGACATATTTCAAGCGAACGAAAGAAGAAGAAATAAGAAGGGACATTCCCAGTCAAGAACCGACATCAATTACATCATCAGGAACATTCCCAGTCAAAAATCGACATATATCATCAGGGACATTCACAGTCAAGAACCGATATCACATCATCAGGGACATTCACAGTCAAGAATCGACATCACATCATCAGGGCATTCCTAGTCAAGAACCGACATCACATCACTAGGGACATTTCCAGTCAAGAACTGACATCACATCATCAGAGAAATTCCCAGTCAAGAACCGACATCACAGCACTCGGGAAATTCTCAGTCAAGAACCGACATCACAGCACTCGGGAAATTCCAAGTCAAGAACCGACATCACATCACTAGGGACATTTCCAGTTATGAACCGACATCATAGCACTCGGGAAATTCCCAGTCAAGAATCCATATCACATCACTAGGGATATTCCCAGTCATGAACCGACATCACAGCACTCGGGAAATTACCATATGCGTCCAGTTCTCATCTGCAACAACCAGCGAAGAATTCCAATACTAATGGTACCATGTGCAGTCTGATTATCTGTCCGTTTGACCATTCCAATACTAATGGTACCATGTGCCAGACACGAGAGGTACATCGGGAAAACGAGGTGCCTCGTCAACCAACACAGAACTGGCACTATTAGTCACCGAACGCTGGTGCATATGCTGGGGGGGGGGGGGGATCTGAGCACCCATGGACCTGTCCGGAGTGCAATGAAGATACCCCAACTGATAAATGATAACTGATAACTGACAGATCAACATTTAAAATCACTGTATCCAAACAATTATGTAAAGTTGATTTATTTGGTTGTTTCGGGATTTGAGATTTAAATATTGAGCACAACCCATTACTGGCAATACTGATACCCTTGGTCAATATTTAAATTATGTAAAGATCAACATTTAACACCACTGCATCTAAACAAGTCAACAAAGATCAATATTTAACACCATTGCATCTAAACAACTATGCAAAGATCAAAGATATTTAACGCCATTGTATATACTCATCATCATCATGTGTTGTGCCGATAAGTGTGGGCTGTTATGTTTCGCAATCTCGCACGATCACCAGAGACGTGGATCAGCTCCGTGTTCTTGTCTCAATCATGCCAAGTGGCCAAACCATCCCAGTGTTTACTTCTCTGCTTTCCCTTGTTCTGCATATAAACAAGGAGTTTCCGTGGCAAAGTGGTCAAGCAGTTTGACTCGGGCTCCGAAGGTTGTCGGGTTCGATTCCGGACCGCGTCAT
>JACEFZ010026990.1:0-7500 GCA_014155875.1 Cepaea nemoralis | reverse complement strand
TCACTGTATTCTTGTAAAGTGACCTCACTGTGTTCTTGTAAAGCTGACCTCACTGTATTCTTGTAAAGCTGACCTCACTGTATTCTTGTAAAGTGACCTCACTGTATTCTTGTAAAGCTGACCTCACTGTGTTCTTGTAAAGCTGACCTCACTGTATTCTTGTAAAGCTGACATCACTGTCTTCATGTAAAGCTGACCTCACTGCATTCTTATAAAGCTGACTTTACTGTGTTCTTGTAAAGCTGACCTCACTGTATTCTTGTAAAGCTGACCTCACTCTATTCTTGTAAAGCTGACGGCATTGTGTTCTTATAAAGCTGACCTCACTGTGTTCTTGTAAAGCTGACCTCACTGTATTCTTGTAAAGCTGACCTCACTGTGTTCTTGTAAAGCTGACCTCACTGTATTCTTGTAAAGCTGATCTCACTGTCTTCTTGTAAAGCTGACCTCACTGCATTCTTATAAAGCTGACTTTACTGTGTTCTTGTAAAGCTGACCTCACTGTATTCTTGTAAAGCTGACCTCACTGTATTCTTGTAAAGCTGACCGCATTGTGTTCTTGTAAAGCTGACCTCACTGTGTTCTTGTAAAGCTTACCTCACTATTTTCTTGTAAAGCTGACCTCATTGTGTTCTTGTAAAGCTGACCTCATTGTGTTCTTGTAAAGCTGACCTCACTGTGTTCTTGTAAAGCTGACCTCACTGTGTTCTTGTAAAGCTGACCTCATTGTGTTCTTGTAAAACTGACCTCACTGTGTTCTTGTAAAGCTGACCTCACTGTGTTCTTGTAAAGCTGACCTCACTGTGTTCTTGTAAAGCTGACCTCACTGTGTTCTTGTAAAGCTGACCTCATTGTGTTCTTGTAAAGCTGACCTCACTGTGGTCTTGTAAAGCTGACCTCATTTTGTTCTTGTAAAGCTGACCGCATTGTGTTCTTGTAAAGCTGACCTCACTGTGTTCTTGTAAAGCTGACCTCACTGTGTTCTTGTAAAGCTGACATCACTGTGTTCTTGTAAAGCTGACATCCTACATTTCGCTTTAGTTCTCTTGTGACTTGCATTTCCACAACTTTACCGCGATTAATGTAATTTCGCGCTTCCTTTGACAATGTCTTCTTCGTACACCTTCAGGCATCAAACTGAATATATTCGAAGAAAGCAGCAGTCAACTTGAATTCATTATCTCAACAGTAGCGGGTGTATGCCAGAATTAAAAGTTAAAGTTAGTTAAAGTCCTTTACAGGACTCGCAGTTAACACCAGCATTTTTTGCTGTTGTGATCTCTTTGCAAGTTTACGTTCAGTAGTTTACCATTGCTTTATGAACTACCGGCACCTATACCATTGTCGGACTCCTAGCTTTATTTTTTCAAATGCCATGGAAACCATGGTAACGTCAGAGCGTAGGCGGGGCTACCACGAGCCGGGGAAGGACTTGGGATGGCGCGAAATAAGCAAACATTACAATAACAAAATAGAGATACAATAAATTAAAATTGAAAATAGTAAATATAAGGTACATATCAGCCAGGGGGTCTCCACGTGTGTGAAGGTCTTCTAGTATTCTAATCTTCGTCTTCTTCTTCGGCGTTCCGAGCAATTGAGGTTCTTTGCTGCAGATACAATCCGTCTCCATTCGTTTCTCTGGTTGACCTTCTCTTGCCAGTTATTGATTCCAAGTGCTTGTAGGTCGGTATATATATTATCTCTCCACCGTCTTCTTGGTCTACCTCGGGGTCTCAGGTCATTTATTTCCTGAGTGTAAGCGAGTTTAGTTTCCCTATTATCTTCCATTCTTTCTATATGCCCCAGCCATTGTAGTCTATTAGCCTTCATGATACCAGTGATTAGCTGGGACTTAAACAGATCATAAATGTCTTTGTTACTTCTTCTTTTCCACTCTCCACTTTGTGTATCCCTAATGGGTCCAAAGATGCGTCTTAAAACTTTGTTCTCAAAGATTTGTAACAAGGCTTCGTCTACTTTCGTTGTACTTCAGGTTTCAGAGCCATACAGCACAGCTAGTCTGATCAGTGTTTTGTATATTGTGATTTTGGTGTTAGGAAATAGCGCATTTGATTTTAGTAGATGTTGTAGTCCATAGTATATCTTATTTCCAGAGTTGATTCTAGTTTGTATTTCTTCCCTTATGATGTTAGAGCAGTTGAAGATTGTACCCAGGTATTTGTATGTTTCCGTTCTTTTAATGGTCATATTATCTATTTGTATATGGCCAGAGTTTTTAGCCATTCCTTCTCTTGAAATTACCGTATATTCTGTCTTATCTTGGTTGATAACCAGCCCAATCTGTTGGACATTTTCCTTTAAGTGAGTCAATATTTCCAATGTCTTTTGTTCATTTTCCACTATAATATCTATATCATCTGCATAACCAAGCAGCTTGAGTGTTCCTCCAATATCATATTCCTCCTTTACCTTCCTCACAACTTTCTCTAGAGCCAGATTGAAGAGTAGCGGCGATAGTGCATCACCCTGTTTCAAGCCAGATGTTATTTGGAAAGGGTCTTGCTTGCTTGCTTGCTTGTGTTCGTTGGCTTGAGCTCCAACGCAAAAGTCCTGTATGTCGGATGAAGGCATCCTGTTGTCCAACATCATTGTGATGTCACACAGGACCTGAGGTTTGCGTGAGTATCCGTTGTCCCATGTCTGGCTTATTGGTGTGCAGACTGGTGGTTCCTCGCCATGCAGGCAGATACTCTCCGACTTCGGAAGAATCATCGATCCTACTGATGTTAGCCAGGTCCCCGAAGAGACCTGTTGCCCAGGACGCACGACGTGGACGTGTCAGCAGGTCTTGGCCAGTATATATCCCGGCCCTGGTGCCTTGGAAACACCTCTGCGTCCCTGGAAAGGGTCTGATTTCCTGCCTATATATGTTGCTATATTATAAGTATCTCCCATGCATAGTCTGGTCATATTGATTAACTTCCTTGGTATTCCAAATTTCTGCATAGCATTCCATAGACTTTTCCTATGGACACTATCATAAGCCTTTTTAATATCCACAAAAATGTTATGGAGATCTCTTTTATATTCCCAATGTTTCTCGGTTATTTGTCGTAAGATAAATATCTGATATATTGTTATATGTTTTGTCTAAAACCCGCCTGGTAGTCAACTAATATGTCTTCTGAATATGGTATTAGTCTATTTAGTAGTACTGCGGATAGTATCTTATAGCTTGTGGACAGTAGTGATATTCCTCTATAATTTTCACATTGGAACTTGTCTCCTTTTTTAAAGATAGGTATCAATAATGACTCTTTTTATTATTAGTTCGTATAGCTTTAGATGTAATGCATGGCCACCTGCCTTTATAAATTCAGCAGCAATTCCATCAGCCCCAGTTGCCTTATTGTTTTTAAGTCGTGTTATTACATATAGGATTTCTTCAAATGCAGGTTCTTCAATTTGTGGTTCACACGTTAGAACCTCTTCCTGTGGGAAAGTGTTACTTGGAGCTTCACAATTTAGTAAGTCAACAAAATATTCTTTCCATGTGTTGCACATTTCCTCATTGATATTTATCATATTCCCATTTTCTAGTACTCTAATACGTATTTAAATTTAAATTGTATCACAACGTCTCGTGTTCCATACGTTTTATCAAGCAAATTCGAGTACCGTCGGCGGGCCTGATGAACTGTCGTCGCGGGACGGATCCGGCCCGCGGTCCCTAATTTGGTGACTCCTGGAATATACCAACATGCCAGACGTACCACCAAGACAATTATAAAACATTCAAAGACAATCATGAATAAATACGGATGTCAGAGTCCGGAGGGGGTACAGTGATGCAGTGACATCGTTGCGCCCGCCAGGCGACTTGGCTCCCAGCGGGGATGCAGCAACTTCGTTGCGCCGCCAGGCGAGTGGTAGTTACCGGCCTGCAAGATTGCTGGCTGACGAACGACCAGCGGTCAGGCCAGGACGACGCAAGACGCACGCATGCCTCGTGAAGCCACCTCAGGTGGGAGGCAAGTTGCGAACTAGCGGGAGACAGCTCTGGGACACGGACTTGGACGGACGCATGATGAGAGAAAGGCGTTGTGTGGTTTTCTGTGCAGAAAGTCGAGTGTCTGAACATCTTGAGAGTTAGACTTGTGAGCTGTATTGTGGATGTAAGTGTATTGAAGTATCAAGTATATATTGTTGTGATCATCGTAATGTATTTGATCTGTGAATAAATCCATTGAACGGTGTGTCGTTGAGTCTTACGTCAAATCACGTTGTACTTGTACTGTCTCACATGTGTTAGGTTAGCGAGCCAAGTTTAAGACCCTGACAACGGAGAGGTTCTAAACTAACTCTTTACAAACTCCTCTGGACAATTCTTCCAAAAGTATTAAAGCCATCAGAGATGAGTGCTTCACTTCGTTCACAACAATAAATGATGAGTATGGAAAACACATACTTAACATTCATCATCATTATCATCAAGTGCCATGCCAGCAGGCGTAGGCGTTCATGGCTTTCCACAGAGCTTGGATAACATGCCTCAATGCCACCGTCTCAATCCATCCAGCATCATTTATCTTGGTCCGCCTCTCTTTCCAGTTGTCACGATGTTCTCCAATGTCTCTCTTCTCATCACATGACCGAAGAAAGATGTTTGTCTCTTTCTTATTGTTGTATATAATGTTCTAGTTTCATTAGCCTTTTTCAGACAGTCGTGTTAGTTACTTTGGCAGTCCAAGAAATTCGCAATATTTGTTTTAGAAACCACATCTCTGTTGCTTCCAAGTTCTTCCTAATTTGTTCATTTATATTCTAAGATTCACTGCCATACAGTAATACAGGTTCTATATAGCACTTTAGCACTCTCTTTCTTACATCCGATGATAATAAGTTATTGAGTAGGATACTCTTCATTTTCCGAAATGCAGCCTTTGCTTGTTGTATTCTACTCTTAAACTCTGTTGTGCATCCTCCATCTGATGTTATAAATGTCCTTAGGTATTTAATATTATTCACTTGGTTGAGAATTTCACCTTCTGTTTCCATTTCACATTTTCGTGTCACCTTTTTTCTTTGATACCACCATTGTTAAAGTTTTCTTGATATTCGAGGCGAGTCCTTTATTTGCACCCTCTTGTCACAAAATAAAACCGTGTGTTTAACCGGTTGATTATTATAGAGGATTTTCTGATTAAGCGGACGATCTGCCAGCGACAACTATTTTTACTGACTGGAAAAAACAAATGGGTTGTCAAAATCCCAGGACAATATTTGTAGCTGCACGTGTACATCTCTAACGGATTTGGAACATTCGGTGTTGATGGTGACAGGTCCCGGCATCGCCTTGACAAGTTTGTCAACATTTGAATGCAGATGGAAGCCGTGAGATCACAGGGGCAGATGTAAAGAGGAAGTGAGTGCGCTGAATCATACATCGTTTTGACAAGTCGGATGGAAAACGGAAGTACTCAGCACGGAAGTAAACAGTCCATATGTCATATAGTTTCCGGACATCACTCAGAGGGGCAGATTGCTACTGACAGCTTGTTGAGAAAAAACTCTTTGTTGGAACTCGACAGTAACTCGCTGGCTTGTTTTGGGAATCTAAACCAGTGATGACAGATCTAACATGGAGGGAGCCAGAGGGGGGATGGATCCCTGACAGGGGATGATCTGCCAATGTGCCACCTGTGTGGGGGCATAAAGGATAACGTCACGTGGCCAACTTTGGTAGTTTGCCATATAAACCCGAGTTGGGACCAACTAGGGGGACTTGAAATGCTCTAGTCGGAGTGCCAGGGCACTGCAGTGCTTAGTGGAAATAATATCTACCGTGTGTTAATTAGTGACTTAATTTTACACGTGCCTATAGATGGCAGATGTAGATATGATTGATAGGACTGCAGTAGTGCCATTTAAGGTATAACCTATTATAATATTAGTTCTAATTAATATAGACTGTGCCTTGTTAAACTATAGTGTGATGATTAGCACTGTTAGTGGAAACTAGTTAGAGTAGAATAGTGATATTAACTCTGCTAGTTAAGAATAGATTAGTGAAGTGTTGATAAGCTTTACTAGTTGAGAATTGAGTAATGAGGGATAATTGGGATCTTCCCGTAGGTGTCCCTGGTGGGCGGGGTTCCGCATTCTGTTTGCTGATTTTTTCTTTGTCATAGCCTGATTCGGCTCTAGGTGGGTAGCTAATCTGCTCTATGACTAAGTCTAGTTAGCTAAAGATCATTAAGCAAGGTGATAGGCTTACACTCAGCCGAAAGGATCAGTGACTAGTACTATCACCAGATGTGTTGTTTCTATCCTAGGTTCCCTACCAGATCCAAGGAAACTCAACAGTTTTTGGGAAAGAATCCAATCCCATTCGGAAGAACACCCAGTTCAACAATCAATAAAGTTGCATACAGAACGTAACTAAAGCTAGAAGGAAGTTGATTCACCAAAGAGAGTGATGCGTACTGATGCACCACACAGCATCAGACAGTAGTAACGATCTTGAAAACATTAAGTCTAATAATTACATAGTGTGATATAATCTCGTGTAATAGAACACAAGACTTGATACTTGAGGCTAGATAGACACGAGGGAGGATCCAGTACAGTAACAATTAACATTAATGACTGTGTACACACTACAAAGGACTTGTGCAGTTTTTTTTAAGGAACGATAGGAACGGACATTGTGTAGGGTGCAACCCGGTCCATGATTAACGTTAATACCACCGGTGTCTATTTCGGATGATCATGAAATTGGATTACCAGAGGTCTACAGAGGCCAAAGCAGTATCCGGCAAGATGGTTTCGGCACTGGGTGAGATGTACATGTTCTGACGTAACGTGCTGTGGTCTATCCTTGCTGGGATCAGCTGACTGGGTTGTGGTCTGAGAGTCCGATTGCTACACACTTTATAGAACACGTCACACATTTTCTTCGCATACACGTCTCATACACGTTACACTTTTTTTCTTTTAATAATTAATCTGTATTAATTTTAGAAGCAAGAGTTGTTGAGTATGTTGCGTTGGGAAGTTAGAAGGGGGCATAGTACGACAGTGAGAGAGGTTTGGAAAAGGGGGGTCCAAGGCTGATGGAGTGTGTTGGACGGAAGCTGGTGGATTCTCCAGAATATTTAGAGGGAAAAAAAAAATATTATAATGTGGGTGTCGACTCTCCTCACTCCAGGGACGACACTTTAAAGGAGGACACGACACCTCTGTTACTACAGTATTCAACAATTGTTGTAGGTCTGTTGCATTATCCGCCACCAGTACCGTGTCATTGGCATAGCGTATATTGTTTATATTTAACCTTCGATTAGTATTTCTGACTTCCCTTTGATCTCTCTCATTATTACTTAGCTACTGAGGGAGAAGAGATTCGGTGACAAGACACACCTGTCATACTCCTAGCTTTATCTCTTCGTAACTACCCTCTTTATTTCCCGTTTTAATTGCTACTACTTGGTATTAGTAAATATTTTTTATTATTCTGAGATCTTTCCCATCAAT
>JACEFZ010026989.1:0-17688 GCA_014155875.1 Cepaea nemoralis | reverse complement strand
TTTTCCCATTTTTTGATCTTTATTATTCTTTCTCTGTCGTCCTTAATTCTTCCGGTGAGACTTCTATTCTTCTTTTCTCCTGCACAAGTGTCGTGCTTTATTACTTTAAAGGGCTTTCTTGTGGGTTATCAACACTGAGTGATCTGGACCCAGCCATCTGTATTCTCTTATTTGATACGTCTCGCACTGGTATGGAAACCTGGTTGAGATACATTTAATAGTGAGATCTGTGTCTGCTTCCTCTTCTCCCCTATGTGAGTGTCTTTTCCTCCAGCCGAAATGAAAAGGCTTCCGAAAAACCCCACTCTGACATAGGATAGAAGATTCACCCAACATCTATACTATTCCTACTAATAGAAAACACTGTTACATGCACTTCACTAATATCTATATTCCTATTCTAAAACTATACTCTAATATACCTTATTTAGGCATCTATGTTCCTTTATAGAATTAATGTAAATCCACGAATCGAAATTTATCCGCATCCAAGCACTTTATCCCATTATAAGGGAGGATATTTCTTTCATTACAGGACACATAATTCTATCTTCTCGTCCAGTTGGGAATACACACACTAAACTGACAAAGAAAGTGGCTACTCTTTATAGGTCAGTCTATGTCGCATAATCCTTGACATTGCTGGACAAAGCAAATTCAGACTTCATTATCCCTTGTCAGTGGAAAATTTCTGATCTCGAACTTTTCCGTGTTTAATACAACCCAAACCGCATTCTGCTGTCCAGTCTTAGTCGCAAACCTACCTCCAGAACGCAATAGGCTGGTCCATGATACTGTCTGTCTTTGTAGCAAACTAATTTTTCCACTCGCCAGTTTACCTGTGTTGTAGTCGACTCTCCCGACTTGACCTATATACATATGCGCTGGTCAATCCGTTGTGTTTTATCCTTCTGTTTCATTAACCCTTCTACTCCCTGGGTATTCGCTGCATACAGTCGTCGATCTGGGAATCACTAACATTCAGCATTTCACGACACTTACCAAGAAAATAGCACAAAAAGTTTACCAACTTGCTAAAATTCAGCACTTCCTGGACGAAAGCACACGAAAAATATTCTATACATGCTATATCCAATCACATCTCGATTACTGTTCCACAGTTTGGGATGGTTACCCTAAATCTAATTTAAAACGACTATGTTCTCTACAAAACCGCGCTATTCGTCTGGTTTCTGGCATAAAGCACGTTGAAAGTAATAATTTGTACAGTCATCTAAGACTTCTACCACTTCAAAAGCGCTTCCTTTTCAACAAAGCCAAATTAGTGAATAAAATTATATCTCAAAATACCCCAGAGTATCTTCTGCCGCTGATTCAATCTAATGCAATGAACAGCAAGCGCCTAAATTTGTTACATGTCTCAAAGCCTAGATTGGACCTATACAAAACATGTTTCGCCTATTCTGGTGCTCACTTATGGAATAAGCTGCCTCCAGATCTGAAAACTCCAATGAGTCCCCACACATTTAACCGAAAACTCTTTCAATACTTAATCCATATCGACTATATGCCACCATAATTCATTTACTGGTATAATTGTTCATTATAATTGTTTAACTATAATTGTTCACTATATATGTGTGTGCGTGTGGGAGCGAGAGAGGAGAGAGAGAGAGAAAGTGGGTGTCAGAGAGAGGGAGAGAGTGAATGTGTGTGTGCGCACGTGTATGCGTATGTGTGGAGAGAGTGATTGAGAGAGAAATGGTGGGGAAATGTGTCAGTGCATGCATTCGTACGTGTATGTGTGAGAGTGAGTGAGGGAGTGTGCGCGTACGTGTATGTGTGAGAGAGTGTGATTGAGAGAGTGATTGTGTGTGAAGGATTGTGTGTGAGAGAGTGAGACAGTGGGAGAGTTGATGTGTTAGTGTGTGTGTGAGCGCGCGCATGCATGTGAGTGTGTGTATATGAAAGAATACAGAGAGAGAGAGAGAGCTGAGCAGATGCATGTTATGTAACATGGAATCCATATGTTTGTGTATTCTCATCTGTCATATTATCAGTTAAATACCATTTGATTTTATCATGCATAATATAAACTCATGTTCATTACTGTAGTTTGAGTGAGAGAGTCAGTGAGTGTGAATGAGAGACAGAATGAGTGAGCAGGAGAGTGAATGAGTGAGCATGAGAGTGAATGAGTGAGAGTGAATGAGTGAGTGCGAGAGTGAATGAGTGAGCGTGAGAGTGAATGAGTTAGCGCGAGAGTGAATGCGTGAGAGTGAATGAGTGAGCGGGAGAGAGATAGAGAGAGAGTGTGTGTGTGTGTCACTATTTTTACGTCACATACTTTTTCTGTACACATTTTTCTCCATGTTTAACATTTTTATGAGACTGCTCATGAAAAGTGTCAGTGTATGTGTGGGAGTTTGTTCATACTAGTTTCAATGCTAACATGAGACATTTTGTATGTGTCTAGATGTGAGGAGGTGTGAGTGTGTGTGGAGGATGTGTGTGAGTGTGGGGATATGTGTTGGTGGGGGATGTGTGGGTGGGGGTATGCATTTGGATGGGTTGGGGTGTGTGGGCTTTGGTGGGTAGTGATATTTGTGGGTGTTGGTGGGATGTGTGGATGGATGTGTGGGGGTGAAAGTAGGGATGTGGGAATGGGTGTGGGGGATGTGTATATGGGTGTAGGATATGTGTATGGGACGGATGCGGGGGATGTGTGTTTATGTGGGTGGAGATGTGTGGATGGTTTGAGGAAGTATGTGTGGGTGGCGGGGTTGTGTGGGTAGGGGATTGTGTTGGGTGGATTGGGGATGCAAGGGCGAGTGCTGAGAAGTGTATGGTGTGTGGGTTCGAGATATGTGTGCGGTGTGTTGGTGGGGGATGTGTGCATGATGTGTGGTGTCGTGTCCTCCTTTAAAGTGTCGTCCCTGGAGTGAAGAGAGTCAACACCCACATTATAATATTTTTTCCCTTATCAATATCCTGGAGAATCCACCAGCTTCCGTCCAACACACTCCATCAGCCCGTGGACACCTTTTCCTATCACTCTCTCACTGTCGTACTATGCCCCCTCTCATTCTTCCCCAACGCAACATACTCAACAACTCTTGCTTCTAAAAATTAATAGAGATTAATTTATTAAAAGAAAAGTGTAACGTATATGAGACGTGTATGCAAAGACAATGTGTGTCGTGTATTATAACATAAATGTATATGTCAGCCCTCAAAGTTCAGGATCATAGTGCACACATCATGGCAAGGATTACACGACATCACACGAGTCAGTACAATAGACCTCACCGAAGTCGTATCCTTCTCTCCAGACATGTCCTCCTCCAGGAGCTCTGATAACCATGAGATCTGAATCCCATGTAAATATATAATCCGTGGAAAATACTATTATTGTTCCTAACACAACGGTTCCTATTAGTTCTGTATTTTCACTCTTAAACAGTTAATGTATCTAGACAAAACTGGCTTGCTTTATTCACTAGATATAGTCTGAAAGTTCTGATTTCCTTGATACGTGGAACAACTACACTTCAATGTTTGGTTTCATCTAATGTGAACATCAGTTCCTACTGATCTAGCTCCACATGGGCTGAACATCCATCACTTCCGGTGTGTTAACGATTGGTATGCACTCATGTAGGATACATATACCATTAGGCTCCACTGAGCAATGTGTATTAACTTCTTCCGTTGCGAAAGTGGCTGGCCCATCTCTCTACATCATAATTTATCCGGGATCGGATTTTTCATTGGTTCCGGGTTCTTCATTCCAACCAGAGGGAACCTGTAACATAAATCATACAACTGGTGATAGCCTCCCCATCACTGATCTCTATTAGATGATCGTGGGCCATCGGCCTCGCTCAGAAAATATAATGAACCTACTCTGTCAGGGACAGATGACTCAACCCATTGGTTATCATCCGGCCAAGACAAAAAAAATCAACAAACAGAATGCGGAACCCCGCCCACCAGGGACACCTACTGGAATATCCCAATTATCTCTCATTACTCATTTCTCAACTAGTAAAGCTTATCAACACTTCACTAATCTATTTTCAACTAACAGAGCCAAGTATCACTTCCCTACTCTAGCTGTTTTCCACTACCAGTGCTAATCATCACACTTTAGTTTTAACAAGGCTACAGTCTATATTAATTAGAACTAATTATAATAGGTTCTACCTTAGGCAACACCGCAGTTAGATCCAATTACATCCACTCTTGCCATTACAGGCACGTGTAAAATTAAATTAACTCAATTCGCACACAGTAGACATTTTCCAATCAGAACCGCAGTGCCGAAGCACGTCCGCTAAAATCCAAGGTTTGAGTTCAACTGTCCTCTCCAATCATGGTTTTTGGCAAAACCTAAAATTGGTCACGTGACGGTATTCCTCCTGTCCACACAGGTGTTATTTGGACATATCATCCATTGTCAAGAATCCATTTTCCCTGGCTTAGTCACTGTCAGAGTTGTCATCAGTTGTTTTGACTCCCACAACAAACTAACGAGTTACCGTATGATACAACAACGGGTTTCCCCAACAAGCTGCCAATCTACGTGATGTCCGCAAATTCCAAATTGGCAGACGGACTGTTTTCTTCCGAGCTGAGTACTTCCGCTTCCAATCCGACCTGTTTATAAACTGTCAAAGCGATGTATGATTCAGCTCACCCACTTCCCCTACACATCTGCAGCTGTTAACTTTGCCCGACATGTGATGGCTGACATCCGATTGCAACCAGGATCCGACGGGTTCCATCTGTATTCGAATGTTGATAAACTGTCAAAGCGATGCAGGGATTTGTCTCACTCACCACCGAATGTTCCCAATCCGCCGACCAGATGTAAACACGTGCAGTTACATTTTCTGGATTTGTTGAAACAACCTTTGACCTCGAACGTCCGCTAATTCAGAACGCCTTTATTCTCATAATGGTTAAATCACGTTGGTCCATCATGTGACATGTGGGGGAGGGTATGTTTGTGGTGGTATGGGTGCGGATATGTGTGTGCGTGGAGGATAGTGGGTGGTGTGGGGGATGTGTGTGATGGGTGCGGGGAATATGTGTATGGGTGGGGGTGAGTAGGGGATGTGTGGTGGTTGGGGGAAGTATGTGGGGGTGTGGGTGGGAGATGTGTGCGTGGATGGGGAATGAGTGGGTGAGGGTGTGTGAGTGGCTTAGGGATGTGTAGGTGGGTGAGGGAGTTGTATGTGTCGGGGTGGGATGTGTGAGTGGGTGGAGGATGTGTGTGGGTAGGGGTATTGTGATCGAGAGATGTTTGGTTGGGGGTGGGTGGGGGTGTGGGTGCGTAGTGGAGGATGTATGCATGAGTGAGTGTGTGTTGGTGGACGGGTAGGGAATGTGTGTGTGGGTGGGAGAGGTGTGTTGGTTGGGGATATTGTGTGGGTGAGGTATGTATGTGTTTTGTGGTGTGTGAGGGGGGGTATGTGGGGTGGATGGGTAAGGGTATCTTTGTGGTTGTGGGTGGGAATATTGTGTGGTACCTGGGTGGGGGATATGTGTGTGGGTGTAAGTGGGGATGTGTTGGTGAGGGATATGTGTGTGTGGTGCGTGGGTTGGGAATATTGCTTGGTAGGGGGTGTATGTGATGTGCGGGTGGGGGATTGTGTGGTGGGGGATTGGGTTAAGGCACGTGTGGGTGAGTGGAAGTTGTATGTGTGGGTGGTGGGGTGTGTGTGAGTGGTTTGGGGATGTATGGGTGGCTACAGAGATGTGTGTGTGGGGCGGGGAGGGGGTAGGGACATGTCAGTTGGTGGGGATGTGTGTGTATATGGTTTGGGGATGTGTGAGTGGATGTGCGATGTGTGGGTTGGTGGAGATTGTGTGCGCGGGTGGGGAATATGTAGTCGATGGAGATGTGGCTGGGGATGGGTGGTTTGAGGTGTGGGTGGGGAGAGGATGTGTGGGTTAGGATGTGGATGGGCGTGAATGTTGTAGGTGGCGAGTGTGTTTTGGTTGGGGGATCAGGTGAGGGTAGTGTGTGTGGGTGGGGGATGTGCGCGAGGGGGATGGGTCGGTTTGGTGGGGTATGTATGTGTCCCTGGTGTGCGTGTGTGTCCCTGGTGTGCGTGTGTGTGGGTAGGTGGGGGTGTGTGTGTGGCTGGGGTGATGTATGGATAAGTGGGAGATGGGCCTCATAACATGGTAATAAGCCTTGTTTATGTTTACAACATTCATTTCACATTGTTTATTTTTCTTCCTATGTAAATGTATAATGCTCTTGATGAATGAAAGACGAGTGATTGGAAGGGCCGAATGTAAGACGGGCCTGCACGCCCAATTTGTGACCCTAATAAAGTTGATTTGATTTGATTTGATGTGATTTGTCCTTTTAATCATTGTGTAATCATTGACACTTATTATCTGTATACTATATCTGTTAAGATTGCATTTTCAACATAACTGTTTTTTATGATATCTTGTAGCTACTTATTACTGAATCTGGTAATAAATGTTTGCAGTATTCATTTGGCTGGCTCTGACCTTTTCTGCCCAGCATTAATGTAAATGCATTTATATAATGTTCACAGTGTTCATATTGCCATGTGTGCAGTTGGTCGATTGACAATGATAAGCCTAAAATCCACATGAAACATGACAAACTTAGGCCTAATCCCAGGGCTGTGCTAAATCATGGCTTAGTTACATCCTGTCTGACTATAGAAGTCATGGCAATAAGTAATGCAATAACATGGCTTGAGACACAGACCTTCACTCAGAGATGATTCCTTGGTGACTTAATGAGTATGCTCAGGAAGATAGAGATGGCAGGAGGGTTGAGTGGTCTCGAGGTATGGTGTTTGCCTCGAGTGCTAGAGGTCCCAGGTTCAAGCCCTGGTAAGAGCTGGGATTTTTTCATGTGGGCTTCTGGTAACAAAATTTTCCCTGGTCTCTGGGTCATGAGATCGGACGCCCATGTGTATTGTTGCGCACGTAAAACATCCCTTGGCAGTTGGAAATAGTTAGTTAGTTAGTTAGTCAACAGATCATCCTCATTGCACATCGAACCATTCAGTCCATAAGTGCACAGATCCCCTTCTCAGCAAATCCTGCAGCGTTGTAGAGGCTAATGACGCCAGTTCTGTGTTAGTTTATCCATCTTCTTTGGCTTCCTGCATAGTGTTCTTGTTTGGCCACCCCTCTTTTAGCCTAACGGCACTCCCCGGGCAAAAATTCGAGTAAAAAAGCTACACAAAATATTTCAGGATCCTCACTGGTGCAACGGAGTTTGTGCACTGAGCTGAGATTCTCGAGCTTGGGTTAGTAGAACGGAGCACTTATGGGTTCACCCATGTGCCATGATGTTGATCTGTCGACTAAACTAAACTAGATAGAGATGGGATGGGTCTGAAGACTGGTTGTTGTCTCTGGAGCGGTCACAGCTGGCAAATATTAGTTTATTTTCATGGCCAGGGCATGCAGGTGTACAAGGAAATAAGCAGACTTGTGGGCAAGGAAACTGTGGAGGGCGGATGAGCCATGGACCAGGCTGATGTACTGAATGCTCTGTGAGAAGTAAGCCATTTGTGAGAAACAAGTGATAACAGTGAATCTACAACTATGGTCAGACTGCGAGAACCGCAAGTTAAAAGAGGTGTGGCTAAACAAGAACAATATGCAGGAAGGAAAGAAAATTAATAAGCCAACACAGAATTGGTATTGTTAGCCGCTACAGGATTTACTGAGGAGGGGATCCAAGCACTTATGGACTAAATGGTTCGATGTGCAATGAGGATGATCTGTCGACTAAGTAACAGCTCTCCATAGTGAAATTCCTGCACTGGTTGTGTACATCCTGCTAGTTTCTGGGCTTTGAGAGGAAAAGGGATCTCTGCGACACAATCCAGATTGTATTTTAGTGCTGGGTGGAGAGCAGTCTCCACACCAACCTTTAGTGACATAAACATTTTTTTCTTTCGCATATCCTATTACAGGACATCACTGTCAACACCAGCATTTTACGCTGTTGTTGATTTCTTGACAAGATTACGCTCAGTAGTTTGCCATTACTTTCTGAGCAGGGCTCACATATCCCGTAAGTAGCGGGCGACGAGAACCGCTACCGATTCTCGCGCAGCCAAGTTTTCTCACGTGGATAAGCGGGATTACGGAGAAAGTTGTTAACTCCTAGGCCAGATAGACCGGCGATAAAAAACATTAGTGACAAAATACTGTTGGTTGGTTGTGAATCCTTTGGAAAACTGCCCAGAGGGAATCTGCATGTGTACAGGCCAAATAAGAACGGCATCTCCATTTGCCATAGTATTGAAGAGGAATGACACAGAAAGAAAGTTAGGTTTTCTGTAGATATTTGGTTTGTGCTCTTCTTTCATGTTTTTAACTTATTTTCCAATCATAGGTGGATTACGTCTCTTTTCCTAATCTACACTTAATGTTCAGTGTGGTAATTTGTCAGATGATTTCTCAAATTTCTGTCACTGCATATCCAGATGTTAGTTTCATGGGTTTTTTAAAATATTCTGTCTATATATCCATATCTTTTTGCTTGCTTTTTTTTTCTGGCCGTATATCCAAATCGTTTTGCTTGCTTTTTCTGTAACTATATATCTAGATCCATTTTCTTCATTTTTCTGTAACTGTATATCCAGATCTTGATTGTGCTTTGACTGTATTTCCAGATTTTGTTTGGTTATGTTTTTTTTTAATCAATAGTTGATGCATCCACCTGTCTGATCAATGAAAATAAAAAGCTTTCCACCTCATTCAGCCTTGGTTATAATTGAGCTGGTTCATAGTACGGTTTGAGTAGTTGATCTAGTTTCATTCCTATATGTCAACTCCATTTCTTGTCTCTTGCTGAGTTTGAGTCATCATGTTATGGCCTGTCATATTTCCGCTTGCGGCGTTCTGTTTCACTGTTGCACAATATGGTTTCTGTGGAAACAAAAGCTGGATTCATATAGAGCAGGTAGTTTCACCAAAACAATTTCAGTAAATGGGAAAGCAGCATTATACTTTCAGTATTTTAAAGAATTTCCTGTCATTTACTGTAACCAAAGAGGCCACCGTTTTCTGCCACATATGAATTTACCAATCATAGAGCAATTGTAATCGGTTGTAAGAGCTAGATTGTTTCACTTAGTTTAGTGTAGCCATTACTGGCCGCCGCATATCTTCTTGTTGGTGCTCAATAGTATTCTCATGTACATCGCTGTGCCTGCTAATCAATAATTTCTATTTGTTCAGTCCGTCAGCCACCAAGCTGAAGATAAAAGAAGCACACAAGCGTATTATGCTCCTCAATCACCCAGACAAAGGTGAAAGTTCTCATTGTTTTTGTTGTGTTGTTAAGCGTTTCTACTGTATGTTGCATTTTGTTACGCGTGATTAAAATGTCATATTGAAGTTGGGGTGAGAGAAATTGTGTATGCATTGACTGCCATTGAAATCGATAACAAAGGGGAAGAGATTGACATCAAATATTGATTTTCTTGGCTATTAGATTTACTCTGATTCATTTTGTTATATCTGCTGTTTTAGTTGAAAGTTGGAGAGTTACCTTACATTTAAATGTGGGTTATGACATCATCATCATGTGTCGTGCTGGTAAGCATAGGCAATCATGGTATTACTAATTTAGCCCCAGGATTGTGGGTTAATTCTGTTACATTTCCCTTTTATATTGCCATGTGCCCAAACCATTTAGGTATTTATCTTCCTGTCTTCCTTTTGCATCTCCCATTAAGTTTGCTAGTTATCACTAAATTCTCAAGTGTATCATCAAATTTACTAGTTGGCACTAGGTTTTCAACTGTATGATCAGATTTGCTAGTTGTCACTAAGTTTTCAAGTGTATGATCAGATTTGCTAATTGTCACTAAGTTTTCAAGTGTATGATCAGATTTGCTAGTTGTCACTAAGTTTTCAACTGTATAATCAGATTTGCTAATTGTCACTAAGTTTTCAACTGTATGATCAGATTTGCTAATTGTCACTAAGTTTTCAAGTGTATGATCAGATTTGCTAATTGTCACTAAGTTTTCAAGTGTATGATCAGATTTGCTAATTGTCACTAAGTTTTCAAGTGTATGATCAGATTTGCTAATTGTCACTAAGTTTTCAAGTGTATGATCAGATTTGCTAGTTGTCACTAAGTTTTCAACTGTATAATCAGATTTGCTAATTGTCACTAAGTTTTCAACTGTATGATCAGATTTGCTAATTGTCACTAAGTTTTTCAAATGTATGATCAGATTTGCTAATTGTCACTAAGTTTTCAAGTGTATGATCAGATTTGCTAATTGTCACTAAGTTTTCAAATGTATGATCAGATTTGCTAATTGTCACTAAGTTTTCAAGTGTATGATCAGATTTGCTAAATTGTCACTAAGTTTTCAAGTGTATGATCAGATTTGCTAATTGTCACTAAGTTTTCAAGTGTATGATCAGATTTGCTAATTGTCACTAAGTTTTCAAGTGTATGATCAGATTTGCTAATTGTCACTAAGTTTTCAAGTGTATGATCAGATTTGCTAATTGTCACTAAGTTTTCAAGTGTATGATCAGATTTGCTAATTGTCACTAAGTTTTCAAGTGTATATCAGATTTGCTAATTGTCACTAAGTTTTCAAGTGTATGATCAGATTTGCTAATTGTCACTAAGTTTTCAAGTGTATGATCAGATTTGCTAATTGTCACTAAGTTTTCAAGTGTATGATCAGATTTGCTAATTGTCACTAAGTTTTCAAGTGTATGATCAGATTTGCTAATTGTCACTAAGTTTTCAAGTGTATGATCAGATTTGCTAATTGTCACTAAGTTTTCAAGTGTATGATCAGATTTGCTAATTGTCACTAAGTTTTCAAGTGTATGATCAGATTTGCTAATTGTCACTAAGTTTTCAAGTGTATGATCAGATTTGCTAATTGTCACTAAGTTTTCAAGTGTATGATCAGATTTGCTAATTGTCACTAAGTTTTCAAGTGTATAATCAGATTTGCTAATTGTCACTAAGTTTTCAAGTGTATGATCAGATTTGCTAATTGTCACTAAGTTTTCAAGTGTATGATCAGATTTGCTAATTGTCACTAAGTTTTCAAGTGTATGATCAGATTTGCTAATTGTCACTAAAGTTTCAAGTGTATGATCAGATTTGCTAATTGTCACTAAGTTTTCAAGTGTATGATCAGATTTGCTAATTGTCACTAAGTTTTCAAGTGTATGATCAGATTTGCTAATTGTCACTAAGTTTTCAAGTGTATGATCAGATTTGCTAATTGTCACTAAGTTTTCAAGTGTATGATCAGATTTGCTAATTGTCACTAAGTTTTCAAGTGTATGATCAGATTTGCTAATTGTCACTAAGTTTTCAAGTGTATGATCAGATTTGCTAATTGTCACTAAGTTTTCAAGTGTATGATCAGATTTGCTAATTGTCACTAAGTTTTCAAGTGTATGATCAGATTTGCTAATTGTCACTAAGTTTTCAAGTGTATAATCAGATTTGCTAATTGTCACTAAGTTTTCAAGTGTATGATCAGATTTGCTAATTGTCACTAAGTTTTCAAGTGTATGATCAGATTTGCTAATTGTCACTAAGTTTTCAAGTGTATAATCAGATTTGCTAATTGTCACTAAGTTTTCAAGTGTATAATCAGATTTGCTAATTGTCACTAAGTTTCAAGTGTATGATCAGATTGCTAATTGTCACTAAGTTTTCAAGTGTATAATCAGATTTGCTAATTGTCACTAAGTTTTCAAGTGTATGATCAGATTTGCTAATTGTCACTAAGTTTTCAAGTGTATGATCAGATTTGCTAATTGTCACTAAGTTTTCAAGTGTATGATCAGATTTGCTAATTGTCACTAAGTTTTCAACTGTATGATCAGATTTGCTAATTGTCACTAAGTTTTCAACTGTATAATCAGATTTGCTAATTGTCACTAAGTTTTCAAGTGTATGATCAGATTTGCTAATTGTCACTAAGTTTTCAAGTGTATAATCAGATTTGCTAATTGTCACTAAGTTTTCAAGTGTATAATCAGATTTGCTAATTGTCACTAAGTTTTCAAGTGTATGATCAGATTTGCTAATTGTCACTAAGTTTTCAAGTGTATAATCAGATTTGCTAATTGTCACTAAGTTTTCAAGTGTATAATCAGATTTGCTAGTTGTCACTAAGTTTTCAAGTGTATAATCAGATTTGCTAGTTGTCACTAAGTTTTCAAGTGTATAATCAGATTTGCTAGTTGTCACTAAGTTTTCAAGTGTATAATCAGATTTGCTAGTTGTTACTAAGTTTTGAAGTGAATCAGATTTGCTAATTGTCACTTAGTTTTCAAGTGTATATCAGATTTGCTAGTTGTCACCAAGTTTTCATGATTATTTCAATTTTCCTCTGTTCTTACGAAATTTGCTTATCTTCACTAAGCTTTCAAGTTTGTCATCAAATTTTCTTGTTGCCACTAAGTATACAAGTTTGCCTTTCTTGACAGCTTGCTCAAGTTTTATTTCCTCATAACTTGCTCTAAGAATCTTGATTATCTACACCTACTTTCTCTTATCAGTGTGTGGTTTTCATCAACATCTGAAAGGTCAAAACAAGCGAAGATGATATCTTTAAGACATTAAATGAGTGAAGATGGCTTCTGATGTAACAAATAAATCATCATGGCCTGGAGAGAATGATGGAGCAGTGGGTAACCAGAAGAGCTGTCTGACACGTAATTAATCAGATTGCAGCTGATACAATTAATATTGAGATTCTTCACTGCTTGTTGAAAATGGGGATAGAGAACACATGGGAATGTCCCTAATGATGTTATGTTGCTTCTTGACTCAACACAAGTGAAGATAATCCTATGGAGAATACTGCCTCAGGGGTGTCAAGTGGTTGGCATTCACATTAGGGTCATAGCATTCCTTGCTCATTGTTTCTCCATCCCAAGAGTATCTTTGGTAGTCACTTTACAAGGATTGGTTGACCCTGGCCCTGTGCTTTTGAGGAACAATGAGTAAATCAAGAAGCATGAAAAGTGGTCAATAAGCAATGGTCAGCTTGACAAGAACACAAACACAAGTGATAGGATGTGGTTTGAAAGTTTTTTGCAGCATATAAAATACAAACAGGCATTGATGCAACTACATTAATACAATTATGAAAAAGTCACTTGGCTGAGTCCTTGGACTCATCTGATAATTGTGCTGTTATTACTTAAGGGCCATATTGTGTACACTGTCATCCAGCAATCACCAGGCTATCCTATCTGTAGCTTGCACCAAGTTTTCACCATATTATTCATCTCTGTTTCTAGTTCTCTTCTCTGTGTGTTTAGGTCTCAATTGTTTGCCCTGTGGTTTTTATTGCAGGGACTTTATAGTGATACTCAGGTTATCTTAATATATGTCCCATCCAGCTTTCAGCATCTTTACCTCACCTCTTAATTGGCTGGAATCTGTTGTTCTCTCCCATTACTCCACATTTGTAATTCTGTCATTCTATTTTAGTCCTTTTATTCTTTGACTGCCAAAGAAACTAACAACTGCCTGAAAGAGGCTAATGAAACTAGAACATTATATACAGCAATAAGAAAGAGGCAAACAGCATTTTTTAGTCATATGATCAGAAGAGAGGCATTGGAGAACAACTGGAAAGAGGGGAAGAGAGGCAGAGGCAGACCAAGAGAAATGGTGCTAGATGGATTGTGATGGTGGCATGGAGGAACATCATCAGCAGAGTTGGTCCAGAAAACCAAAGACTGAGTTCTATGGAGAGTCATGAACGCCTACGCCAGCCAGCATGGTACTTGATGTTGATTCTGGGCCAACACTAGTTAATGAATGTTTAAAGTTTATGTAATCTGTACATTTCATTAGCAGACAAAACCAGTTGAGATTCTACTGACATATAAAGTTCAAGTATGTATAACATACTAATATATAACGTGGTTCTAACTTCAAAGCAACAGATTGTCCACATTATGCTCCATTCCTGTGAAAGTAAATATCACACGAAATGCTCATCACTGCCCTATGTGAACAATAGAAAAGACAGGAGTCTCGATAAGCCAACAGCCCGCACAGGTACACTGCATAATGCCGCCATCAGAATGCCAACACAAAAGTCCTCCATGGAAAATACAGTTCATCGTCGATGGGAGTAGGCAGTCACTAGAAAACCAGCAGCCTGAACACAGTTAAAAGTTGAGCTGATCAGCTTCATTTCCCCAGGTTTTATCCCATATGACTTGGTCCCTTTCCGCAGGGCGGCCCTCTGAAAGCATCGCACAAAGCGCACACACCACAGCTCCAGCGACAACCTCAGGAGTCTCAGAGAAAAAACACCAGTAAACTGAACAAAGACAATCCAGTCAATTCTGTGACAGGCTAACCACCATCATTCCGAACATGCAGTTCATGCTACAATAACCGCAGACAGATGTGAAAACATTCCAAACGAATTTCATAGTTCACAGTGTTGCACCATGCACTCAACTCAGCAGCAGGGTGACAGAACCATGCACTACCAGTCCAGCATGAGGAAAATATGACTGCAAATCGTAGCCACAAGCATAAACACTGCAGAGATTTAATGGTTCACATGCCTATCCGTCATGTTGGGGACTGGAAGTGTCATATAACATACATGATTCTACATACTTTACCTCACAATGAACTCTTCACATCCCGTATGGCCTCAATGATACATCATCATCATTATCATGTAGCAGGTCCTTTGCAGAATATTAATCTCATCACTATCTGCTGGAAGGACCTTCAATCCATCTCCAGTTCCTCTTCCTCATGCATTTTCATACCAAGGGTGACCTTAGCCTATGTAAGATTGGCTCACCCCTGACCTACTTCTTCCAGAAACCATGCCTTCCATTACTGTTCTTTCAAGCCACTGTGACATTTAATGAGGTCAACATACTTTAGTTTTCGAGATGTGTTTCTGGTTTTGTGAGAGTTTTCTTGATGCTCAGATCTGGTAGAAAGTCAGTATTTTTCTTCTTATTGATCCATACACAATGTTATAAGAATGTTTGATGGAAAGAGTTAATATATACCCTGATTGCTAAATTTTATATTGCCATGTCCAGCAACCACTTACTTTGCATTCTTAGCATTGAATCTGTAGCCCACTGTCTTAATGTATTTGAATGCCCACTGTCTTACAGTATTTGAATGCCCACTGTCTTAGTGTATTTGGATGCCCACTACCTTAGTGTAAAGAAAAGGCGTTTGATGGAGTAGATAGAAATAAGCTATAGGAAATCCTTAAAAGACGTGGAGTAAGTACACATGTAACAAAATTATGTAGAAGTTTATACACCAACAGTGAATGCATGACAAGAACAACTGTAGGATACTCAGAACCCTTCACCATAAGATCTGGAGTACAACAAGGTTGTGTTCTGTTCCCCCTCTTGTCCATAACCTAAATAGACAGCATAAGGAAGTAGAACTAACGCCAGCACAATCTTCCTACCAGCTCTAGGCTACCAATTGCAATTCTGGACAATGACAGAAAAAGAGAAAAGAACAGTCACAACAGAAATGAGATTCATGAGAAGAATAATGTATCAAGAAGAGAGAAAATCAGAAATGAAGAAATCAGACTAAAGTTGGGGTTATAGTAGCACTAGATTTCATCAGAAAACAGCAAGTTAAATGGTTTGGCCATATAACTAGATTACTAACAGTATACCCCAACAAGCATGAAGCTGGGGCAATGGTCAACCCAACAAAGGCAACAGTGACTTGGTTCTCTTTGAATAATCATATTGTCAACAATCCAACACCAACTGTAATGCTGTGTTCAGAGACGGTGGAAAGAACGCAGGCAATGAATTACCTGGGAATACGGTTTGATCGAAGCCTTGCTTATAATGTGCACATAGACCAGGTGATAACAAAGGCCAAGCGGGGTTTGGCAGCGATGCGGGTGATGGCGGCAGCAAACTGTGAGCAGCGCCATCTATGTCTTCTGTACGAGGGGCTGGTCATGTCTGTTTTGGAGTATGCAATGGCAATCCTGACTCTCAGCCATACGCAGATAGAAAGGATGGAAAGGATACAGAATGAAGCAATGCGCATTATTCTTGGATGTACAAGAGATACAGCATGCAGGGCGATGCGCTACCTTCTTGATTTTCCAACCATTGAAGAGAGAATACAAGTTTGCAGGGCACGCGCCTACCTCAGAATTAACGCAAACACACAACATCCACTGCATAGTGAAATTAGGACGGTGAAGGGCAGCAGGTTAAAAAGAGGACGGTCGTGGATGGGTCAAGCCGAAGACATTCTTCAACAGGTGTGTTCACTTGAGGACTTAGAACCTGGCGAGGAGTGGGTGCAAGTGCCAACAGACTTCTGCACATCCTTTTCAGTTTGCATCCAACTAGATAGAAAATGCAGACAAGAAAATCCGGCTGCTGTTGAGGCTGAAGTACAAGCGTTGATTTTCGAGAATTCGCTAGACGGTGACGCTGTCATCTACACAGATGGGTCGGTCGTCCGACATGTGAGAAGCTCATGGGCCTTTACAGCTCGGGCCGGAGGGAGAATTGTGAAGGAGGACTCTGGTGCTTTCACTGAAACCACAAGTAGCCTGACCATGGAAGTCATGGCAGTAAGTAAAGCAATAACATGGCTCGAGACACAGACATTCACTAGGGCTTGTTTCCTTAGCGACTCAATGAACATGATCAAGAGGATAGAGGAGGGGTCGATCCGAAGAGAGTGGTTGCTGCCTCTGAAGCGGTCTAGGCTGGCAAAGATTAGTTTCATCTTCGTGCCAGGTCATGCGGGAGTACAAGGAAATGAGCGGGCTGACAAGCTCGCAGGTGAGGCTACTGTGGAGGGCGGACGCGCCATGGACCAGGCTGACATTCTGAATGCTCTACGAGAAGTGAGACTTTTGCGAGAACCAAGTGATGACTGGGAATCTACAACAATGGCCAGACTGCGGGAGCAGCAAATTAAAAGAGGGGTGGCCAAACAAGAACACTACGCAGGAAGCCAAAGAAGATTGATAAACCAACACAGAACTGGCGTCGTTAGCCGCTACACGCTGCGGGATTTGCTGAGGAGGGGATCCGAGCACTTATGGACTGAATGGTTCGATGTGCAACGAGGATGATCTGTCGACTAACTAACTAACTAACTAAGCATTGACTTTTAAGCGACTTTTTTAAGCAATGATGTACAGACCAGACGGAAGCAGAGGAAGAGGTTGGCCATGTAAACAATAGATAGACGGAATTACAGAGACCATGGGAACCTCAATACATGAAGCCCATACACAGGCAGTCTCCCGCTGTTTATGCTTCACCTCAATACCGCAAGGTACAAGTGGAGCCAGATGAGATGAGACCGTCTTAGTGTACGACATGATTGAAGCCTACATTAACATTTTGTGCTCATTGCCATCATTGTATCGTTTCAGGTGGTTCGCCTTATCTTGCAGCAAAAATTAATGAGGCCAAAGATCACTTTGAGAAATCCCGACCTGGTGCAAGTTGAGCCTTTGTTGGTGACCACCTGTTGAGTGTGTCAAGTCAGGAAGTCTTTCTGTTGGTTTCATTACATTGTACACATTTCCTTTTCATGATGTATGTTGTGTGTGTTCATCGATGTTGATAGTTATGTAAATATATGTGCCTTGTTTGTAATTCTCTTTTATGTAAAGCAGGCTGTAGTATGTCATT
>JACEFZ010026988.1:12500-37059 GCA_014155875.1 Cepaea nemoralis | reverse complement strand
GGGAACAGTTGATATGCTTGCAGATCTACAAATTTATGGGAAAGACATTAGACTTATAAAAACATATATTGGAAACAACAAGCTACCATACAGATTGATAATGAAGTGGGACAATATCAACCTATTAAGAGAGGTGTTAGGCAGGGTTTTGTAATGTCTCCAGATATTTTTCCCCTATACAGTGAAAATATTTTCAGAAATGTAGAAGATGTAAATGGAATCAGCATTAGAGGACGAAACATCAATAACATTAGATATGCAGATGATACAGTATTGATTGCAGACAATGCCCAGGATCTGCAACAATTGGTAGATGCGGTTGTTGTACACAGTGAGCAACAGGGGTTAGAATTAAATTGTAAAAAGACACAGGCTATGGTCGCCACTAGGAAGAACGAAATATCACAATGTAATATACAAGTAAATGGGAATATTCTTCAACAAGTGAATCTGTACAATTATCTCGGAATAGTCATAACATCTGATGGGAGATGCTTTGAAGAGATTAGAACAAGAATCGCCATGGCAAAAGTAGCCTTTAGCAAGATGAAAAACATTCTGACCAATAAAAAGATGTCAATTGAAACAAGAAAAAGAGTGTTGAGGGGATACATAGAACCTATTCTTTTGTATGGATGTGAAACTTGGACAATGAGCAGTCAAGCTGAAAAACATCTGATGGCTGCAGAAATGTGGTTTCTGAGGAAAATGCAAAGAATACCATGGACAGACAGACAGAAAAACCAATGACCAAGTACTACAGGAGACAAATGAAAATCGTAAATTTATTAGAGAAATTAGACGTAGACAGTCAAAATATTTTTGGACATGTTATGAGAAGAAATGGATTGGAGAACTTAGGGACAACTGGCAAGATCGAAGGGAACAGTACCAAGAGGAAGACCGAGAGGAACATACCCGGATGGTTTGACAATGTGGCATGGTCGAGACAGGAACGCTGAGCTGATCCACGACTCTGGTGATCTAGTGAAATGGCGAGTCACGACCGCCCATGCTTTCCGGCATGGCACATGATTGATTGTTTGATTGATAAAGCTACTATGGAGAAAGAAATAATGTTAATGAGGAAAAACTTGAGGTGGTGGACAATTATGAATATATTGGGTCACTGATTACCAACAATGGTGTCACAATGAAAGAAATTAAAAGACGCATATCTATTGCTTTTCAAAGACTAAAACAACTAAATAAATCGTGTAGTGGGACAGATAACTAAACAAAAAATCGATGTATAAGACATGCGTCTTTCCCAGTGCAACATAAGCCTGTGAGACCTAGACACTTACCAAACAATCTGAACAGCGGATAAATGCCTTTCAATATCAATGTTATAGACGAGTTCTAAGAATATCTTGGATAAAGAAAAGAACAAATGCATCCATACTTTAACAGCTCAATATTGAAGAAGGTTGGCTATTAAAGGTGATAAAACAAAGAAAACTGAAATACTGTGGTCACTTGAAACGTCACGAAAGTTTGGATAGAACAATAATGGTGGGTTATATGCCTGGGAAGAGAAGAAGAGGAAGGCCAAAGAAAAGATGGGTGCAGGATGTGGCGGATGGTCTGCATCTGGGCGTATCGGATGCGAGACATCTTGCTTATGATCGAGAAGTTTTCCGGAAGGTTGTTATGGGAGCGAGGTTCTGCGAAGGACATGCTCCTAAATGAATTAATGTATGCATTTCTATTTCACAAAGTTTGGGAACCTTGCTGGTACCACGGATTTGGTGCACAGAGCTAAAACTATACTACTCCGAGCTGAGAATTGAGATTAAAATCCGAGTGGGTAGTTTCAGGTAGAAGTTAGTAGATTGCTCTTTACAGAATACTGCAATCAACCTCAACATGTACTGGTTATTTGTGATTTATTGGCAATTTTACGTTCAGTAGTATGCCATTGTGGTGTCAGGTCTTAGTCAGATATGACTGAGCTACCGTATAACAGTAGACGGTACTACCTGTTTTCTGTTAGCGCCGAACGTTGAGAGGCGCTTACCAAACCCGACACCCCACATTGTGCCAACGGCTTCGGGCGGAAGAGCGCAATTGGGAGGGTACAAGCCTTACCCTGGTGCGAGGAAATGCAACCTAAAGACAAAATGTCATGGCAGGGCAGACCAGGTCCTAATCCATGGTTGGCGGCTGGTCTAGGAACGAAGCTCCGACAGGCGGACAGTTAGAGCATTGCTTTACTGATCCGGCAGCTTCTGCAGCTTGTCTTGTTCCAGATATAAAGGTGTTACCTTTCCTCTGGCGTGAACTAGGCAGGCAGAGAGAGGGATCATGCTGCATGGGCAACACATGATCTCTATATTTTAGCCCAGGCATTGTGCTATGGAGAGGTAATAACTCCATCCCTGGTCTTAACCGGTCTCGGAATCAAAGCGAGAGGCAACTGTTACGGGTTATATGTCACTGTCACTTGGCGTAGACATGGGGCGCCACGCGTTGCCTCTGACGGTGGGAGACACCTACACGTATCACTGATCAGCTACCGCTAGCCTCAAGCTGGGCAGCCGCCTGCCAATTGGGTGCTGATCCGCCACAGCCTGCCTGCTTCAATGGGTTCTTGGGGCTACGACAAAATCTGAATCGCAGGCTGTAAAACCAATGCACCAGGTACTAATAAAAAAAAATAGAAACCTCAATTTGTGGCTTGCAACCTGGAACGTGAGAACCATGTGTCCAGGATTTTCCACTGACTTAACCAATATTGACTATGTGAGAAAAACGGTTGTGATTGATGCCGAACTCAATAGTCTATTATCCCTGCGAATGGCAACCTCTTGTGGTTTTGTCACCATTATTACTGCATATGCACCGACACTCGATTCTTCTGATGATGTGAAGGATTTGTTCTATGAGGAGTTAGACTCCGTGATCAAGGCAGTTCCAAAATCTGACTACATTTATATGCTCGGTGACTTCAATGCTCGTGTGGGCAAGGACTCGAGTTATGGCCAGTGTGCCTTGGAAAATACAACATCGGTCGCATGAATGAAAATGGGCAAAGGCTGCTGGAGTATTGCACCAGAAATGACCTATGTATTACAAATTCCTTTTTAAAAACAAAAGAGTTGCATAAGGTAATATGGAAACATCCAAGATCCGGTCATTGTCACCATTTGGACTTCATCACCACACGGAGACAACATCTGTACCATATATCATTGACTCGAAGTTACCACAGTGCAGACTGTGATACGGATCATTCTGTGGTTGTTGCAAGGGTTAGACTGAGACCAAAGAGAATCTACACAGCTAAACACAAATCTAGCCCCAGGATTAATATTATTAATACTCACGATTCTGAAAAGTGCTTTCAGTTTCACAGCAACTTCTTCTTCTTCTTCTTCTTCTTCTTCTTCTTCTTCAGCTTTCCGAGCCATTGAGGTTCTTTGCTGCAAATACAATCCGTCTCCATTCGTCTCTCTGGTGGACCTTCTCTTGCCAGTCGTTGATTCCAAGTGCTTGTAGGTCTGTACATGTATTATCTCTCCACCGTCTTCTTGGTCTACTTCGGGGTCTACGGTCATTTATTTCCTGAGTGTAAGCGAGTTTTGTTTCCCTATTATCTTCCATTCTTTCTATATGCCCCAGCCATTGTAGTCTATTAACTTTCATGATACCAATGATTAGTGGGGACTTAAACAGATCATAAATGTCTTTGTTACTTCTTCTTTTCCACTCTCCACTTTGTGTATCCCTAATGGGTCCAAAGATGCGTCTTAAAAGTTTTGTTCTCAAAGGTTTGTAACAAGGCTTCGTCTCCTTTCGTTGTACTCCAGGTTTCAGAGCCATACAGCACAACTGGTCTGATCAGTGTTTTGTATATTGTGATTTTGGTGTTACGAGATAGCGCCTTTGATTTTAGTAGATGTTGTAGTGCATAGTATATCTTATTTCCAGAGTTGATTCTAGTTTGTATTTCTTCCCTTATGATGTTGGAGCAGTTGAAGATTGTACCCAGGTATTTGTATGTTTCCGTTCTTTTAATGGTCATATTATCTATTTGTATGTGGCCAGAGTTTTTAGCCATTCCGTCTCTTGAAATTACCATATATTCTGTCTTATCTTGGTTGATAACCAGCCCCATCTGTTGGGCTTTTTCCTTTAAGTGAGTCAATATTTCCAATGTCTTTTGTTCACTTTGCCCTATAATATCTATATCATCTGCATAACCAAGCAGCTTGGATGTTCCTCCAATATCACATTCCTCCTTTATCTTCCTTACAACTTTCTCTAGAGCCAGATTGAAGAGTAGCGGCGATAGTGCATCACCCTGTTTCAAGCCAGATGTTATTTGGAAGGGGTCTGATTTCCTGCCTTTATATGTTACTATATTATAAGTATCTTCCATGCATAGTCTGGTCATGTTGATTAACTTCCTTGGTATTCCAAATTCCTGCATAGCATTCCATAGACTATTCATATAAACACTATCATAAGCCTTTTTAAAATCCACAAAAATGTTATGGAGATCTCTTTTATATTCCCAATGTTTCTCGGCTTTTTGTCGTAAGATAAATATCTGATCTATTGTTGATCTGTTTTGTCTAAAACCCGCCTGGTAGTCACCTAATATGTCTTCTGAATATGGTTTTAGTCTATTTAGTAATACTGCGGATAGTATCTTATAGCTTGTGGACAGTAGTGATATTCCTCTATAATTTCCACATTGGAACTTGTCTCCTTTCTTAAAGATAGGTATCAATAATGACTCTTTCCAGTCTGGGGTAATTCTTCTGTCCTCCAGATTTTTATTATTAGTTCGTATAGCTTTAGATGTAATGCATGGCCACCTGCCTTTATAAATTCAGCAGCAATTCCATCAGTCCCAGTTGCCTTATTGTTTTTAAGTCGTGTGATTACATATAGGATTTCTTCAAATGTAGGTTCTTCAATTTGTGGTTCGCATGTTAGAACCTCTTCCTGTGGGAACATGTTACTTGGAGCTTCACAATTTAGTAATTCAATAAAATATTCTTTCCATGTGTTGCACATTTCCTCATTGGTATTTATCATATTCCCATTTTTGTCTTTTACACCATATGTGTTTTGTTGGTGCCCTCGTTTCATTGACTTCAGGTCTTTAAAAAATTTTCTGGATTCATTTTTCTGGTGATTAGTTTCCATATCTTTGATTATATTACTCATATATTCTCGCTTCTGCTGTCTGACTATTTTTGTAGCCTCTTTACATTCATTTCTACAATGCTGTTCCTTTTGGATGTTATTGATGTCATTTAACGATACATGTCTGGCATTCTTCTTCCTAATGACTGCTTCTTCACATTTTTGATTGAACCATCTGTTCTTTCTATGCGTGGTTAACACACCGAGACATTCTTCTGCATTCACTGATACACCAGAAAATTGTACAGTTAATGAAAAGTGGGGTCAACTTAAGGAAACTGTTTATAAAACTGCCGTAGGGGTTTAGGGCACTGTGGATCATAAGAGGCAGGACTTGTTTGCGGCAAACAGCGAGACTCTGCAGCCCTTGATTGATAAGAAGAAGAAAGCTCTCTTAAGAAACAAGGAAAGACCAACGCGTAACACTCTTAGTGAGCTAAGGCAAGCTAGGAAGGGTGTGCAAAACGTTGCCAGGCAGTGTGCAAATGATTATTGGATCAAGTTATGTGAGTCCATTCAAATCGCAAGTGATAAGGGAAACATAAGAAGCATGTATGAAGGAATAAAGAAAGCATATGGTCCAGTGATCACATTGAAAACGTTGACTGGAGAAATCATAACTGTTAATAAACAGGAGATGGACAGATGGGTAGAACACTATTTGGAGCTTTACTCAAGTGAGACCAAACTAGCGGATGATGCCCTCAACGCCATGGAGACTCTACCAACTCTTGACCACCTGGACACAATTCCCACCATAACAGAAGTTAAGTGTGCTATAAATAAACTTGCTTCTGGCAAGGCTCCAGGTAAGGATGGGATTCCAATAGAGGTTACCAGGAGTGGGCAAGACACACTCACTCTACAGATCCACCAACTAATAGAACTATGCTGGCGAGAAAGACAAGTCCCACAGGATTTCAAAGATTCAAGCATCATAACACTGTACAAGAACAAGGGCGATCGGAGCGACTGCAACAACTATAGGGGTATCTCACTTCTGTGTATTGTTGGAAAAGTATTTGCCAGAATTGTTCTGCGCAGACTTCAAGTCCTAGGAAATCAAGTCTACCCCGAATCACAGTGTGGCTTTCGACAGAACCGGTCTACCACTGATATGATATTCTCATTGCGACAAATGCAAGAAAAATGCCGTGAACAGAATCAACCACTGTTTATTGCCTTCATCGACCTCACAAAGGCATTTGATTTGGTCAGTCGTGAGGGTCTGTTCAAGGCACTAAAGAAGATTAGCTGCCCACCAACTCTTCTGTCCATTGATCACACAGGCATGAAGGGTAAAATCAAGTTTGATGGTGCAACTTCTGAAGAGTTTGAAATCAAGAGTGGAGTTCAACAAGGTTGTGTACTAGCTCCCACCCTCTTTGGAATATACTTTTCACTTCTACTGAAATATGCCTTTCGTGATCAGGATGGTGGTATATACATTCACTCACGCTCAGATGGCGGCCTCTACAATGCTCAGAGATTGAAGGCCAAGACCAAAATTAGGAGGGTACTGATCAGAGAGTTGCTTTTTGCAGATGATGCTGCAGTTACGACCCACTCTGAGGAAGAATTACAATGTCTACTATCTGCATTCTCCAATGCTTGTTCTGAATTTGGTTTAACAATTAGCAAAAAGAAGACACAGATTATGTCACAAGGTGCACATGGGGTACCATCAATCTTTATTGACGACGCCGAACTAGAGATGGTAGACCATTTTACATATCTAGGATCAGTAGGTAAATAGCAAATTATCCCTAGATCAGGAAATCAACATCCGGATTGGTAAGGCAGCAACAACAATGAACAGGTTAAGAAAAAGAGTCTGGGAGAACAGGAAGCTTACTGCCAAAACAAAAGTCCTTGTCTATCAAGCCTGTGTCCTTAGTACTCTTCTTTATGGCAGTGAAACCTGGACAACTTACTCACACCAAGAGAAACGTTTAAACAGCTTTCATATGCGGTGTCTGCGAAGAATTCTTGGTATTAAGTGGCAAGACAAAATCACAAATACTGAAGTATTGGAAAGATCAGGTTGTGTGACGGTTTATTCCATGCTCAGTCTTCGTAGACTCAGATGGATAGGACATCTTAGGAGGATGGATAATGGTAGAATACCAAAGGACATCTTATTTGGTGAATTACAGATGGGTAAGAGATCTCAGGGTCGGCCTCTACTACGATACAAAGTTGTGTGTACGCGGGACATGATTGATACAGGCATTGATAATGCACATTGGGAGCAAGTCGCCGCTGAACGTGTTGCATGGAGGGCAAAGATCAGAAATGGAATAAAGACAAAGGAGAAAGTTATTGGAGATAAGTCACACACCGAGCGTGTGAGACGTAAGTTGGTGCATGATGGTGGAAATAACCACGTGTTCATATGCACCCAGTGTGAACGAACATCTACAGCTCGAATTGGCCTTATCAGTCACATTCGCTACCGCCATTGGTAAAAGTTATTATGCCTTTTTGAAGCACAAACTATTGTTCATCAAGACGGCAAGGTGCTAATGAGTATGCCATTGACTGTTTGTGATCTCTTGGAAAGTTTAAGTTCACTAATTTCCCATTGCTGTCTGGACGATTACAAATAGCCAAACATTGCTGCGGGTAACTTCGACGTCCTGTAAAGGATACGCAACTAACTTTTAACAGTATGCAATTGCTTTCTGACCTGCTGTGGGGATTCAAACGGTCTTTAAAACCAAGAAACGAATCAATCTGACAATTATTTAGAATTGTCGGCGTTGCCAGTAGTGGGTTGTGCTCAATATTTAAATTATTTAGAAATCCCTGTCTGTCTGTCTGTCTGTCTGTCTGTCTGTCTGTCTGTCTGTCTGTCTGTCTGTCTGTCTGTCTGTCTGTCTGTCTGTCTGTCTGTCTGTCTGTCTGTCTGTCTGTCTGTCTGTCTGTCTGCTTGTCTGTCTGCTTGTCTGTCTGTCTGTCTGTCTGCTGTCTGTCTGTCTGCTGTCTGTCTGCTGTCTGTCTGTCTGTCTGTCTGGCTGTCTGTGTGTCTGTCTGTCTGTCTGTTATTACATTAACGCTGTCATTAATCTGTCTGATTTGTCGCTCAGGTAATGATACAATCCATAGGGTTAAGACAAACCTACGTTGTCTGAGACTAACGCCCATCACTGCTGTCACTCCCAGGATACACAGAAGCCCTATAAACTCTCTGCGGAGAAATGCAAGTGGAATAGTATTAAATGTGAACATGCACGCATGTCTGTCAATCAATAGATCTATCAATCATCGTGAAACTACATTAAGATCCACTTTCTTTATTCACTTCTGAGATGTTATCCTATCTCCAAGCTCCCATCTCAGGGGATTATGTTGTTGAGGTGTTAGCACAGTACACTTTCTATCTATAAGTCACTGAATAACAACTTGAACAATACATAGTGTGGACAATTAAATATAAACACAAATGATATATAAATCACCTTATAACTCGTAATTTGTGATCCCATTTCTTTTTTGACCTATAGGAAAAATAATTCCATCTTGACACGACCACCCCGAGCGGATTCTGTTGCGAGTTGTTGACACACAGAAATATATATCTATAGATCTTTGGATAACAGTTTTAACAATAAAATTATGGTAACATTAAATATGAACACACAGAAATGTCAGTCTATCAATCACTGTATAGTAATTTTAACAGTAATGTAAGGGTAGCATTAAATATGAACACACCGAAATGTCTATATATCAGTCATTGAATAACAATTATAACAGTAAAGCGACAGAACATTAAAACTGAACACACATGCATGTCTATATGTCATTAATTGTAGATAGAAGATTAAATGCTTCAGCAATCTACTTAGAATGGAACACCACCAGTTACCAACACAGGCGCTGCACCAAAGAAGATCTGATACGAGAGCAAGAGAACGCCCGAGAAGAAGATGTGGATAAAAACAGACAGTGTATAATTATTACACGGAAAGATCTATCCAAGGCCACCCACCTGGTGCTATAATATCAATTACATCCACGGCAAACCGTAGTTAGTTCAGACGATGATTAAGAAAAACAATAAAAGTGGTGGAAAAATTACATGTGAACATACAGGCAGCCATTTCTGTCTATCAATCACTATATAACAGCTTCAATAATAAAACTTGAAAAAAAAATTAATTTTGAACATTCAGATATGTATAGCTAGCAATCACTATATAACAATTTTAATAATACATGTCGTGGGAACATTAAATATTACCACACAAGCATGCCTGTATATCAATCACATTGTAACATTTTAACAATACAAATCGTGGGGATAAAAATTGTGAACATCCATAATTGTGTCTATCAATCACCTTATAAAAGATGTAACTGTTGTTTATAATGGATAGGAAGTGATCTCAGTCTGAGCTAAAGAGATATTCAAAGATGATAATATGACACAACCGACAGAGCATTACTTTGCTGATTCGGCAGCTCCAGCAGTGTGTCTTGTTTCATTTGAATTGATGTTACCTTTCCACTACTACTTTCTACAATTGATGACGAAGTGAATGCAAGAATCTCCAAGGCCAGTGTGACCTTTGGCAGACTGTACAAGAATGTGTGGGACAGAACTGGAATAAGCCTGCAAACAAAGATAAAAGTCTACAAAGCAGTTGTATATGCTATATGCTTGTGAAACCTGGACTGTTTATCAGCGACACGCTAGGAAATTAAACCACTTCCACACAGTCTGCCTAAGGAAGCTACTGAAGATTAAATGGCAAGACAAGATTCCAGACACTGAAGTCCTAGAAAGAGCATCCATGCCCAGTATCCACATTATACTGATGAAGAATCAGATTCGTTGGGCTGGTCACTTGACTGGCATGCCAGATCACATGCTCCCTAAACGAATTTTTTACAGCGAACTGCGTTGTGGTAAACGCTCCCAAGGTGGCCAGAGGAAACGCTTTAAAGACACTCTGAAAATTTCACGGAATGCTTTTGGACTTCATCATGACACATGGGAAACTGCAGCCAGAGACCGAAATTCGTGGCGTGCATCATTACGCAAAAGGTGCAGTCATATGTGAGGCAACCAGGACTGCAAGAGCTGTGAAGAAAGGCAGGACAGAAAAACCACTGCAGGAAATCCTCCTCTAGAGACGTCAAGCATTCTTTGCCCACATTGTCAAAGAACATTTCGAGCCATAATAGGCCTTATCAGCCATCTTAGAACCCACGGCTCCACATCTTCAACCCCACTGGATGAAATGAATGGTCATCATCATTCTTGATGGACAAACAACACCTTTCCACTGCAGTAAATTATTCAGGTCGAGAGAGGTATCATGCTGCATGACCAAAATATCGTCACGATTTCAACCCAGGCTTTGTGATATGGGAAGTTATAACTCCATTTTACAAGCTATCGTCTATTAAGACAGCAAGGAGCCAATAATATGACACCAATCTCCGTGAAATTTATATAGTCCATACCGTATGACGATGGTGGTCATGTCTGTTCACAACATTCTGTTTCGTGTACTGCTCATCGTTTCTAATAATGATTTTCCTCTATATCAAGATGTCAAATCGTTGCTACAAGGTTCTCCAGCTTTCTCTTTCTCTTGACATGCCCAGAGAATGTGGACTGTCTTCATCTAATGCAAGTAAACGTTTGCCTATGTGAGTTAACTTCTTTCTAGATATCTTGACCACTCTTTCTATCTGTCCCCGGTGTTCTCACCATTCCTTTACAAAACCGCGTCCCTGCAGCTTCCGCATAATTCCTCACTTGTAAGCTAAATAGAGGAGTGGCTGGCCGAGTGGCTAGAAAGCCGGATTCTCTTTTGAGAGATCCGGGTTCGAATCCTCGGTAAGGTGTGGGATTTTTTTTTCTGTTGAGGGAAAAAAAGAAAATCCTAACATATACATTTCACGGCGACTGCCCTAGTCGGGCGGTCTTACTTCCTCAGCCTCAACCCCCCCCCCCCCCCTCCCCCGCCCCGTTCATACGCTGCAAGGTAGTATATTGGCAGTAAATGAAAGTTTTATGACAATAAGCTAAATATAACACCAATAACAAGGATAAGACCGCTCACTCTTAACATCCGGGTGTGCTGATGCCGGGGTAGCAGGTTAAACTCCTACACCGAACAGTTGGACTCATATGTAGACTTCTTGTCCCTGACATGATGACGTAGATTACAAGTGCATCAGAAGTTGGAGTGGGTTCACCTGATGGCGAATGACACTGGTTATAGGAAAGGCTAAACCACGCTCAAAAATTAGTTTAGTGTAGACTACGTTCGAATTCAATGCAAGCGAACGAATTACTTAAATATTTAATATAAGGAAAAACGAGCTTACCTGGCCAGCATTTTCTAGTGATATAAAAACAGTTTGCTTTGTCTGAAGTAAACACTTTCAATAGATGGCCTGATTTTCTAACTGCTTGCGTCTTGCTCCTTGCTTTATATAAACAATTATTTCCACGCGGAAACGGCTATATATAGATATACATATATTTTTATAACCAGGAACCTGCAAAGTCACGCAATCTTAAAATTCCTTATGTAACTTCTGACTGTGTGTGGGTTTGTATGTGTTATGTGTGTGTGCCTGTGTGTGTATTTTGTTGCATTTTATTAACAACTTCTTATTGTTATTTTTTAAAAATAAACGACCACTTACAAGCCACGAGACGTCTCGGGGAAATTGTGCTGATCCCATACAACAGTCAGCACTGGATGGGTTTTGTGGTCAATATCACGCCGGCCGGCTTGACTTTATAAGGCACTTCGTGTTACCAATTATAGGTGGGGGTCTTCCTGGATGCCTAGGGGAATTTAAACATTAGTCTGTATAGGGATTCGAACACCTGACCTCGGGATAGCAGACACACGGGCTAGCTACTACCTCACCACGGCTTCACTTAACGGTTGATGGTTAATGAATATTCGAAATCATAGCACTCCGGGAAAACCAGTTGACGCCCTATCGCCATCAGCGAATGTCATGAAAGGATGATTGATACTGATTGTTCCAGTGAAACATTCATTGTAAAAACATCGGATGTGGCTCCTTATATGTCCCACAATCTCAGGAACAACACTTAAATAAATCTCCTCGCCCCCAAAAAGACCCCAAAGCAGGAACTGCTGTGGGTATGTGAAATGTTATGTCATCCCATCTTTGTCCGATTGAGTGCGCGTAAGAACTGGTGACCGGTCTTCTTTCCTACTCTTGGCGAACGACGAGAGCCCCTACCTCCATCAGCACACTGGATGTTTAAGAACGAGCGGTCTTATCCATTCGACCACGCTGACCTTCGCACTTTTTAAGAATGTATCCAGGGCCAAACTGTTTCATATACGGACAGTAAATATTTAGTTTCTAAATTTATTTTATTTAATAGTAAAATATTTTATGTCCGTCTAAGCAAAATACCATGTTTTATTTAGTTTATAACGACAAGATATTAATTATCTTAATTATTGACAAAACTGTTCTGATGGTGATTTTGATAATAATAATAGTAACAACTACAATATGAAGACAATAATAATAGTAACAATCACAACAATCATAATGAGGCCTTCATAAGACCAGATGGAAGAAACGTGACAGAGATAAAGAATACAATAGGACAAGCATTACCTGTATATTAGAAGAAAAGTATCTATGCTGTCAACCACTATAATTTAATGTCACAAACATGGTACTGAAATGTTATATTGAACCTGTGTTTGTTGTAAGACAAGGAAGTCTACTTGGCGACGTGGTTACACCCCTGTCTCGTTTTCCGAAAGTTGTGGTTCGATTACCTTCTTTGGTAGGACCTCTATGGCATTGAGAGCATCATCCGCTAGCTTGGTCTCACTTGAGTAAAGCTCTAAATAGTGCTCGACCCATCTATCCATCTGCTGTTTCTTATCAGTGATGATTTCTCCAGTCAAGGTTTTCAGCGGTGCGCTTCTTTTGATCATTGGACCACAGGCTTTCTTTATCCTTTCATACATGCTTCTGATGTTTCCCTTATCACTTGCGATTTGAATGGACTCACATAACTTGATCCAATAGTCATTCGCACACTGCCTGGCAGCCTTTTGTACATCCTTCCTCGCTTGCTTCAGCTCACTCAGAGTGTTACCCTTTGGTCTTTCCTTGTTTCTTAAGAGAGCTATCTTCTTTTTATCAATCAAGGGCTGCAGTATCTGGCTGTTTGCCGCAAACCATTCCTGCCTCTTATGATCCACAGTGCCGTAAACCCCTACCGCTGTTTTATAAATAGTTTCCTTAAGTTTACTCTATTTATCATTTACTATACAATTTTCTGATGTATCATTGAAAGCGTCTTCAAGTTGCTGTTGAAATTCAAAGCACTTTCCAGGATCGTGAGTGTTAATAATATTAATCCTGGGGCTAGACTTGTGTTTAGCTGTTTAGATTCTCTTTGGTCTCAGTCTAACCCTTGCAACAACCAAAGAATGATCTGTATCACAGTCAGCACAGTGGTAACTTCGAGTTAATGATGTATGGTTCAGATGTTGTCTCCGTGTGATAATGAAGTCCAGCTGGTGCCAATGGCCGGATCTTGGATGTTTCCACGTGACCTTATGCATCTCTTTTGTTTTAAAAAAGGAGTTTGTAATACATAGGTCATTTCTAGTACAATGCTCCAGCAGCCTTTGCCCATTATCATTCATGCAACCGATGTTGTATTTTCCAAGGCACATTGGCCATGAACTCGAGTCCTTGCCCACACGATCATTGAAATCACCGAGCATATAAATGTAGTCGGATTTTGGAACTGCCTTGATCGAGGAGTCTAGCTGCTCATAGAACGTATCCTTCACATCATCAGAGGAAGCCAATGTCGGTACATATGCAGTGAGAATGGTGGCAAATCCACAAGAGGTTGCCAAGCGCAGTGATTGCTTGCTTGTGTTCGTTGGCTTGAGCTCCAACGCGAAGTCCTGTATGTCGGATGAAGGCATCCTGTTGTCCAACATCAGTGTGATGTCATACAGGACCTGAGTTTTGCGTGAGTATCCGTTGTCCCATGTCTGGCTTATTGGTGTGCAGACTGGTGGTTCCTCGCCGTACAGGCAGACACTCTCCGACTTCGGAGGAATCGGCGATCCTACTGACTTTAGCCAGGACCCCGAAGGGACCTGTTGCCCAGGACGCTCGACGAGGACGCGTCAATAGGTCTTGGCCAGTATATAACCCGGCCCTGGTGCCTTGGAAACACCTCTGCGTCCCAAGCGCAGTGATAACAATCTTTCATTACCTCCAGCTGGGATATCAATCATTCCCAGTAGCGAATTCTTCACCGCAAAGCCCACACCATGTTGCCTTTTTTCTGCCTGCCCTCTTCCCTTCCAAAAAAGTGTGTAATTGTTTTCCCTGAGTGACCCTTCCTCAGCGAGGCGAGTCTCCTGCAGGCAAGGACTTATAACCCGTAACAGTTGCCTCTCGCTTTGATTCCGAGACCGTTTAAGACCAGAGATGGAATTATTGCCTCTCCATAGCAAAAGCCTGGGCTAAAATAAAGAAACCATGTGTTGCCCATGCAGCATGATCCCTCTCTCGGCCTGTCTAGTTCATTCCAGAGGAAAGTTAACACCTATACATCTGGAACAAGACAAGCTGCAGAAGCTGCCGGATCAGCAAAGCAATGCTCTAACTGTCCGCCTGTCGGAGCTTCGATCCTAGACCAGCTGCCAACCAAGGCCTAGGGCGTGGTCTGCCCTGCCATGGCTTATTTTGTCTTTGGGTTGCATTTCCTCGCACCAGGATAAGGCTTGTACCCTCCCAATTGCGCTCTTCCGCCCGAAGCCGTTGGCACAATGTGGGGTGTCGGGTTTGGTAAGCGCCGCCCAACATTCGGCGCTGACAGAAAGCACGTAGTACCGTCTACTGTCATACGGTAGCTCAGTGATATCTGACTAAGACCTAACTAAGATAACTCTGTCAGTTTATATATATATATATATATATATATATATATAAACTGACAGAGTTATCTGTTCTTGAAATAGACAGCGGCAGTAATAATATCCCTTAGCGACAGTGTAACCGACAGTTGTGTGGGTGTGTAGATAGGGTCACAAAAAGTGAAAGGTCAAATCCGTTTTTCTTCTATATGTCTATATTAAATAATAAACTTACACACAATCATGTATAAATCCCCTTAGAATTGACCTTCTGACTTGAATAAGGTACCGTTGGATTTTTTTTTTCAAGAGCTATCCAACTATGCAGGTTATATAATTAAAAAGCAATTTAGAAAAAGTTACTAAAGTGGCTTGCGCATTGTGCCATGCTTCGGCAGGCCGCCGAAACCATGATATATGAGATAAAACCCGATACAAGGAAGTCGATCCTCTTGTCTATTAAACCCCCCCCCCCCTTTTTTGTGTGTGTTAAAGTGGCACTGGATTATGGAACTATACGGACATATTTGGATGAGCTTCGAAGCAACATCAACGAATGGTTCTTAGGACGAATAGTTCGACTACCTTAGACTGCCAGAGTAGCTAACACAGATTTTATGGAAGAGGCTAACGATAGAAGAACATTATAGACGATTATATGAAAGAGACAAAGATCATTCTTTGGTCATGTAATGAGAAGAGAGACACTGAAAAACAAAGTTACGGCTAGAAAGATCGGTGGGAGATTCATACCCAGAATAATGACGTTGGATGACTGAGCCGGAAACATGGAGTAATATCATCAACACGGTTGATGAGAAAACCAAACCTAGATATGTGAAGAGGCACAAACACCTAGGCCAATTCGCAGGGCACATAAACAGCACCAATAATAATCCAATACCAAAAGAGGGCAACCTAAAATTATGCACCAACTATAGAACTGTTGCCCTGATCAGTCATGCATGTAAAATTCTACTAAACATCATTATGGCAAGATTTCGTCAGAAAATGGAAGACGAGATTAACATGATTGAATCTGAATTTAGATGAGGAAGAGAAACAAGAGATTGCATAGCGGCATACTCAACATGCGTTTAATAATAGAGAAGTATAGACAATTTAATGTAACATCTTCTCGTGCTTTGTGTATTACACAACGGCATTTGACTGTGTACAACATCAGAAACTTTGGAACATCGTGAGGAAAATGGGCTTTCCATCACATGCAGTACACATCACAAAAATGCTCTATCTAGACAAGTGTTTCCCAACCTTTTTTGTGCTATACCCCTACCTAAGCCTTTCTAAAATTCATATGCCCCCCCCCCCTTTTTCCCCCCAGCATATACATAATTTTTAATATTCAAAAATCGAAATGTTCACTAAAGTACTTGAATGATAGGTTTTAGGAAGAAACCACTAGGAAATTATTGAGCAAACACAGTAAGTACATTTTGAAAACATATAATGGAAAACTGAAATTCAAGTACAAATTATTATAATGACAGATTTTTCTATAGTATTTTAATTATTAGTAATTATTTATTATTTTAATTTAGTGAGATCCTTGCGCTTGATGTTTTCTGCAAAGATAATTTATGTCAGGTTCCAATTTAGTTAACTTCAGTCTCAATTCTCCCAGTTTTGTTATATCCAGCCGATTTATTTTTTTTCCCCTTTCTTTCTTTTAAGCAGCAAATCATTTATGGCACTAAATACGCGTTCAGCTAATCATGAAGATGTAAACAGTGACAATAGTTTTCTTGCACATTTGATTGCATTTGGATATTTGATTTCAGTTTCCTCACAAAGCCATGCCATCGCTCCCTTTATATTAAATAAAGTTTTAATTGACTCTTCATTTTGCATTTCTGCGAGTTCTTCTTGATACTGCATTTTTGAAATGTAAGACAAATCCACTAACATTGGCTGCATCAACCAAGTTGGGAAATCAATTTGTTTCAAATCAGAAAATCTTTCTTTTAAATCAGCCGATAAAATTTTCAGATGATCGACAATAACATATACAGCGGAATCAGTCACTGCACATTCTTGGAGCCAATGAAACTTTTCAAAATTGTTGTTGTAAATATGTGTCTGACATAATTCAATAACGGTAATGAAACCAAATATCTTCGCTTTTGCATCGACAAGAGTTCTATGTGTTCCTTGAAGTTGTTTATTTAATATATTTAGTTTTCCAAAGATATCGGATAAATAACTCACAAATACCTTACCGTCGACCGTTAACAGATTTTTCATTTCAGGTTTGTCGCTTAAAACATCACTAAGAGTATCAAATAGTTCCATAAGTGTTTTCAAGCAGTTCCCCTTCGAGAGCCATCGTTCGTCAGTGTGAAGTATAAATCTCACATGGTCTTCATTTTGTTCTTCACAAAATAACTTGAAGAGACGTTCACACTTGGCAATAGCTTTAATAGATAGCATTGATACACTTCATAACTATATCTAGTACTTCATTTAGAACAGGCGAAATGTTTATTTAGCTACCAGGTTTTCCCTTTGAATAACACAATGCACAAGAAGCATTTATGGATTCTCATCTTTCATCAATTTTAAGCAACCATTTTCCTTTGCAATCATATTAGGAGCACTATCTGCAGCACAAGGTGTTATAATTTTTCATTGGTATATTATTGACATCTAAGTAATTTTTTTTTTAGCTTACAATATATATATATATATATATATATATATATATATATATATATATATCGTTGGAGGTAGTGGTGCTTTTTAATGATTTACAGAACAAAATTTCTTCAGCAAAATCACCTTTATCAATATATCTTACGTAAAAATTATAAGTACGGCCTCACTGTCTCTCAAAGTTGATTCATCCATTTGCTTGCACAGAGAATTTTCTTGTTTTCAGCTTTTCAACAAGTTGTATTTCAATATCCTCACTCATTTCGTCTATTCTTCTGCTAACAGTATTGTTACTTAGTGGCATAGCTTTAACGTCTTTTTCAAGAACCGTTTTAAGAACTGCTGATATTGATGGTTTTATTAAATTCTCTCCTATAGTATGACTTTTCCCAGATTTAGCGATGAGTAATGAAATTTGATAACTAGCCTCAAGAGTACGATTGATAGCTGCATTGTGAGCAGTAAATAGAGGCTTTAATGTTACTCTTTTTTTCAAAATTTTTCTTTAAAGTTTGAAAATAATTCAATTCTGAATTAATATGAACATTATATTTTGCTTTCAAATGTGCCTCAAGGCGACATCGTTTCATTGATTCGTTGGTCAAGCAAGCATTGTTGGGATAAAAGACAAAAAGGTGGCCGTTCATCGTGGACAGCGAGTATAAAACCAAATTTTAAATATCCCTCCGAATACTGACTTTCACTATGAGCTGAAATAAATAAGTATAAGATCAATTAAAAACTTTTAAAAAAGAATAATATGAACTGGATAAACGTAGACTAAAAATGTGTATTTAAATAAATATGGCACATTTTTTTAAATGTTGCATATACCTTACAGGATGTTGCAGTCAACACCAGCATATTTCAGCTGATGTTGATGTTCTTGGCAAGTTTTTATGTTCAATAGTTTGCAACTACTTTCTGAACGAACGGCTCCCATACCAACGTTATAACACCGCGCGACACGGTCTGCTGCACAAAATGGTCTCGGCTGCGTTTCGAATACCTGGTAAGAGGCCCACGAACTGCATTCGCAAGCCTTTGGCCACAGATACCGGCTTTAAAAAAATGTTTGTTGTTGTTTTTTGTTGGCATATCCTTTACATGACATCGCTGTCAACATAAGTATCTTTCAACTGATTGTTGATTTCTTGGCAAGATTACGCTCAGTAGTTTGCCATTGCTTTCTGAGCGACCGGCTCACATACCCCGTAAGTTATCTACGCGGAGAGACCGCCACGGATTCTCACACACGTCACGTTACTCACGAGAGTATACGGGATTACGGAGAAAGTCGCTAACCTTAAGCCAGGGAGACCGGCACATTTACCCCACCGCAAAATACATACTTTTTCATTTGACACATTTTTCTGGAAAATTATGCTTCTAAAAATTAAATTAATAAAAAAAATTACCAGTTGAATTTACTTACCATTTATATATCACTTACATTTATAAAATGTATAATATATTTTTTTTTTAAACAACGAGACTTTTAAAACGTTGTAACGGACTTTTATTTTCAAATTAATACCAAAGGTGAATGCTGAGCGTTACTGCGAAACACTGCAGAAGCTGAGACCCAGGCATTAAGCAGTTCACGCCATTCAGAACAAATAGCGCGAAATGCTGAGTAGTACAACTATAACGTCTAACAATGAAATCATGGCTACTAAAATGGCGGACAGAAGTTACTTATACTGGACGTTTACCCAGCTCGTGTAGCGAATGAGCGTCGTTATACGGTTAACTTAAACTCTGAACGAGTCCATTTTCAAATTGCCCTCCTTAACAATCGAATTGCCTCCCTGTGGGGCGTGGGCCACACGTTGGGAAACACTGATCTAGACTAACAAGCAGCTGTTAGAATAGATGGCGAGACATCAGATTGATTTGACATCAAGCAAGGAGTCCGTGTCAGGAAACGTTTTGGGAAGTAAAGGCGGCTGACCTGATACAGATCACATGCCCCACCGAGTGCCAATTGGTCTATATAGATGTTGGTCTGACACCCTTGGCCAGTGCTCATCAAGCGTCTTAAAAGGTCATTTTCTTTAATTTATACACATTACGTCTCAAGGCGCAGTAATGGGCTCTTTTACTTTACTTAACAGTTAATTATCAGCCAATAGCAAGCCTATTAAGAGAGGTGTGAGACAGGGATGTGTAATGTCTCCAGATCTGTTTTCCCTGTACAGTGAAATTATTTTCAGAAATATTGAAGATATGGAAGGAACAACATTGGGGGACGATGCATCAATAACATTAGATATGCAGATGATACAGTCCTGATTGCAACAATGAACAGGACCTGCAAAATTTAGTAGATGCGGTTGTTACACACAGTGAACAACTAGGGTTAAAATTAAATTATAAAAAGACACAGATTATGGTCGTCACTAGGAAGAACGAAATACCACAATGTAATATACAAGTAAATGGGAATATTCTTCAACAAGTGAATAGGTACAATTATCTCGGAACAGTAATAACATCTGATGGGAGATGCCTTGAAGAGATTAGAACAAGAATCGCCATGGCAAAAGTAGCCTTTAGCAAGATGAAAAACATACTCACCAATAAAAAGATGTCAATTGAACCGTGAAAAAGAGTGTTGAGATGCTACATAGAACCTGTACTTTTATATGGATGTGAAGCTTGGACAATGAGCAGTCAGGCTGAAAAACATCTGATGGCTGTAGAAATGTGGTTTCTCAGGAAAATGCAAAGAATACCACGGACAGCCAGAAAGACCAATGAACAAGTCCTTCAAGAAACAAATGAAGATCGTAAACTGATTAGAGACATTAGACATAGACAGTCAAAATTTTTTGGGCATGTTATGAGAAGGAAATGATTTGGAGAACTTGGTGACAACTGGCAAGATCGAGGGGAACAGACCAAGGGGAAGACCTAGAAGCAAGTACCTGGATGGCTTGGCCTTGTGGCATGGTCGAGACAGAAACACGGAGCTGATCCACGACTCTGGTGATCGAGTGAGATGGCAGAACATGACCGCCCACGCTTACCGGCATGGCACATGATGGATGGATGGAACAGTTAATTGCATGTCCTTTAACGGACGCCGTAATCCACTCTTGCATTTTGTAGCTGTTTGTGATTTACTAGAGACATTTACGTTCTGTAGTCTGCCATTGCTTTTCAATTCCAGTGTGAGAGCCAAGCAACTTACATAGGTAGAACGGAAAGACAATTAGCAAATCGACAAGCCGAATATATACCACCAATATGGGTGGAACAGCGTTAATAAGTCTTTAGGAAACCCCTTGCTGTCGAATGGATTTATAACGCCTTTCTCGTCGATTTCTTAACATCTCATAAACTATGGCTATCACATGAACAAAGAAATAGCGTGTCATATATTGTGTTCGATGAACAATAAACTATTGCTCACCTATAGTTAACAGTTAGCTGCATATCCCGTACAGGACGTTGCATTTAACGCCATCATTTTTTGCTGTTGTTCTCTCTTGGCAAGTATTCATTCAGTAGTTTGCCATTGCTTTCTGAACGACCGGAAACCATACCGTTTCGTAAAAAATAAAACCAACGAAACGCGGTATGTTGCCAATTCGCACGCAGCTGTTTCGAACGCAGGTATGTGGGATCATGAAACGCGTTCGTAAGACCTTCGCCACGGAGCAGGCTCAGATATAGTGAGGGAAAGAAATTAAGCAGTCTCATCCGTTTTTATGGCAACAGAGAGTTTGTGTTAAATTTAAATTACCGTATGGATAATAGATGCTCCTCATTCCAACAATATCCTTGACCCCGTGTTCTAGTAGTTTCAACAAAAGTATTAATCATTTGTTGTCACTTCATATGATACCAACTCTGCAGTATGCACCTGGCTAGATACAGATAAATATACCAGGCAGTAATTCGTGCAACATATTATTTGTAGTTTCTGTATTTACATATTTACTCTGGATGTTCGTCCATCACGAATGATGAGGACCATTCATTCATTGCATCTTTTGATTTGATGAAGAACGAATGACTTGCGCTTTAGTTTGGATTATAGTGAGGTAGTGGTCGCGCAACTCCATCGACCTCACACTCTCGTCTGCGCCCATCTGGTTCCAGTGGCGAGCATGGCAAGACGACTGGAGACGAAGACAGATGCAGTGGACGTTAGGCTGCCATGGCCAGTTATCCCTGAATATAGCGACTCAACGGCCCTTCCGTCATTCCTTTGATTTTCAGTTTTAAGACAAGCGTAGCGACAAGCGAATAAGCTGATTACTGATAGGATCAACCAGGTATACATCGCCTAGACGGACTGACGGCCAGAAGAGATCACATACACATGCGGCTTGCGAGAAACTGCCCACAGAAGATATTGCTCGTCTAAGTTGCGAACAAATCTCCCGATTTACGGCTGAGCCTCATCAGCTCGCAATGCATATGGCCACTGACAGGACAGACGTTCACTGACACGCAGGCCAAGAGTAGCATCGCTAAAGAGCGCACTCCCGGTACCCGGTGATACATGCAAAACCACTGGACGCCTACCGACGAGCTTTCAAGCTACGCCGACAGGACTGAACGAAAAGCTATACCAGCTTACTGACTGCAGGCCCACTACTCATCGTGGGAGAGTGGGCGCTTATCGATACTTTGTCGAACGGTCATACTAATGTGCTCTTTTGCCCGCTCAAACCATGACCCTGGCTGCACGATGCGGTTACATTCTCGAAACGCCTGCCTCGCTAACTTGCGTTGGCTGGGAAGATCCCATTTTGGTGCACCTCACATAGTCATCCGAGACAACGAACGCTAGACGCGATATTTACTCTACTTTTAGCATGAATGAAAGATACATTCTAGATGACCAAACGCTCACAACAACAGCTTAAGCGAAGAACAGAACATGACTCATTGATTTCAAGGATGAATATATTTTATTTTATTTTTGTAAAGTGTAATTTCTGATATTTAACATTTTCGAATTAAAACATTTTAAAATGTCATCCCCGTAGACCTTAAGAAACGTATAAACATAATCTTTAAAGTTTGCATGCACTGTAGGAAATATGGTCTTCTTTAGACATTCAGCCAGAACTGTAGTCTTAGCAATCTGAAACAGATTAATGAATGAAGTTGTTAGTTGACAGAGAAAATTAAAGACTAATACAAAAATTTGATCATTTTGGGTGCTTAATAATAATAATAATAATAATAATAACAATAATAATAATAATAATAATAATAATAATAAATTGTCCCAAAACAGTAGCCTGTGATGTGATACCGCCATCACAATTTCTAGGCCTGAAGCAAGAAAGAACAGATGAACAATCTTTTCCTCACTGCCAAGGAGTATTTCTACTATTCTATATCTTTAGCGGTTCTTCCTTAGTAAATCTTAGCTTCAATTGTCTAGAATTATTCTTCTCAACATAAGAAATTTGAACTCTGCAACTTAACTGTTAAACCGTGATAGATCAGGCTGACAGAGTGTTTCAATTTCTAGCCGAGGATTTATTTTCGGGCAGCATCACGTGAGACAGATAACCTGCAGGCAAAATCATACCATCACACAGTCCGTCATCCCTGCTCACACTACCGTACTAACCATGACTCTAATTAAATACAGACATGTCGCTTGTCACATCACAAATCTATAGTGTTGCTAGTTCATACCATATTCCTAACTACAATAGAACCTTTATATTTGATTACTCACGTCTATCTTGGGATGTTAGTTCTTGTATGACCTTTCGGTGATTCTCTAACTGAAATGTCGGCCCATAATATCTTATTCCTTCCTCTACTTCTGTCTGTATTCTGTGCCGGATCGCGTTCATTCCTCAATCTGTCTTTGCTTCTTCCTTCCTTCTTCGTTTTCATTACATTCTCTGTATGTTCGGTCATTTTCTGCATTCGCTTCACAAAGATCTTATCCTGCTGATAACAGTGTACCTTCCTCCAATATTTACGCGTGTGCGTTCACTGTCCGTGCCGAACTCACTTTGGCAAGCGACGAGCTAAGTTGTCGAACTCGTTTTCAACCATGCTCATGACATTACTATTGAAGTTCGCTATGAGACAGTCCTGCGCCGATTCTCATACAATGGTAACAGTGCAGGTCGTTCAGAAAGCAATGGCATACTACTGAACGTAAACTTTTCAATGAATCACAAATAGCCAAATAATACTGGGTTTTACTGAGACGTCCTGTAAATGATAAGCAATTAACTTTCTCTATCAGTTTGAAACGAAAGGAAGAAGGAAATACCCCAATGTGATATACGAGTAAATTGGCAAATTCTTAAGCAAGTGAATCGATACGTTATCTCGGAACAGTCATAACATCTGATGGGAGATGCCTTGAAGAAATTAGAACAAGAGCTGCCATTGCGAAGGTAGCATTTTGCAAGATGACAAACATACTGACCAATAAAAAGATATCAATTGAAACGAGAAAAAGAGTATTGAAGTGCTACATAGAACTTCTTTCGTATGGATGTGAAGCTGAAAAAACATCTGGTGGCTGTGGAAATGTGGTTTCTGAGGAAAATGCAAATAATACCATGGACAGACAGAAAAACCAATGAACAAGTCCTTCAAGAAACAATAGAGTCATTAGATGCAGACAGTTAAACTTTTTTGGACATGCTATGAGAAGAAATGAATTGGAGAACTTGGTGACGACTGGCAAGAACGGAGGGAAGAGACCAAGGGGAAGACAGAGAAGTAAATACTTGGATGGCTTGGCCACATGGCATGGTCGAGACAGGAACACGGAGCTCATCCACGACTCTGGTGATCGAGTGAGA
>JACEFZ010026988.1:5000-7500 GCA_014155875.1 Cepaea nemoralis | reverse complement strand
AACGCAATACGTTATGCTTCCAGAATCCAGAGCCGTGCTGGTCGGAGACAATAGTCATGCCTCAGCTGGGAGATGAACACTGACCACTGTCATGGCAGAACCGCTCACTAACCCCTATGCCACCACTGCTACCAAGCCGGTGTCAGATTGGCGTGAAGACTTTTCTCCCGACCGGATATCAAAATACAGTCTCCTCGATGACCATGTTGCCGAGTTATCTTTCCCCTCCCCAAGTCCAGAAACCAGCAGAGTGTGCAAGATCGGTACTGGAACATCACATCTGCTCAGAGTTATTTTATGGTGTAATCAGATCATGATATAGCACAGAACATGCGGACTAGAAGGGGTAAGGCGAGCGCTGTTCAAGCTACCTCCACATCGTTTAGGTACTTCTTTGTTAGGAGACTCCAACACAAAGCCAATGGGAAAAGTTTGCCAGGAACATGACATATTTGTGTGTGTGTGTGTGTGTGTGTGTGTGTGTGTGTGTGTGCGTGCGTGCGTGCGTGCTTGCGTGCGTGCGTCTGTCTGTCTGTCTGTCTGTGTGTGTGTGTGTGTGTGTGTGTGTGTGTGTGTGTGTGTGTGTGTGTGTTTTTTTGCAGAGAGATAACATTATATGTGAATAATGAAGACACCAACAAAATACTGTGCAACTTATTGCTTGGCATATTTCACTGTCAGCGACAGCCACAATTTTTCGCATGGCCCATAAAAAAGTCATCGCGCGTATTGGTACAGACCGCTTGAGATAGCAGAATGTGAAAAAGCATGACTGCCCACGCCAATGCGAATTCACTTGATGATGGTGATGTTTCGCTGTATCTTGTCAGGTGTTTGTGTCTCATTATTCAAATTGACAAGAGGAAAATATTGTTCTGAACAATTATATGTGTTGAAGAGAGTTACTAAATGCGATGATGAAAACGAAAAGGAAAGCAACGTAGGAGAGAAATAAAATAAGTAGTGGACAATGGTAGAAATGTAACTTGCACTAACTAGATTGAGCAATCGCCATAGTGTAGACAACCGATGGCAAGCTCCCAGATTTTAAGCATCTGTACAGGTGACATGCATGCTGGTATGTCTCACCCTCGAGAAAACACTTGTTGTCAAAGTAGCAAGCTGAAATAGAAGAAGCAAACCGTGGAAGTTAAACATTTATATACCAACACATCTGGTGGTTGTGTTTTCCAATCCCATTCGAGACGGGAGTGTTGTTTTAGTGACCTGAGCACGCAGAAATAAAAGCGTAACGAAGTTATCCGAAAAGTTAACTCACAAAGAGAACTGGTTCCTTGTATCAGAAGGAGACATACCATATTATTCAGACGTGTAATGACAAGAGAAAAGCTGAAGTGCATCCTTATAATGGGAAATCTGGAAGGAAGAAGAGACAGGACAAGTGTGAAGGAGATTGATTGATTGATTGATTGATTGATTGATTTAGGAACCGACATCACAGCATTCGGGACATTCCCATAAGCGCTCCGTCTCCATCCTCAGAAGCCAGCGAAGAGTTCCAATCCCAATAGTACCAGTAGCAATCTGATTATATGTGCGTCTCGCCTTTCTTCTAAGCGTCGAGCATCGGCCAGATCCCCTCTTCACTCCTCGCTGTCGCATTCTTGCCAGACCATGGTGATCCATTTGCTCCTCCGAGATGTACACGTGCTCCCACAAGGCAGCAATCACGTCTGCCTTATCATGCATCAATACTCCACCAAGTTTTTCAGAGCCAGCCAATCTGTATGCCTTTTCATTCCCCAGCACACCAACATGCCCCGGAGAAAAGATATAGACGATGCTTACCACCCGTGACTTCCGAAGCGAGGCAAGCCACTCTGCACGAAGACTGACTGTCCTCACCCTACCCAGCATGCTTTTTGAGTCAGTTACAATCACAATGTCTGTGTGTATAGTATTCTCTATCCAGCGGAAAGCTGCACTGACTGCTTCCAACTCCATTCTTAAGCTAGATGTTGTGATATCATATGTCAGGCTCTCCTGCACCAAACGTTGATCATTAGCCTTTGCCAAGAACCCCCCAGGTACTTCTACTACCTCTCAACACCAAACCATCTGTGTAGATAATCACATCACCCGGGCGAGCATTACCCTGAATTAGTTGCTGAATTTCTACTTCCGTGGCCCCTGATGGCCACTCCCTGCACCCCAGGCTCGATGTGATTATAACTCTGCACAAGTCTAACTGCTCTGCTGGCACTCTGACCCACTCCTCTCTCGCCTAATGATCTCCAAGATGCACACCTGTATGATCATATCCTTTGCCTGAGCCATCCATGATTTCCTATTATCAGTCGCTGGCCCTTAACTGCGTCCAGCACCTCACGCAAGGGGTGATCTGTGTCAGCAGCTACTCTGAGGTATGCCTTCTTCTGCATCACCTTGAGCCTACCAGCAACGGTCGGCAAACCAAGGATGTACCGCATACACACCACTGTTGACCCGCATAGCCTCGTTATGTATGCGCTCCAATCTC
>JACEFZ010026987.1:0-24093 GCA_014155875.1 Cepaea nemoralis | reverse complement strand
GGGGGGCCTTTTAATGGGGCCCCACGAAAAAGGAGTCAATAAATACATGAATGTTTCATGGCCTTGGAGATCGAAATTTTGGGGGAAGCATGATGCCCACGCCAGCGGCAAGGCACTGGATGAGAGATGATGATGAGATGATGTGATGATGATGATGATGATGCTGGGAGACAGCCCCTTTAAAATAAAAATAAAACAGTTAACATGCCTGGGTTTGTAACGGGCCTTACGACAGCTATATTAGTAATTCAATAGAAACTGTGAGGACAACACAAAGGTTACTTAGAATGTAACAGCCTAAACTTTATACAGTTATACTTAGTAATTCAATAGCTATTTCGAGTGTAACATAGCGCTAATTTACGGTGTAACCGGCCAAGTGTCATAACAGTTATATTTAGTAATTTAAAAAAAAATAATAAAAATAAAACAGGTATAACATTACCCAGACTGTTAAATATTCCATTGGACGGAAAATAACACGTCTGATTTTTTTAAATAACGGACAAGAAAACATAATGAGTTTAAAAAAATATAAGAACTCAGTATTGAGAAAGATCGGTTGAGACAAACATGAAATATTATATAGATATAATTTAAAAAAAAATGTTTTGCATATCCTTTACAGGACATAGTTGTCAACATCAGCATCTTTCAGCTGATTGTTGATTTCTTGGCAAGATTACGCTCAGTAGTTTGCCATTGCTTTCTGAGCGACCGGCTCCATACTCTCATAAGACACTGGCGCGACTCGAACCGCTTCCAATTTTCGTGTGCTCACGTCAACCACGAGAGTATTCGGGGTTATGGAGAAAGCCGCTAACACCTCGACCAGGGAGACCGGCAGATATAATGAAGATGATTGAAATAAAATATATATATATATAAATATAAAAATATAAATAAAAAGGACATAAATAAAATAAATATGATTTAAAAAATAAACATATTATATAAAAAATAAAAGGAATTGAATTTCATATTTATCGGAGCCAGAGGAGACAATAAGCGAAAATACAGGGAATTTTTTTAGCAACTATCAGACTGTTGGCAAAATATGATGTTACCTTGGCGGAACATGTGCAGAGAGGGAAAGATAAGCTAAAAAGAGTAACGTATTTGTCCAACAGAAGTCAAAACGAGATAATCGATATTCTTGGTGAAAAACAATCATGAAAAAAATTATTTCAGAAATGAAGGATGCCAAGTATTTCAGCATAATGTTGGATTCTATTCCAGACATTGCCCATGAAGATCACGTATCCGAAATTCTACATTATGTTCATATTGATGGTGAAAATAGAAAGGTAGAAATAAAGGATATTTCCAAGTCCACAAGAAAGATGCATTATGCTTGGTAACGGAAATTCTTAAAAAATTAGAAGATAGCATTGCCATCAATGACTGTCGCGGCCAAGCATATGATAATGCTGCAGTATATGGCTGGAGTGAGGGCAGGTGTCCAACAGAGAATTCTTGACATAACCCAAAGCTGTGTTTGTGAATTGCGAGAACCACAGCCTCAATTTGGGCCTGTGTCCATGCAAGTCGAGATGGAACCTGTTGTCGTTACAGCTTTTTGGAGTTGTGGAAAAGCTGTTTACTTTTTTTTCTTCATTTACCTCCCATTGGAAAGTCTTAAAATCATTTACCTCTCGAACTGTCAAAAGACAATGTGATACGCGATGGAGTTCTCGCCATGACGCTGTGCAAGTAATCCACGCGGAGTTGGACAACGTTATTGCCAGCCTTGAACACCTGCAGGAAGGAGAATTTTCTAGGGGAAACCAAATGCGATGCCGGCTCGCTTCTGAACTCTACTCAACAGTTTTCGTTTATATCGTTATTAAATTTTTGGTACCCGATTTTAGCGTCAATAGAGAAAGTGACAACACGTTTGCAGGATCCGAAATTGGGGTTCCAGGAAGCTTCTTGTGATCTAAAGGGGCTTGTGCAAATCTTGAAGTTTGAAAAATGACGAAATTATCCACAATGCAATACATTCAGCTGACGAATATTGTGAGAAATGGGAAATTGCAAGTGCACGAACATGGAGAAGAAGAATGATGACTGGCGAATCAGCAAGAGATAGTGGATTGACGGCACAGCAAGAAATGAATAGAGTAATGGTAGAGATCATGAATAGATTAAAAACGGAAATTGAAGACGCACTGTTCGCCTTCAATGAACTCAGAGACCGATTTGCATTTGCTTTTGAATTTACATTCAGTCGCTGTCGCAGTTGCAGATGAAAACGAAAGAGAGAAATTACAGAAGGAATGTTCGGACTTTGAACGCTATTATGATAATGATGTGAAGGCCAAACAGTTATATGATGAAATAACTGACTTTCAAGCTGGAGGTAATACAGTTCCGCCCGATCCTAAAGATGTTCTAGAGTCGTTACTACAGTTTGGAAGGGATGTGTTTCCGACGATGTGCGTTGCATATAGACTACTACTAACCATAGCATTTTCAATCGCAAGTTGTGAAAGGTCATTTTCAAAATTGAAATTAATAAAAACATACCTCAGGTCTTCTATGTCACAAGAACGACTGACTAACCTTGCTTTAATCAGTATTGAACAAGAATTCATCACCAGGGATGTAAAAAGTGAAGAAGTTCAAGTGTTTTGTGACAGGAGATCCAATTTAGGGAATACGAACTTAATAAATGTGGGTATGTGGCTGACCGCTGAGACTGAGTGCTCACATATTACATATATATTTAATTTTAATAAAGTTTTTATTTCACGTTTTCCATACAGGCTATACTATGATTAGTACTAGTATCCTAACTTCCTAAGCATGAAATACAAAGTCTACAATTCGGTTTCCGATCGTCAAAATAGACTAAAAGTACCATACGGCAATGTGCAATTCTCAAAAATTTCCTGGGGGAAAGGGAGAGGGGGCAGCACGGTGCAGTGAGAGGGGAGGGGGAATGAGTTAGGGAAAGAACAATTTAGGGGCATCCAATCAAGGGTTGGCCCTTGGCATCAAAGAACCTCTACACGCCACTGGATGATGATGATGATGATGATGATGATGATGATGATGATGATGATGATGATGATGATGATGATGATGGTGTTAATGATGATGATGGTTGTTAGTCGTTACCCCACTTCAGCCGGACGGATACCTAGTAGTAAATCTTGAAAATAATACGATTCCGATGGTTAAGTTTCTCAAATCCACGAAAGTTTATTATAAGCAAACACCACAAGTGAATCACAATAGCAACAATCTGAAATGAATTATATTTCTCCAACAAAAACTACAACTAATGGAACAGCAAGAAAGCCAGGCGATGGAACCAAATGTATGAAACTAGGCAGCCAAACTACAACACAACTATACACGATTCTAAAGCCAGACACAGCTACACAAAACAATCAAACTCGCTTTATGAAAAGTATATGCTTTAAATAATCATATCTAACGCTAATGACCAATGATACCTAAGCAATTAATAATCACCACCAATGCATTTTAAATAGAAATCTTAGTTTGTCCAAGGAAGAAAATGTAAACATTCCGCACATTTGGTTCAAAGAAGCGCAAAGTGGCAAGTGATGTTCCAGCCGCCTGTGGCGTTTTTGGCGCCTCCTTAATTTGATTTCTAATGTCTGGCGCTACCGACCGATTATTCAATCGATATCGCTTATCTGAAATTATCGGTTCGATGAGGAAACTGACTTGGCGTTTGATCGATTGTACGATAACAATCACTGTGCTTGATATTAAGGGCACGGGGGCAGCTGGCCAGGGAATATCTCCATCAGAAAGCCAATATGAGAAGTGAAATCTACTGTAAATAATATGATACGAGGAGGATCCAAATGAACACCTTAAATATTTTTGTTTGTTGTCGTTGTTTGTTAAAATATTCTGTAAAGTAAAGAGCAAATGTATCATTTAAGATGTAGTGCGTTCAATGCATGTCCTCCAGCGCCGATAAAGTGCTTGGATTCCTGTAGAAAAATGGACTCCGGGGTCATTACTCGGTGTGCCTCACCGGTCTGTCACTGAAGTCACGCAGTTTTAAAACTTCTTACTCCACTTATACACTTGCTGGACAGACAGGTAATTTCTATAGGTTTCACCCCCTTCACTGATAGAAAAGAAAAGGTTAACAGAACGCTGCTCCTCTTTGTTGCACGTCAAATACGGGGAGCCCATCTTTAAACTGTGATTATGACGTCACCGCGTTCGCCTGCACCGTGATGTCACGTGATAACACTCTCGACATCCTAAAAACGTATTGACAGGCTACAAGATAATGACATGGTTAGTGTAATGTAAGTTTCAATTTTAAGGTTGTCATCTGAAGCCTCCTCGTAAATAGCGGGTGTGGTATAGTGTCCCTGCTGGTCTGATAGTGACGAGTTCAGTCCCCACTGAGGTGGATATATTTGTTTTCCACAGATCTCGGCTCTCAGACTAACAACGAGGTACCAACAAATTACGTGGGAAGTAGAAACTGGAGGCATGATGTTGACCAAATCACCCATCTAGTGCTGACTGGTCTAACTATGGGCCTCGCACCATGTACCCAGACGCTTCTCTGGGAAAGTGGTTGTCTATAGTTTTTGTATTAAAGATATGGGTACTGATGGATACTCATAGACAAAATTAGGAAACTGGATACACTTCTTCTGCCTCTTGCCTGCTGCTGCTGCTCCTCTCTCTCTTCTTCTCTTCTTCTTCTTCTTCTTTTTCTTCTTCTTCATCTTCTTCTGACTTGCTCTATAGTATTATCAATGGCTGTGAAAAATGATCTCTTACTCTTGGCTTTCCCTAGCTCAGCCTAGACTGAAAGTAGCTAGAAGAACTTAGCAGTGTTCGTTCGCACATACAGAACGCAAGAACATACGTACAGGTCAGCATGCGCGCTAGACTACAGGGGCAGCGGTTTCCAACGCGTTATGCTTATGTCAGCATGGTGAATAATTAGCTAGTCGAGTCTTCGTCGTCATCATCGTTTACCGTGCCGATAGGGATAGCTTCTCATCTCACACGATCATCATCACTTCCCACTTTTGCACTCAAGCGTTGTGGTATGAATAACTGATGTTCTAACGCCGTATGGGTGGCACTGGATAATGTTACTCTGCGTGTCATGTACAATATCCTTGATGTTGTCAATCCATTTGTTTTCCTCTACGGCGTCCTCTTGCTCTCATATCAAATCTTCTGTGATGGAGGGCCAGTGCCGATGTTGCATTTTAGCGAGATGGTCGAACCGTTTGATCTTCTGCCCTTCAGTGTATGTGGCATAAGGTGGTGATCCAACTCTCAGTCTGATAACATAATTGCTCACTCGTACGATGCTCTCACGTCGATCACCAGTCTTTAAATCAGGTCTGTATTCTTGTTCTTATTTCAGACATGTGGCCAATGCATCCAGCTATTTATCTCATTGTCTTTCTTTTGCTTTTCCCCATCATGTTTACCAGATGTTACTAAGTTTCCAGCTTATTTCTCCCCATCAACTGGTCGAGTATGAAAACATATTTTTTCCTTGAATGAGGTCATTGCCTCATTTAGGGAGGCAGACTGGGGTTCTAACATGACTCTAGATTTAATTAAGAGGAGCGGGTGGCGGGTGCTAGAACAACGGGCTCTCTTTCGGGAGATCCAGATTCAAATCCTCTGTAAGGTGATGGATTTTATTTTCTGTCGGGGTCATAATGAAAACGTTAACATGCACAGTTCACAGCAACTGCTAAAACCAGGCGGTCTTTATTCCCCAGGCTCAAGACTTCATGCCACTGTTAACGTTGTGTACTATCAACTACAGCATCACGTTTGCAGTAGCAACAGCATTAATAGTAGTTGTGCCAGTGGCAGAAGCAGCAGCATCAGTAGTAGTTGTACCGTGGCAGCAGCAGTATTAGTAGTAGTTGTAACAGTGACAGTAGCAGCAGCATTGGTAGTAGTCGTACCAGTGGCAGTAGCATTAGTAGTAGTTGTACCATTGGCAGTAGCATTAGTAGTAGCTGCACCGTTGGCAGTAGCATCAGTAGTAGTTGTGCCAGTGGCAGTGGCAGCATTAGTAGCAGTTGTGCCAGTGGCAGTAGCAGCAGCATCAGTACTACTTGTACCAGTGGCAGCAGCAGCATTAGTAGTAGTTGTGTCAGTGGCAGTAGCAACAGCATTAGTGATAGTTGTGTTAGTGGCAGTAGCAGCAGGCATTAGAAGTAGTTGTACCAGTGGCAGTAGCATTAGTGGTAGTTTTACCAGTGGCAGTAGCATAAGTAGTGGTTGTATCAGTGGCAGTAGCATTAGTGGTATTTGTACCAGTGGCAGTGGCAGCAGCCTTATTAGTAGCTGTACCAGTGACAGTAGCAGCAACATCAGTAGTAGTTGTACCAGTGGCAGTAGCATTAGTAGTAATTGTACCAGTGGCAGTAGCAGCAGCGTTGGTAATGCGAGGGGAAGTTAATAAGTAAGTCACAAATGGCTGCAGAAACATAATTAAGTATGATAACAACTTGAAACAAAATTATTTTTATACATACATTGTCCCTTTATTTCTCAAAATAATTTCCACCAACATTGATGAGCTTATCCCATCGTTTTACCAGTCCTCCCAAACCGACTGCATAGAACTGCGTGCTCTGTTTTCTAAACCACGTTTTCACTTCACATTTAACTTCGGCGTCATTTGCGAAAAGTCTCGGACATACACCTTACAGCCCCGACTTAGCCCCTAGTGATTTCCACCTTTTTGGTCCACTGAAAACCCACCTTGATGGGAGACATTTCGCGAATGACGCCGAAGTTGAATGTGAAATGAAAACGTGGTTTAGAAAACAGAGCACGCAGTTCTATGCAGCCGGTTTGGGAGGACTGATAAAACGATGGGATAAGTGCATCAATGTTGGTGGAAATTTTGTTGAGAAATAAAGAGACAATGTGTGTATGAAAATAAACTGGTTTCAAGTTTTTATCATAGTTAGTTATTTTTCTACAGCCATTTGTGACATATTTATTGACTCGCCCTCGCAGTTGTACTAGTGGCAGTAGCAGTAGCATTAGTAGTAGTTGTACCAGAGGCAGTAGCAGCAGCATTAGTAGTAGTTGTATCAGTGGCAGTAGCAGCATTAGTAGTAGTTGTACCAGAGGCAGTAGCAGCATTAGTAGTAGTTGTACCTGTGGCAGTAGCAGTAGCATTAGTAGTAGTTGTACCAGTGGCAGTAGCAGCAGTACTAGTAGTAGTTGTGCAAGTGGCATTAGCATTAGTTGTAGTTCCACCAGTGGCAGCAGCACTAGTGGCAGTTGTACCAGTGGCAGTGGCAGCATTAGTATTAGTTGTACCAGTAGTAGTAGCATTAGTAGTACTTGTACCAGTGGCAGTAGCATTAGTAGTTGTTGTACCAGTGGCAATAGCAGCATTAGCAGTAGTTATACCAGTGGCAGTAGCAGCATTAGCAGTAGTTATACCAGTGGCAGTAGCAGCATTAGTAGTAGATGTACCAGTGGCAGTAGCAGCATTGGTAGTAGATGTACCAGTGGCAGTAGCAGCATTGGTAGTAGATGTACCAGTGGCAGTAGCAGCATTGGTAGTAGATGTACCAGTGGCAGTAGCAGCATTGGTAGTAGATGTACCAGTGGCAGTAGCAGCATTGGTAGTAGATGTACCAGTGGCAGTAGCAGCATTGGGTAGTAGATGTACCAGTGGCTAGTAAGCAGCATTAGTAGTAGATGTACCAGTGGCAGTAGCAGCATTGGTAGTAGATGTTACCAGTGGCAGTAGCAGCATTGGTAGTAGATGTACCAGTGGCAGTAGCAGCATTGGTAGTAGATGTACCAGTGGCAGTAGCAGCATTGGTAGTAGATGTACCAGTGGCAGTAGCAGCATTGGTAGTAGATGTACCAGTGGCAGTAGCAGCATTGGTAGTAGATGTACCAGTGGCAGTAGCAGCATTAGTAGTAGATGTACCAGTGGCAGTAGCAGCATTGGTAGTAGATGTACCAGTGGCAGTAGCAGCATTGGTAGTAGATGTACCAGTGGCAGTAGCAGCATTGGTAGTAGATGTACCAGTGGCAGTAGCAGCAGCATTAGTATAGTTGCACCAGTGACAGTAGCATTAGTAGTAGTTGTACCAATGGCAATAGCAGTATTAGTATTAGTTGTACCAGTGGCTGTAGCATTAGAAGTAGTTGTACCAGTGGCAGTAGCAGCAGCATTAGTAGCAGTTGTACCAGTGGCAATAGCAGAGTTAGTGGTAGTTGTACCAGTGGCAGTAGCAGCAGCATAGACCGAAGTAGACGAAAACAGAAAGGGGCTATCCGGGAAGGTTAACCAGGTCAACAAATGCCTGAAGAAGTCGGACGTGTCGGTCGGAAGGAGCAAATATCGCATCTCTGCTGTAAACAGGCACAACGCAAATACGTCTAAAACTACACTCCGGACGAACACGGAAGAAGAATAAAAAGGCTACTAGGGAGTGTGGGGTGGGGTGGGAGGTGAGATCGACAGATAAATGAATGGCTCGATGAAAAGGAGTAAGTGGTATTGTAGCAGCAGTAATGACAGTAGCAGTAAACCTAGCAGTACTAGCAGCAGTACAAGCAGTAGTAGTAGTAGTAGTAGTAGTAGTAGTAGTAGTAGTAGTAGTAGTAGTAGTAGTAGTAGTAGTAGTAGTAGTAGTAGTAGTAGTAGTAGTAGTAGTAGTAGTAGCAGTAGCAGCAGAAGTAGTAGTAGTAGTAGTAGTAGTAGTAGTAGTAGTAGTAGTAGTAGTAGTAGTAGTAGTAGTAACAGCAGTAGCAGCAGAAGTAGCAATAGTAGTAGTAGTAGTAGTAGTAGTAGTAGTAGTAGTAGTAGTAGTAGTAGTAGTAGTAGTAGTAGTAGTAGTAGTAGCAGTAGTAGTAGTAGTAGTAGTAGTAGTAGTAGTAGTAGTAGTAGTAGTAGTAGTAGTAGTAGTAGTAACAGCAGTAGCAGCAGAAGTAGCAATAGTAGTAGTAGTAGTAGTAGTAGTAGTAGTAGTAGTAGTAGTAGTAGTAGTAGTAGTAGTAGTAGTAGTAGTAGTAGCAGTAGCAGCAGAAGTAGTAGTAGTAGTAGTAGTAGTAGTAGTAGTAGTAGTAGTAGTAGTAGTAGTAGTAGTAGTAGTAGTAGTAGTAGTAGTAGTAGTAGTAGTAGTAGTAGTAGTAGTAGTAGTAACAGCAGTAGCAGCAGAAGTAGCAATAGTAGTAGTAGTAGTAGTAGTAGTAGTAGTAGTAGTAGTAGTAGTAGTAGTAGTAGTAGTAGTAGTAGTAGTAGTAGTAGTAGTAGTAGTGTAGTAGCAGCATCAGCATTAGTAGCAATATTTCTAGTAATACATATGGCAGTCTTTTCTGCTGTTGTTGTTGTTGATGTAGCAGCAGTAGTAGTTGTTGTTGATGTAGCAGCAGTAGTAGTTGTTGTTGTGGTGGTGGTAACAAAAACTGCAGAAGAGTAAGTGATGAATGCAGAGGAGAAAACAGAACGAAACACCAGTCGGTTACAGATTGATAGGAATAAGTAGCAGCAGCAGTAGTGTAGTGGTAAAATGGCTGAGAGACAGAAGAAGTGGAGAAAACAGATGAACAGGGGAATGTGGGGGGGGGGGGGGTGGAATAATTGTAGCAGCAGAAGCAGCAGCTGTAGTAGTAGTAGTAGTAGTAGTAGTAGTAGTAGTAGTAGTAGTAGTAGAGAAAATGACAAAAGTACGATATTCAGGAGGAAGAGGATGATAATGGGGAGAAGGTAGAGAAATATCCCAGGATGCACTGCTACGGGAACTAATCAAAACAGAAATATCCCAGCATGCATTGCTATGGGAATTAATCAAAACAGAAATATCCCAGCATGCATTGATATGGGAACTAATCAAAACAAACATATCCCAGCGTGCATTGCTAAGGGAACAAATCAAAACAAAAATATCTCAGCGTGCATTGCTATGGGAACTAATCAAAACAAAAAGCACAACAAAGCGATTTCCACTTTCCGCCGACACAGAGAAACCAACCAATGGATCCGACTACTGCGTGTTTTCAAAGATCCAGTGCTAGCTGCACTGTTTGTCGCGTTTCATCGCCCACTTGGCTCTGTTCAAATGTTATAAAAACGCCGACTTACGCATTGTCCGGAAGCGGTAGAGAATGAGAATGCTTGACAAGTGGAAAATATCGGAGAATCGGGCGAAAGCCGCACCGACAAATGATTGGGGCCATGGTTGATTGGCTCTTCTGTTGGCACATTTGTGGTCTATCGGAATCAGTTATTGATCAGTTGGGGTAGTGAAGGCAACTGTGTAAATCAGGAGACAATTCTACTTCTTCTTTCATTAGTTTAAAATGTATTGTCTATATTTGCAATTTTGTCTCCTGTATAAACTTCATTTTCTTTTCTTGTTCACTCAGTGGTTCATAGAGTGTACCCTGCACTATTGCTTCTCAGTGACAGATAGCTTGAGATCAATCTTACCCTCACTGTGTGCCTAGCGTATCCTCATCATGTGCCATGCCGATCAGGTGACCGATCATAGTTCGCCATCTCACACTATCAACACACTCCTGGATCAGGTCTATGTTCTTGTACCGATTACACCATTTGGTCTAGCCAACTTGGTTGTCATGGACCGACTGAAGGTTGGTAGCGATGTAGCTGAAATGGAACCACATGATGTGAAACTTCTTTTTTTTTTTTTTAAATGTCTCTAGTATCAGCTCTTTCTCATGTGGATACTGAGACGAGGCAGGTCCTGGATGGCACAGGCAGAAATATCTATACGCTAGGTGTGTGACCTAGAGACCATCAATCGTGAAAAAGAGTGGGCTAAAGTACCGGAAGATATATAAGGTGTGGCACAGTGTAATAGTAACACTGGGCTGTAAGTGCAGAGAATGGGCAGCAGGCAATTGATGGGCAACTGATCCAAAGTAACATACATCAAGGTGACATAGTGATCTACACTGATGGGTCAGTGGTGAGAAATAGACGCAGTAAGGGTTTCATCGGGAAGGCTAATGGGACGATGCGTGAAAAAGGAGTGTCTGGCATATGAGACTACGACCTATAGCATGAGGATGGATGTGGAAGCAGTAACAGCGGCATTCCGTTGGTTAAAGAAGACCATTGGAACACACATAGTCTTCATCGCGTGCTCAAGGAGTAGCTTAGTAAGGAGGAAAAAGGAATGTTTCGTGAGAAATGGCTATCATCGCTTCAGAGGTCACAGATTATGAGAATTGTATGGATTTTCTGCCATGGTCATGCGAGTGCGCAGAAGAATGGACACGCTGATGGGCTGGCAGGGATTGCACCTCTTGGTGGTAGGTTACCTATGTACAAGGAAGAGGTGGTCGAGCGCCTGTGGAACATGGTGGAGAAGGCGGGGGAACAGATTAAACACCCATATGTGGAAAAAATGATATGGCGGGGGATTAGCAGGGGTTCTGGTAGAATCTCAAAACTGAGAGGGAATCCCAGGAGAACTGTCAGTCAGGCATCGGTGGGCTCTATTAGTAGTATGACTCTTCTCTGGCTGCTGAATGAGAGGAAGAAGCACGTATGGGGATGTCCTGAGTGTAGTGATGCTGTTCTTAACTCAACTCGACTCAACTCTCCTGTGTGTCCTTCTATGACACTGGTATCCATCTCTTTGTCTCTCGTGCTCGTTTTCCCACCAAGAGGCAGTCTCAGTGGTGAACTGGTTACGCCTCCTGCCTCGCACTACGAAGGTTGTGGGTTTTATTCCGGGCTACGTCGATGGGTTCACTAGTGTAATGTTCTCGGAGACTCCCGGGGGGGGGGCTGTCGCTGGGGAGGAGTGTAATACAATGCATTCCTGCACATTGCATCACATCTGAACATGAAGAGGCCGACAGATTGGCAACGGAAGGTGAAAGACTACCTCAACCTGATACAGACATAACCTATGATGAGGACATGAGATTTATAAGCAATAATTATTGTACCAAGTGTAAATCAGAGCATCCAGGCCAAAAAAAAAAGATAATGCGTATTATCTATTCAACTGAAAAGAGTAAGTAATAATCTTTAGACCCAGTTACAGAACACGGAGGCTGATGTACCGCATGTTTAATAAACTAATGACCGGAGATACTAAAGAATGTAACTGTGGAACTGGTAAAACGACAGGTAAACATTTGTTGCAGGAGTGCCCAACATATGGAGAACAGATAAAAGTATTTTGGCAGACGCCCGCTCCATTTGAGGGTAAACTCTACTGAGATATCAACAAGCTTAAGTTGACTGCTTTCTTTGGGTTTATTCATATTGACGTTTGAAGAAGAAGAAGAAGAAGAAGAAGAAGAAGAAGAAGAAGAAGAAGAAGAAGAAGAAGAAGAAGAAGAAGAAGAAGATGATGATGATGGATGATGATGGATGATGATGATGATGATGATGATGATGATGATGATGATGATACCTCTCGCCCAACAAGGCACCCAACTAGAACTTGCTCAGAACAACATTGAAAACCTGACATTGCCTGGAAAAGAGGTCATCAGCTCCGACAGAACTCAGAGACTAGCTAGTGCCCCCGAACCTCTGTTTATCCTTTCACACGACAGACCCACATGCTACCTCTATCTGAACACACACTCCCGCTCTCAGGCCTTGGACGGTGTTTTCAAACAAATCGACCACCCGTTCGCCGGTCACTTAAGTTTGGTCCCAGCCCTCTCCCTATCCCTGTTTTTGATACCTGTACATCATTAGCCCATTACCAAAAACCCCGGTCTATTCACACCCACGTTATTTTACCCTGGAGCCCGGATCGATAACCCCAGTGGGAGAAGAACACGGCAATCAAAGTAGGACACAGAAACACGGAAACAATCAATAAGTGACTGCGTAGAATTTATGTGATTATTAATCGAGATATTGTATCACATAGCCTTGTGGTTAGAGCACCCAGTTACCAATACTGTGGGATGGTGATCAATCCCCAGTAGCGACCGACCAGCTGTCGTGGTGTTGTTATTGGTCTAGTCATGACCGTTCGTGATTTAGCAGACTCCATTTTCTTCTCGCACTCGTGAGGAGCGGCTGACCGAGTGGCTAAGAATGCTGGGTTCTCATTCGGGAGACCCAGGTTCGAATCCTCGGTAAGGTGTGGATTTTTTATGTTGGGGGTGGGGGAGAGTTGACAGAAACCCCTAACCTGCACAGTTCGCAGCGACTGCACTAACCAGGCAGTCTTAATTCCGCAGGCTCAAGAACCACCCTACACCGCAGGGCACTAAAAGCAGCAGATGACAGTTTTTAGTCAACATTTTTTGGTCACGTTGGGAGAAGACATAAATTGGAGAACTCGGTGACAACTGGCAAGATCGAGGGGAAGAGAACAAGGGGAAGGCAGAGAAGTAAATACCTGGATGGCTTGGCCACGTGGCATGGTCGAGACACTAAGCTGATTCACGACTCTGGTGATCGAATGAGATGACAAAACATGACCGCATACGCTTATCGGCATGACACATGATGATGCCAATTTTTTTGACAGTGATAAGAACACAGAGTAGCAAGCACGACAGGGGGCTTCTGATAGTCAGAACTTGTCCCCCTACCCAGAAAGGGGGACATGTATCTTTCCGACACTTTCTAGGGACGGGGCAATCTGCACAGATGACTTCTGGATATGCCTTAACACTTGCATCAATGGAAGGATAGACATAAATCTGTTGGCATTCGTACCCACTTCTCGCCAGGTTCTAAGTACTCAAGTGAAGACACCTGTTGAACAATGTCTTCGGCTTGACCCATCCACGACTTTCCTCTTTTTAACCTGCTGCCATTTAACTTCTTAATTTAAATGTGCAATGGATGTTGCATGTTTGCGTTGACTCTGAGGTAGGCACGTGCTCTGCAAATTTATACCCTGTCCCCAATGGTTAGAAAATCAAGCAGGTAGCGCATCACGCTGCATCTCTTGTACATCCAAGAATAATATGCATAGCTTCGTTCTGTATCCTTTCCATCCTTTCCATCTGCTTACGGCTGATAGTCAGGATCGCCATCGCATGCTCCACAACAGAAAGGACCAGACCCTCGGAAAGAAGACACAGATGGCGCTGCTCACAGTTTGCCGCCGCCATTACTCACATCGCAGCCAAACCCTGCTTGGCCTTTGTTATCACCCGGTCTATATGCTCATGATAAGCAAGGCTTCGATCAAAACGCATCCCCAGGTAATTCATTGCATGCGTTCTTTCCACCGTCTCTGAACCAAGATTTACAGTTGGTGTTGGAGTGTTGACAATATGGTTATTCAAAGAGAACCATGTCACAGCTGCCTTCGTTGGGTTGACCATTGCCCCGAGATTCCACACACCAAGTGCTTATGCGATTTAGTTTTGTTTGTAGATCCACAGCAACCGGATCTCTATCCTTACCCTGACGATACACTAACACATCGACGGCATATGACAATGTCCTCCCCGGTCCTCTGATCTGCTCGCCGGTAATTCTCTTAGTGTAGGCGTTTAACAGCACCGGAGATAATGGTGATCCCTGTGGCAAGCCCGGATATATTGTTGTTGGTTCAGACGTCCAACTGCCACATCTAAAAACGCCTTTCCGTTGGAAGAGAGCTGCGGCAATCCAACTAAGGAGGAATGGACTTATGTTGAGTTCAAGAAGCTGAAACATTAAGAAATCCAATGGTACTCTTTTGTACGCATCCCCAAGACCAATCGCCGCAGCACATATTTCAATGCCTGAGTGGAAACCTTCATAGACATTATGGGCCAAGACTGCTGCCTTGGTCCAGGCTTAAGTTTGACATCATAGCGTAGAGGAACATCGGTATCAGAAATAGCTGACAGCACACGGGATACAAGGCTAGAGACAGACATGATCACCAACGCCACATGGCATGGACTATAAAAAAGTTAGTTGCATATCTTTACAGGACGTTGAAGACAACCCCAGCATCTTTTGGCTGTTTGTGATCTCTTGGCAAGTTTAAGATCAGTAGTTTGCCTATTGTTTTCTGAACGACCGGCACCCATATCATTTTATAAAAATCCAAACGCAAGGTGGTCTCCTGCCAAATCCCACAGCTGTGATCCAAATGTGGTATGCGGGGATTACGAATTGCTGTCCGTAACCTCTTCGCCACGGAGCAGGTATGGACTATAAAAAGGGGCCTAAATGGGTTAAAATGCAAGAATATCGACTTTATTACACTGAGTTTTATCACACATAGTTCAGTCTATGCGCAGAGCAGCAAACGTCTGTCATCAACGTCGCACGCAGCCATAATTCCGTAACATCGGCCACAACCCTTGAAAAATAGTTAATTACATATCCCTTACCTGACGTAGCACAGTGGTTCTCAACCGGTGGGGGGGGGGGAAGGTGGGATTAGGGTTTATAAAAAGCGGGGGGGGGGGGGGGGAAATTAAGATTATTTCAAGATCGTGTTAATACAAGAACCGATTTTCCCTTCATACTTTACGGTTCTGTACGTCTCACCCTTCTAAAATTCAATTTATAAAGTAAGTAGACCCAAATCACGTTTCATGTGGACGTCTAGACTTGTTTTGGTATGTGCTATTAAATTTAGCTTCCATTATTATGTATACTGTGTAGGGGCGGGGACGGGGGGTTAGGTAGGAAATACGAAAGGGGGGAATGACGTTCTGAAAATATGGTGAAGGGGGGCACGGGCCAAATTTTTAGGTAGGAAATACGAAAGGGGGAGGGGGGAATGACGTTCTGAAAATATGGTGAAGGGGGCACGGGCCAAAAAAGGTTGAGAACCACTGAGTCGTAGCAGTCAACCCCAGAATTTCTTCCGTTGTTTGGATTCATTGACAAGTTTACGTTCAGTAGTTTGCAATTGCTTTCTGAACGATAGGCACTCATAGTAAGGAAACCATCGCAAGGCGGTCTGCTGTCAAGTCGTCCGCAGCTGTGATTCGAACGCGGTATGCGGGATTACGAATTGCGTGCGTAACCCCTTGACCACAGCGCCGGTTACCTAAGAGATAAAAAAAAAAAGAGGAGAGAAAAAAAACTGCCCCGAGAACAAAATAACGGAGTCCATAAACGAACCTAGAACCTTCAGAGCAGGAGGTCACCGATTTACCCACTCCACAACGGAGACCCATGATTTACCCACTCGCCACGGAGACCCGTCTATTACAAGAAGAAGATTTACAGACACGACCTTGGCCTACCTTTGGAAATAATAATCTTCATACACGAACCTCGAAGCATATACAGCTCATCATCATCAAGTGCCCGGCCAGCTGGCGTATGCGCTCATGTCTCTCCACAGATCTGGATAGTTGGTGTTTTAAATTAACTGCTGGTGATATTCCTCCATGCCACCGTCTAAGTCCATCCAGCATCATTTCTCTTGTCTGCTTACGTTTCTCTTCCCCTCGACATTTCCAGTTGTCACGATGTTCCCCAATGCCTCTCTTCCCATCACACGACCAAAGAAAGCTGTTTGTCTCTGTTTATTGTTGTATATAATGTTCTAGTTTCATTAGCCTCTTTCAGGCAGTTGTTGTTAGTTACTTTGGCAGTCCAAGGAATTCGCAACATTTGTCTCCAGGAACCACATCTCTGTTGCTTCCACGTTCTTCCTAATTTGTTCATTTACATTCCAAGATTCACAGCCATACAGCAAAACTGGCTCCATATAGCATTTCAGCACTCTCTTTCTTACATTCAATTAAAACGACTTATTATAATACTGTTCATTTTCTGAAATGCAGCTTTTACTTGCCCTATTCTGTTCTTTGCCAGGCTCCGTGGCAAAGGCGTTACGAACGCGGTTCGTAATTCCCCTTAACTGCGTTCAAAACACAGCTGCGACCGATTTTTTGGGAGCAGACCGTTGTCCGCTAAGTTTAACGTGTTGGTATGAGAGCCGGTGGTTCAGAAATCAATGGCAAACTACTGAACGTAAACTTGCCAAGACATCAACAACAGCAATGCTGGTCAGTTATCAGTTATCAGTTGGGGTATCTCATTGCACTCCGGACATGTCCATAGGTGCTCAGATCCTCCCCCAGCATATGCATCAGCGTCCGGTGGCTAATAGTGCCAGTTCTGTGTTGGTTGACGAGGCACCTCGTTTTCCCGATGTACTTCTCACGTCTGGCAGTGCCAATTCTTACACCCAAGTCTGGTGTTGACAGCGATGTCCTGTAAATAGGATATGCAAACAACAAAAAAGTATGTTCCTTATCTCTGTTGTGCACCTTCAATCTGATGTTATACATGACCCGAGGTATTTAAAATTACCACCATCTGGTGAAACTTAGTTTGTGATAACTGGGATGCCCAAGTGAATTGGGCCAGGTGCCTGGGTTCAATCTTATCGAGTTGAATTGTTTGAACTATCTAGGAATAGTCATAACAAGTAAGGAAGCGAGCGTCTTTCTTCCTTATAGCCAGCAGTAACCAAGAAGGACAACTCTGGCAAGCATCTTTTGCTTACGTTACAGCAAGCACTGTTGTCTAAGAGTGTTATGTCCCTTTCTAGGGGCCAAACATTGTGTGGTTGCATGGTGTGTCAAAGGCCAGAATACATGAATGAATGAATGAATATGAATGAATGAATGAATGAATGAATGAATGAATGAAAAAGCCCACATTTTCATTTTATATCATCATGTAGCAGATCCTTTGCAGAACACTACAATCATCACAGCCCTAGGAAAGGTTTATCAACCTCTTGCCTTTTCTCCTGACCCGTGCATTTTCATGCCTAAGATATCTTGAATGTCCTGTGTCTATGTAGTTACTGTAGTATCTTCCCCGTGTTTTTATGTTGTATTTTGTATACTTATTTGCTGATGAGGCTAGTCGGTCTGCCATGGACCGATATGAGGTAGACAGCGGTAAACTGATAGAGTAAGAACATGGTTACCATATAAGAGTAATTGGCAGAGTAAGAACAGTTCACAGTTCACGACTAAGTTGAGGGAAGTCGGTGAGCAACAGATGATGATGATGAGCAAAGGGAAGTGACTCCGAGAAGTTGCGTATCACGTGACACTAGTTGTGTGTTCCACGGGACGAGACACGGTGGGAGACAATCAGTCTCGCCAGGGGTGCGTTGGAGGGGACGGAAGGTTGTGAGAACAAGTACAAGAAGCCACGCGACATGAAGTTGACATTAATCCAAGGTTGGAACGACCATTCAGCCTGAGGCAAAAGTATGTCGCACAAGCCGAGCGACCAATGCACAGCCAGTCAAGCTCGATAATCAGCACGCGATCGTGAACGGCAGTTTGAGCGCGGCACATGGCCGCTGTCACAGTGCAAGGCAGTCCGTAAGGTGATGCTAGAGATAACACTTGTATAAGAAAATTGTACTGCAGTGTTGAACATTGGTAGATTGTTGTATATTCTATGTCAGCCCGCACCTGTCGGCAATTGATTATGTGACAGTGCGGCGATGATGCCAATAATAAAATATTCAGAAAATGCAAGGACATTGGCTTGTTTCCTATTTCATGTGATACCACGTCCTGCTTCTTCGTCACTGTGGACTGCACAGAAGGCAGTAATCGCTACAACACCCTTTGTTTTCCGTAACTGTGCTCTGTAAGGCTGAGTGATTTCGTGTTATTTATATTGTGTCTATTTTCGTGCTGGTCAACGACATGCAACTTCTCAACTACTGCTTAATTAAATCAACACTTGATTATCTAGGATCCCCACACTTGACTGCCTAGGACTCCAAACAGTTGATTTATCTAGAACCCCCAACAGCTGATTATCTAGGACCCCCAAACAGTTGATTATCTTGGACCCCCAACAGTTGATTATCTAGGACCCCCAACAGTTGATTATCTAGGTCCCACGAAACTTGATTATCTAGGACCCCCAACAGTTGATTGTCTAGGACCCCAACGCTTGATTGTCTAGAACCCCCAACAGTTGATTGTCAAGGACCCCCAATAGTTGATTATCTAGAACCCCCAAACACTTGATTATCTAGGACCGACAACACTTGGTTGTCTAGGAACTCCAACACTTGATTATCTAGGTCCCACGACACTTGATTATCTAGGTCCACGACACTTTATTATCTAGGACCCCCAACAGTTGATTATCTAGGACCCCCAACACTTGATTATCTAGGACCCCCAACAGTTGATTATCTAGGACCCCCAACAGTTGATTATCTAGGACCCACAACACTTGATTGTCTAGGACCCCCAACACTTGATTATCTAGGTCCCACGACACTTTATTATCAAGGACCCACAATACTTTATTATCTAGGACCACCAAAACTTGATTATCTAGGACCCACAATATTTGAATATCTAGGACCTCCAACACTTTATTGTCTAGGACCCCCAAAAATTGATTATCTAGGACCGCCCCTCTCCCCCCCCCCCCAACAGTTGATTATCTAGGACCCCCTCACAACTTGATTATCTAGACCCTCACAACTTGATTATCTAGACCCTCACAACTTGATTATCTAGACCCTCACAACTTGATTATCTAGGACCCACGACATGCCAGTCCGCATTACGATCACAATCCACAGAAAGGGACATAACAAAGAGTATTTAGTTACAGTCTACTAAACTAAACTAAAACTATTTAGTTACAGTCACTAAGTGATTCAATGAGCATGATTCAGAAGGTCGAAGCTGGATCTGTGCGTAGACAGTGGGCTGAATCGCTGCGGAAGTCTATTGTCCGTAAAGTCACCTTCATCTTCGTCCCGGGACATGCGGGAGTCGAGGGAAATGAACGAGCTGACAAACGGCTAGCTCTGCACCCCTGTAGATGGCCAGCCATGGATCGTGCCGATTGTTATTAACGTCCTTAAAGACTATGGCGAGAACAGAGGACTTTGACGTCAGTGATTCCACATCGCTGTCCAGGATGAAAGACCTGGGAGTAAGAATCGGCACAGCCAGACGCGAGAGGTACATCGGGAAAACAAAGCGCCTCGTCAACCAACATAGAACTGGCACTATTAGCCACCGGACGCTGATGCATATGCTGGGGGGGGGGGGGGGGGAGGGAAAGGGTCTGAGCACCTATGGACATGTCCGGAGTGCAATGAAGATCCCCCAAATGATAACTGGGTAATGATTTAGTTACAGTCATGGAGTTATAATAAAAATACAGCGGGTACTAGATAATAGCCGGTCTCTCTGGCCGAGGGGTTACATCACTTTCTCCGTAATCCCGTTTATCACGCAGTCTCGTAGCGGGCGAGAACTGGGGCGGTTCGTCCCCCGCTGGTGACTTGCGGGATAACTGAGCCGGCCGCTCAGAAAGCATGGCAAACTACTGAGCGTAATCTTGCCAAGAAATCAACAGACAGCTGAAAGATGCTGCTGTTGACAGCGATGTCCTGTAAAAGGATATGCGAAAAAAAAACTAGATAATAGGACAGCCGCGCTAGTGAAATTGATAGCGAGTTGCGCTGGTAATGTCATGAGCGCTGGCGTAAGTGGGTAAGACGCGTGAGCTCGTCGCTTGCCAAAATGAGGGGAAGACTGACCATCTATTCCAGTTAGTTATCTAGCCTACAAAATGTGATGAGGCTATTATATCATAGATCCATAGCAGGAAACTGCTTGAGGACAATTAAAAAAAAAAATAAAGAAGGTAATAGGAGAGTGGGGCCGTCATCCGCTAAGAGAAGGGATCGCATGTGGCAAATGCGAATGTGGTCGTGTCCCATGCGAATGCGGTCGTGTCCCGTGCGAATGTGTTCGTGTTCTAAGCGAATGCGATTGTGTCCCGTGCGAGTGTGGTCGTGTCCCGTGCAAATGTGTTCGTGTTCTGTGCGAACACGGTTGTGTCCCGTGCGAGTGTGGTCATGTCCCGTGCGAATGTGGTCATGTCCCGTGTGTTTATTGGACTGATGTTAACTCACGCCATTGTTGCTGGAATATATGAAAAATCTATGCCGGCCCCTATTTCCCACATGTACTGGTGTACCTTTCTTTGGGGGGAAACTAAGCAGGCCGAGAGAGGGATCATGGGCAACATTGTCTCTACATTTCAGCCCTGTCTTTGTGCTACGGAGAGGAATAACTCCATCACTGGTTCCCCACCATGATACAAAAGGCTGGCATGTAGGGTATTTATATATGGGTAGCCATGTATGGGTGAATTCGTGTAGGTATTTATGTAAATATAATTACGGCTTTGTGTTGATATACAGGTATTATATGAGATATGATATGCATATTCATGTACTATTATCTACAGAAAGCAAGAGATAGATCAAGACAGAATGTGTATGTGTGTGTGCGAGAGAGAGAGAGAGAGAGAGATGAGAGAGAGAGAGAGAGAGAGAGAGAGAGAGAGAGAAGAGAGAGAGAGAGAAGAGAGAGAGAGAGAGAGAGAGAGAGAGAGAGAGAGAGAGAGAGAGAGAGAAGAGAGAGAGAGAGAGATGTAACATGCATTCCACTTGTGGAGATGGAAATGAAACGAGGAATGTGTGTTTACATGCACTATGCCATAAATGTCATATTATCATAACTGTATATGCATGTATTTGGTTTATTAACGCAATGTGACACATAACACTAACAAACTGCAACGCTCTGTAATATACACAAACAAAGAAACACACCTTGTACACCTTGTAAATATACATTGTTTTGTATGAAATAAACGTTGAAAAAAAATATATGCCTTTTTTGAAGCACAATGTAACAAACTATCCTCTGTAAAGACAACCAGGTGCCAGTATAGTGGCCTCGACAGTCCCAACGAGCAACTCAACTACAGCGATGGTTGCAACCTAGACCAACCAACTCACGTCAAGTACTTCTATACAAATCTGTTCATGCTTAGTTGGATTTGGCAGGTACAGTTTTTTACACTTACAGGATGAAGTAGCCAGTGTCATGCCAACTATCACTAGTTATCACTTATGACATCCATACTGGGGAGGGGGGAGGGGGGCAAGGTTGAAGGCAAGAGAGCAAGAGGCAGACAACGATACAAGTGGGAAGATAACATCAAGAGATGGGCGAACATCAGCTTGACAGAATGTACAGTCAGGGCGAGAGACAGACAGTGTTGGAGATCCATTGCAGCCAACCTTCATTGTGGAGACGGCACTTGATTGATTTATGACATGCATGGCAGGTCACAACAGTTAGTATTCTTTGTTTTCTTTACAGGTCTCATTAACAACAGATCAATTCCGGTGATTAACTTTGTAATATTGTGAGTGCTACAGGGTGTTTGCAAAGTCTCACTACACTTTGTATATAGAACAATTTTGAAAAATGAAGTACGTGACGTCATCAAAATATGTGCTCCACAGTCAATCATGAAGCAATATGCAGCGAATGGCTGTCGTTTGCTGGAGTAATTCTTTGCACTCCAAACATAATGGCGTTATCAACGGAAGAAATAATTTATTTGGTTGAACAAGTTTTTCGAAATGGCGATCGATACACACGGGTGGGTGTTCAAAGATTTACAGCAAGATTTCTTGATAAACAACCTCCTCATCGCATTACGGTTAGAAATTTGTTGAATAAGTTATAATGATCACTTAAGTAGTACGTTCCAACTTCCCCAAAACAACGTTAGACCATAGCAGTGACTATTGTAACTAATTTAATGAATTTTGTTAGCACGGTTTTTGATGGCGTCTTGTACTTAATTTTTCAAAATTGTTGTACATACGAAGAGTAGTTTGACTGTACAAACACCCGGTATGATTTACAGAATATATCTGCCATGCGGGGAACTTCTGAGTGGAAGAGGTGAGGGAGAGTGGTGACCAGACGTAGCGACTGACAAAGACGGTTAGGGCAGTAGATGAGGGTTCTTCATCTCCGGGTAGATCTCGTTGTAGAGAGCATAAAGTCAGAACTGTACCTAAAAGCAAGTCAAGTAGCGGGCTTCTGCCGTGGGTATGTAAAGTATTCAGAATATCGCATTAAAGGAGGTTTAATGGTGACAGATTCGACTTCATTGCACTGGGTTTTTGCCCCATACGGGTCAGTCTCTTTCCACAGGGCGGTCTACCGAAGGCGTCGCACAATGAGCGAACTCCGACGACAAACCCATGAAGTTGGAGGAGGGGGGGGGGGGCTATGAGAAATTGCACTGAGTTGGTATTTGGGTCTGATAGCGACACCCAACAACCTTGGGAGCACGAGGCACGCCATTTCGCCACCAGGGTCTCCCATATATCACATTCTTAGACCTCAGCTCATGCAGAAATTGGTGTTCAGTCTTTCCCTACCGTAGCGAATGACGAGAGCTGGTATGGAACCCTTGTTTAATCTTGTTGATGCTAATGTTGGCGCAATGTCCTAACCGTTATACCAACGCGCTCATTGTCTGGCTGACTTGTTAGGGTTACATAATATCTATTATTTGTGTATATCTACATCGGAGTGGGAGGTGTGAATGGGTTATTATTTGCAGTAAAGGTTAGATTAAACTTAACTTTTAGGATAATAAGTTTACAACTAAAATCTAGGACAATAAGAGTTGAATTAACAACTAGGACAGCAATGTCATATAAACAAATAGGACATAATTGTTAAATAAACATATAGGACAGATATGTGAAATGTTAAATTAATAACTAGGACTGACATGACAAATAAACATCTAGGACAGAAATGTAATGTAAATAATTAGGACATAAATGTCAAATAAACAGCAAGGTCAGAAATGTCAAATAAACTAGGACAGAAATGTCAAATACACAACTAGGACAGAAATGTCAAATAAACAACTAGGATTTACATGACAAATAAACATATAGGACAGACATGTCAACTAAGCAACTAGGACTGACATGAAAAATAAACACATAGGACAGAAATGTCATATAGATAATTAGGACAGAAATGTTAAATAAACAACTAAGTCAGTAATGTCAAATAAACTAGGACAGAAATATCAAATAAACAACTAAGACAAAAATGACAAATACACAAATAGGACAGAAATGTCAAATAAACAACTAGGACATAGATGTCAACACCACCACCACCACCACCACCACCACCACAACAACAACCAACAACAACAACAAACACAACAACAAAACAACAACAACAACAACAACAAACAACAAGGAAAGTGGTGTCAAAAAATAACAAAGC
>JACEFZ010026986.1:0-164169 GCA_014155875.1 Cepaea nemoralis | reverse complement strand
TGTAGGAGGCGGAGGTTCAAGAAGGTAAGTAGTAGTATTAGCAGGCAGGTTCAAAGACAGATAGGTTCACAGATACACAGGTAAGTATGTAGGTAGGCTGGTAGGTTCACAGAGAGGTAAGTAAGTATGTAGGTAGACAGGTTGGTTCACAAACAGGTAAGTAAGTATGTAGGTAGGCTGGTAGGTTCACAGACAGTCAGGTAGGTGAGTATGTAGGTAGGCAAGCAGGTTCACAGAGAGGTAAGTAAGTATTAGGTAGACAGGATGCTTCACAGACAGGTAAGTAAGTATGTAGGTAGGCAGGTAGGTTCACAGACAGGTAAGTAAGTATGTATGTAAGCAGGTAGGTTCTCAGAGAGGTAAGTAAGTATGTAGGTAGGCAAGTAGGTTCACAGACAGGTAGGTAAGTATGTAGGTAGGCAAGTAGGTTCACAGACAGGTAGGTAAGTATGTAGGTAGGCAAGTAGGTTCACAGACAGGTAGGTAAGTATGTAGGTAGGCTGGTAAGTTCACAGACAGTCAGGTAAGTAAGTATGTAGGCAGACAGGTAGGTTCACAGACAAACAGGTAGGTAAGTATGTCGGTAGGCAGGTAGGTTCATAGAAAGATGGGTAGATAAGTATGTAGGGAGGCAGATAGGTAAGTAGAAAGACATACAGGCAGGCAGACTAACCGACTGATCAATATGGAGACACACAGACCCATCAACCGACCGACGGAAGGATGAACGGACGGACGGAATGTGATTCAGACAGATACTAACCTGAAATCCTATCCGAGCTACGATATGCATGTCTAAGAATCGTTGTAGAACAGGCAATACAGATGCAACAATGTAGGCTTACCAATGGCACGACAACCCAGCACATCAACTGATCATTAGCAACATTGTTTCACAATCACCTTGTCTACAACCGTGTGAAATAGAAGCGGAATTACAAGGGCGCTAATGGAGTTTGACACCAGGAGGTCCCCGGTAATTGAGCGAATCTTGTAAGGCATCATTGTTTTAAATTGTTTGCATATCCTTTACAGGACATTGCTGTCAACATCAGCATCTTTCAGCTGATTGTTGATTTCTTGGCAAGATTACACTCAGTAGTTTGCCATTGCTTTCTGAGCGGCCGGCTCACATACCCCGTAAGTTACCGACGCGATTCGAACCACTGCTGATTCTCACCGTCGTCACGTTACTTGCGAGAGTATACGAGATTACGGAGAACAGTCGCTAACCTCTAGGCCAGGAAGCCGGCGTAAGGCATCATACAATATTATTATTATTATTATTATTATTATTATTATTATTATTATTATTATTATTATTATTATTATTATTATACTCCAGCTCCTCCTCCTCGTCTTCCGCTTTCCCTCCTCCTTGAGATATGCATGTGATAATGGCTCTATAGCAGATACTAACCTCTGGCGCGTGTAGTGTTGTCTTCACATATTAGAGGTAGGCTAACCAGTTTCATTCCTCGAGCCCTTTCATTCCCTTTTATTCCACGACAATTCCCAGAAAACGGGAGGCTGAGTGGTCTCGAGGTATCGTGTCCGCCTCGAGTGCTGGAGGTCTCAGATTCAAGCCCCCGTGAGGGCCGGGATTTTTTCATATGAACTTCTAGTAACAAAATTTCCCTTGGTCCCTAGGTTGTGAGATAGGACGCCCGTGTGTATTGTTGCGCACGTAAAAAAATCCCTTGGCAGTTGCAAATCGAACAAGAGTAGCCTAACGGCGCTGCCCGGGCAAAATTTCGAGTTAAAAATGTACCCAAAGTATTTCAGGATCCTCGCCGATGCTACGGAGTTTGTGCCATGAGCTGAAATACTCCGGACTCAGGCTTGAGTTAGGAGTAGAACGGAGCACTTATGGGTTACACCCGTGTGCCGTGATGTTGATCCGTCGACTAAATCAAACTATTATTATTATTATTATATTATTATTATTATTATTATTATTATTATTATTATATATCCACCTCCTCCTTTTCTTCGTCTTCCGCCCCACCCCCCCCCCCCTTTTTTTTTTCTTCTCCTTGACACATGCATGAGAAAATGGCAGTGGCCTTATAGCAGATACTAAGGTAGGTTGACCAATAACATTTCTCGTCGCACTTTCTTCCCTGACAATTCCCAGAAAATTCTGACAATTGGCTGCACTCAGTGCTGATGAGACTCGGTCGACTTCAGAGACCGGGGTCTCTGCTGGGGATTGAATCCGTGCAACAATCTCGGCAGGCAGGGACACTGATCACTAATCTAGCGCGGCTCCGAGTGAGATAAAACAGTGCAGAAAATCTTCTGAAGGGAAGCATAGAAGGAAGATGCACGGGTGGAAAACAATTAGTTCAATGGGAATATAACATCGAAATTAACAAACGGGCGCTAACATGTATCATAATGACGAGGGTTTTAAAAGGTTATTTGCATATTTCTAACAGGAAGTCGGAGTCAACCCCAGAATTTCCTGGCTGTTCGTGATTTCTTGGTAATTTTACTTCCAGTAGTTTGTAATGTCTTTTTGAACGACCGGCACTCATATCTTTGCATGGAAACTAACGCAAGGCTGTCTGCTTCCAAATCGCCCGCATCTGTGTTTGGAACGCGGTATGCGGGATTACGAATTGGATTTGTAACTCCTTCGACACAGAACGGGCAATGAGATAATACTGTGTTGAAAATCATGTTGAAGGAAAGCATAGAAGGCGACGCACAGGAGAAACACTACTAGTTCATTGCGAATGTAAAATCGACAATTACAGACGAATGCTAAAATGTATCATAATGACAACGGTAGGGACTTAATAATGAAGACACAAACAAACTATTCCACAATTTATTGCCAGCCATTTTACGCTGTATCTCGGCAGGTGCATATTACAGAAACAAGTTCAACATATATGATCAAGTATCGTACTCCTCTAAAAGTACTGGAGAGTTTTGGTCATAGACCATAACTTTATGAAGGGAAAATCCCAACTGCACCTCCCCGCGGTAGAGGATGGAAACACACCACGGTGTGGCTAACACAGCTCTGGGGACTGAGTATCAACGGAGATAAGTGGACAACTGTGCAGCTGAGCAGAGCAGGGCACTCACTTTTCCTGACAGTCGGAAATGGTTGTCAAAGGTAGAGGTAAAAGACCACCATGTAGATGTGGAAGGCAAGGGGAAACCACTACATTATCTTCCCAAGACTTCAAGGCAAAACATATATCAGTGTTAGTGAATGACGTTAATGGCTGTCTTAGGACATCCTCGTCCGGTAGGGACAGCCATGAGCCACAGGTGACACCAGACTGTCATCCAGCTACTGATGACAAAGAGAAATGATTCTGGGCGGATTGAGACGGTGGCATGGAGGAATATCATCAGCAAAGACCGAGATCTGTGGAGAGCCATGAACGCCTACGCCAGCTGGCAGGGCACTTGATGATGATCGTGGATTCGCTTTCCCTTTTACCAGTATCCCTCACCATCAGACGAACCCATTCCAACTTCTGAGCTACTTGTAATTTACGTCCGTAAGTCAAGGACGAGAAGTCAACATTGTAATCCAACTGTCCTGAGTAGACGTTGAACCCGCTACCTCGGCTTCAGCTTATCGGATATTTAAGAACCAGCTCTCTTATCCACTCGGCCACGCTGATCTCCAAGTAGCGCTATGAATCTTTTTAACCGACATAAACAAAACACATTGTCATATGTGTCAATGCCACCACGGTAGTTTCATAGAGAAAGCCACTCCTTTGTGTTTACATAAATGTGGTTTACTCAAGTGTATAGTAGAAGCCTAGGAATTACTTATTAACTTTTGGTTCATCATCATCATGTGACGTGCCGATAAGCGTGGGCGGTCATGTTCTGCCATCTCACTCGATCACCAGAGTCATGGATCAGCTCAATGTTTCTGTCTCGACAATGCTACGTGTCCAAGCCATCCAAGTATTTACTTCTCTGCCTTCTCCTTGTTATCTTCCCCTCGATCTTGCCAATTGTCACCAATTTCTCCAATTTATTTCTTCCCATAACGAGACCAACATATTTTGAATGTCTACGTCTAATTTCTCTAATCAGTTTACGATTTTTATTTCTTTCTTGTGGGACTTGGTCATTGGTTTTTCTGTCTGTCCATTGTATTCTTTGCATTTTCCGCAGAAAATGTTGGTTATTAATAGTGAAAAGCACAATGTCTTTGTCTGCCACACGTGATAGAGATATGATGTTTTGTCTGCTGGCCATCACTGTGAAGATGACACACTAGGTAATGTGTTAGACAATCTGGACTGAAAAACTGTACCTTATTTAACTGAAATGTAGATACGCCTCTGTGCCAGGTACTTACGCGGTCAACTAATTATTATTAATTACCAAATGATGGAAAAGCAATCGAATACACTAGCGTCTGAGCAGAATACAAGCTCTGCACAACACATTTTCTGAATGCCGAGGGCTGATAGTGGAAGGCATGAGGTTTATAGTTGTTATATGGTTCGAGGTGAGTATCTTGTCTGTCTGTCCGTCTGCTGTATATTTATTTATCGATCAGTCTGCCTTTGTCTGTCAGTCATACAGTCTGGCTGCATGTCTGTCTATAAGTCTGTCTATTTATTCGTCACCTTTTTGTTTCGCCTTATCTGATTGCCAGTATATCTTCTGTCTTTCTGTCTCTTTAAACTATCTACCTACCTACCTACCTACCTACCTACATGCATGCCTGTCTGCTTGTCTTCCTGCCTACCTACCTACATGTCAACATGCATACCTATCTATCAACCTAACTCGTCAACTTACCTACCTACCTACCTATCTACCTACCTAACTCGTATATACCTATCTATCTTATATGTATCTGCAAAGCGACTTTTCTAATTACCAATCTACCTAACTTCTTACCTACCCATCTGTCTATACGTATGTCTGTCCGGCTGCCTTTCTGCCTGCCTGTTTGTTTGCTAATCTATCTGTCGAATTTTGTTCTGCTGTTGTCTAAGATTAGCTTCATAAATGAAATAAAGTAAAGACATAAGAAGGGTAGAATTTTAGACGAGCTTGCTTGTCCAATTCTTAATTAGCCCTTTGATAATAAAGTTTGTTCATTCGTTCGTTCGTTCGTTATCTTTTTTTTTATCTGCCTGATTGCCTATCGAGTTGTCTAGCTATCTGTGACTAGATGTCTGTCCCTGAATATTTCTAGACTTGAGTTGTGATTCTGTTGGTGATTCTGTTGTCCACGTAACGACTGTCTAATGTTTTAGTTTATAGTGACTAGTTTTCTTTAATTTACGCCAACAATCAGCTATTTACTTTTAACATGAAAAACGATAGGTTTGTACATACATTCACACATAACAGAAATACACACAACAGACACATACACACTTCCACACGCACATGAACATATTGCGCATGCAAGCCGCACACTTCATGCATACATACATCTGCATCAGTAAATGTTTGAAAGCATATACATACACTTTAAAGAAGTGGCATACTGGCCCAATGTGTGATAAAGGGCAAAAGAAGGCACACACAGTCACAACACATATATACGTTTGTATTATGTTTGTTTGTTTCGTTCGTTCACTCGGTTTGAACTGTCCTACACTGGACAGATTTTCGCTCGTGGGTCAGCATTCCCTATTACTAGTTTCCCCTACCATCAAAAGAACCCACTCCGACTTCTGAGGCACTGGTAATTTACATCCCCAAGCCAAAGACGGAAAGTCAATGTGCAAGCCCAACTGACCATATACGTTTATGTATCCGTCATCATCCAGTGCCTTGCCGGTTTCCGTGGCGATCATACCTCTCCACAAATTACGATCTCCGACGGCATGGATCCCTTCCGTGCCAAAACACAAGGCTATCAAGAATCTTCTCACGTTGTCTTCCTCTATCTCTCTCTCTCTGCAAATCTGTCCGGTTGTCACGATGTGTTCAAGTTTTTGTCTTCTCATAATGTGGCCAAAAATCGATGACTGCCTCTCTATGATTGTTTGCGATAAGTTGTCTTGTGAACTCAGCTTCCCTAAAATGTCAGATTGCTCATTTTGGCTGTCCAATTAATTTTCAGCATTCTTCTATAAAACCACATCTCCAAGGTTGCCATGGATTTCTTTGCCTGTTTACTAACTGTCCAGGATTTGTAACCGTATGTTAAAACAGGTTCTATGTAACATGCCAGAACTCTTTTTCTAACTTTCAAGGACAATGACTTATTGCACAAAACATTCTTCATTTGATAGAATGCAGTTTTTGCTTGTCCTATTCTGTTGTTTATGTATCCACAGGTTCTAATTGTCGCTGGTACCACTACTATGCTGCCTACGGTCCTTAACGAAGAGGTGTGTTAGAAAGAAGATCATCCCTCTGTCGCTGTCACCTCTTGAGACATACAAAAAGGAGTACAAGGCAAACTTGCAGAGATGGGGACAACCCACGCCGTCACTGCCTCTGAACAAAGGACTAGGCGGAATGATAGGGCCAAAGTGCACCGTGTGTGGACGCAGGGGCGTAGATGAGAAGGTTCAGAACATTATACAAGGAGATGCGGCCCCGGACAAGTTTTACCCGTGGCAGGTGTTCATCAAGGTGTGAATAAAGGTTGTGGAGGGGTGCTCATTGCGCCCCGGTGGATCCTCACTGCCGCCCATTGCTATAAATAGAACGGTTTACATATTATTAGGAACGTCAAACCTAAAAAACCGTTCCTCTAACGCCGTCATCCGCATGTCAGTTAAAGCAAATTATCCACGAAAAATTTCGCTCAGTCCATAACGACATCGCTTTAATTAAGTTAAACGTACCTGTGACTTACAATGATAACATTAAGCCCATTTGTTTACCTAATGGAGAATGCCGACTTACGGACATCGCACGAATGTTACCTGACCGGATGGGGACACACCTCCCGCGACTCCTAAGCAGATGGCAACCCAACTCCAGGAGATCAAGGTTCAGATTATGAGTCATTCAGAATGCTTTGTCCGATGGATGACGGCCGGTAAGATTATTACGTCAGGCCATCTGTGCACAGAGTTGGATCTGGGTGCACCCAATGGTGGCGCTTGTTTCGGGGACTCTGGCGGACCACTGTCATGTCGGGTTGGAGACAGTTTTTATCTTGCTGGCATTGCCAGTACGGTTCAAAGTAAATGTCGTAAGACGGTGCTTCCAGATTTATTCATCAGGGTATCGTACTACAGAGACTGGATTATGAGGATAATTCTAGAACATGATGCCTAATGAAGCTACTTGCTACGTTGTAGCTAATGTTCCGTGAGGACAGACAAGCTGCAGATGTGCTTACGTACACAGAGACAAATTCCCGGTATGTGCACGAGATGGGGATACATTTAAATAAAGAATCATATTTACAATGTATACACAAATGCAGATATACTTTAATACCAAGATTTAAACAGGTCGTCTTCGTCTACACCCATACACACAAGGATCATCATCATCATCATCATCATCATCATCATCATCATCATCATCATCATCATCATCAAGTGCCCTGCCAGCTGGCGTAAGCATTCAAGTCTCTCCACCTATTTCGGCCGTTGGTGTTCTGGATCAACTCTACTGCTGATATTCCTCCATGCCACAGTCTTAATTCATCCGGCATAATTTATCTTGCCTAACTTTCCCTCGACATTTCCAGTCGTCACTATGTTCTCCAATGCCCCTCTTCTCATAACTTGACCAAAGAAAGCTGTTTGGGTCTTTCTTATTGTTGTATATAATGTTCTAGTTTCATTAGCCTGATTCAGGCAATCGTAGTTAGCTACTCTGATAGTCTGAGGAATTGGCAACATTCATCTTAGGAACCACATCTCTGTTGCTTCCAAGTTCTTCCCTATTTGTTCATTCACATTCCAAGATTCACTGCCATGCAACAAAACAGATTCTATAAAGCGTTTCAGCACTATCTGTCTTACATTCAATGATAGTGACTTACTGCATAAGACACTTTTCATTTTCTTAAATGCAGCCTTTGCGTGCCTTAGTCTGTTCTTAATCTCTTTTGTACATCTTCCGTCTGATGTTATAAATGTCCCTGTATTTGCAGCAGGTCTAGGTACACATAGATACAGTGTGTGAATGAACAAAACCAAGACGTGGAATTGATCAACTTTACATGAACACCGTCGCAAATAAGAGAATGGACGGTGAAGCTAGAGCCTTGGTCAGCACACAAATAGCAGACACTGAAACAGCTGCACAAAAATATAGCAAAGTTATTTAGGTGATGCATATCCGTGGTCCGAATAGGACCAGGTATGTGTCCAGTTCTTATAGACATAAAATATCGTTACATCAATTGTTCTTAAATATGCAAAGAAACTGTTTCATTAAATGATCATACAGACATAAAGAAATTGTTACATCAACTGCTCTTTTAGACATGAAGAAATTGTTATATAAACTGTTGTTATAGACATGAAGAAATTGTTACATCAACTGTTCTTATAGACATGAAGAAATTGTTATATAAACTGTTGTTATAGACATGAATAAATTGTTACATTAACTGTTCTTATAGACATGAAGAAATTGTTACATCAACAGTTTCTATAGACATGAAGACATTGTCACATCAACTGTTCTTATATACATGAAGAAATTGTTACATCAACAGTTTCTATAGACATGAAGACATTGTTACATCAACAGTTTCTATAGACATGAAGAAATTGTTAAATCAACTGTTCTTATAGACATTAAGAAATTGTTACGTCAACTGTTCTTATATACATGAAGAAATTGTTACATCGACAGTTTTTATAGACATGAAGACATTGTTACATCAATTGTTTTTAAAGATATGAAGAAATTGTTATAAAAACTGTTCATACAGACACGAGAAAATTGTTACATCAACTGGTCATGCAGACATGAAGAAATTGTTCCATAAACTGGTCTTACAGGCATGAAGAAATCATTACATCACCTGTTAGACATGAAGAACTTGCTGCATAAACTGCTCTTAAATTACTACATCAACTGCATTTATATTGTTACATCAACCTATGTTACAGACACGAAGAAATCATTATATCAAATGATGTTACAGACATGAAGAAATCATTACATCAACTGCTGTTACAGACATGAGGAAATCATTACAACAACTGCTGTTACAGACATGAGGAAATCATTACAACAACTGCTGTTTCATACACGTTCATACACGAAGAAATCATTATGTCAATTGATGTTACAGACATGAAGAAATCATTACTTACATCAACCAAGTTTAGTTTAGTCGATGGATCAACATCACGGCACACGGGTGTACCCCATAAGTGCTCCGTTCTCCTCCTAACTCAAACCTGAGACTGGAGAAACTCAGCTCAGTGCACGAACTCCGTAGCACCGGCGAGGATCCTGAAATACTTTGGATAGTTTTTAACTCGAAGATTTTCCCGGTCAGCGCCGTTGGGCTACTCTTTTTCGATATCCAACTGCCAAGGGATATTTTTACGTGCTCAACAATACACACGGGCGTCCGATCTCACTACCCAGAGACCAGGGGAAATTTTTATTACTAGAGATCCACGTGAAAATAATCCCGGTCCTCACCGGGGCCTGAACCCAGGACCTCCAGCACTCGAGGCGGACACCATACCTCGAGACCACGCAATTCCCTCAGCAGTTGGTGTAATGATTTCTGATGACATCAACTGCTGTTACAGACATGAAGAAATCATTTCAACAAATGTTACAGACATGAAGAAATCATTACGCCTACTGCTGTTAGAGACATGAAGAAATAATTTCAATAAATATTACAGACATGAAGAAATCATTACATCAACTGCTGTTACAGACATGAAGAAATCATTACATCAACTGCTGATACAGACATGAAGAAATCATTACATCAACTGCTGTTACAGACATGAAGAAATCATTACATCAACTGCTGATACAGACATGAAGAAATCATTACATCAACTGCTGTTACAGACAAATAAATCATTTCAACACATGTTATAGACATGAAGAAATCATTACATCAACTGCTGATACAGACATGAAGAAATCATTATATCAACTGCTGTTACAGACATGAAGAAATCATTTCAACAAATCTTACAGACATGAAGAAATCATTACGCCTACTGCTGTTACAGACATGAAGAAATAATTTCAATAAATATGACAAACATGAAGAAATCATTACGCCTACTGCTGTTACAGACGTGAAGAAATAATTTCAATAAATATTACAGACATGAAGAAATCATTACATCAACTGCTGTTACAGACATGAAGAAATCATTACATCAACTGCTGATACAGACATCAAGAAATCATTACATCAACTGCTGTTACAGACATGAAGAAATCATTACATCAACTGCTGATACAGACATGAAGAAATCATTACATCAGCTGCTGTTACAGACATGAAGAAATCATTACATCAACTGCTAATACAGACATGAAGAAATCATTACATCAACTGCTGTTACAGACATGAAGAAATCATTACATCAACTGATGTTACAGACATGAAGAAATCATTACATCAACTGCTGGTTTATACATGAAGAAATCATTACATCAACTGCTGTTACAGACATGAAGAAATCATTACAATAAATGCTACAGACATAAAGAAATCGTTACAACAAATGTTACAGACATGAAGAAATCATTACATCAACTGCTGTTACAGACATGAAGAAATCATTACATTAACTGCTGTTACAGACATGAAGAAATCATTACATCAACTGCTGGTTTATACATGAAGAAATCATTACATCAACTGCTGTTACAGACATGAAGAAATCTTTACATCAGCTGCTGTTACAGACATGAAGAAATCATTACATCAACTGCTGTTACAGACATGAAGAAATCATTACAATAAATGCTACAGACATGAAGAAATCGTTACAACAAATGTTACAGACATGAAGAAATCATTACATCAACTGCTGTTACAGACTTGAAGAAATCATTATATCAACTGCTGGTTTATACATGAAGAAATCATTACAACAACTGCTGGTACGGACATGAAGAAATCATTACAACAACTGCTGGTACGGACATGAAGAAATCATTACAACTGCTGGTACAGACTTGATAAACCAGATTCTCGATCCTTCATCAGCTTTCATGCCTAAGATGTTTAAATTTCCATCGCCGTATCATTCAATTAATTACATTGACTTCGGGCCAGAGTAAGACCTTTTGGGACTAACCATTTAATAGATTTTGGTGCCTCCAAATAATTAATTCGAAATATAAATAATAATAAATTGTGATGTATACTTCTATTTTTCGAAATAAAGCAAACTTCCATTAAGATAGAACATGTTTACCTTCGTTATCATTTGCAGGTGTGTACCATATAAGTAAGTCACTGTCAACTGTCTTTTACTGCCAATATAGTACTTTGAGCCTCAGGAATTAAGGCCTCCTGGATAGTGCAGACGCCGCGAATTGTGCCGGTTAGGATTTTCTTTTTGCCTCCGACGGAAAAAAATCCACTCGTTACCGAGGATTCGAACCCGAGTCTCCCATAGGAGACATCGGTATATATATATATATATATATATATATATATATATATATATATATATATATATATATATATATATATATATATATATATATATATATATAATTTTAACAAACATATAAGTAAGTGAACGACATTGTTTAAACGCCTCGGCCGGTACCGAGCACACCGTGAAGATCCGTATTTTTCTAGACCACTAGGCACTCGGGAGTGATATGGTCAGTAAGGCGGCGGCGGCGGTCATCTTCACTTCCCAAGACTGGTACCCATTTTAGGCTAGTTGTACTTGGGAACCCAGGTCACATTTTAAACATTCATCTCGTTGCAAATTGGAACCGGTCACCACTGGGCTGGCGGGCATGCGTGTTAGCCCACTGTACTGCCGCGGCTCCCTTGGCACCATAGACACACACAAGTCAAGTATGGAACTGTTTACGCTTATCGGACACATGGTGCTTGACCCATATTTTTATAGATCCATCGACACCCTAGAGGTGATGTAATTAATATATTCACTCTTCAAGAAATACCCTGCCACCCATTTTAGGTTGGATTGATCTGGGATCCCAGGTTCATTTTATTTTTATTTTTAAACCGCCCGGTGCGTATCCAACCATTGACCACCGGTCCTGCAAGCAAGGCTTTAGCCACTATGCCACGGCGCTACCTTACCACCATATGGTCCTTGGTAATGAAATATGTGTGCGGGTGCCAGTTTTCTTTGATGTTCTAAGCTAGTGATTGTTTTGCTTAAAGGTTAACCCAGAACTGCATTGTTGAGGCTGGGCGGTCTTGCGGTACAACAGGGGGAATCTAACCGAAGCAGACCAGCAGAACTCACCGTGGGGATTTGTACAAAATAGTTGGGTCAAGAACCAACATCGCAGCACTCGGCACATTCCCGCTGTGCTTCATTCTCATCTGCGAAGAGTCCCAGTACTAACGGTACCAGTTGCAGGCTGATTATGTGTTTGTCTTTCCACTGAGGTTTGAGTGTCGGCCAGGAGCATGTCGAAGATGGATTCACGATAGATGTGAGAAATAATTTAAACATAGCAGGAACAGACACAGACTGTTTGGTTTCTGGTAAAGAGGAATTAGGGAATCCTGTTATGGGGGAAAGTACTGCACAGGACAAGCTGTTTGATAATGAAGATAGATATATTGATTATGAATATATCATATTAATTAGCACTGAAAGAAAGATATTCCGCAATATCATACAAAAACGATTTTAATAAAACAAGGACGACAAGGACAGTTTTGATGAACTACAGTAGAAACAATACAATATATGTCTTCGTGACATGACGTTGAAATAAAGTGGTTTCGTTAACACGAAAAGGCTATTCCATACAATTGTATATGATTATTTGGTATTTCGTCAAATGGAATGCCGCGTTGTTTGTCCCTTTGCCTAATCCTTTTATGATAGATATTTTGAGGTTTTATTTTGCTCCATACTTTGCATAGATTTGTTTCAGTTGCCGTGATGAAAATGGCATAGTCCACGTAACTAGCTTGCTTGCTTGCGTTCGCTGGCTGTGAACTCCGGCGTGAAGTCCTGTATGTCGAATGAAGACATCCTGTTGTCCAACATCAGTGTGATGTCATACCGGACTGAGGTTTGCGTGAGTATCCATTGTCCCATGTCTGGCTTATTGGTGTGCAGACTGGTGGTTCCTCACCGTGCAGGCAGATACTCTCCGACGTCGGAAGGATCAGCGATCCTACTACGTTAGCAATGACTCCGAAGGGACCAGGACGCACGACTAGGACGTGTTAGTAGATCTTGGTCAGTATAGAACCTGGCCCTGGTGCCTTGGAATCACTTTTGCGTCCTGTAGTCCACATAACTCACAGCTTCTGCTCACCCTTCCCTGGTAAGAACATTCCCTGGAGATTGTTATCCTCCCATAACTTTTGTAGAAAGGGCACACCAGCGACAATGTACAATAATGGGGACATGGGACATCCCTGTCTCACTAATCTTGTCAGCCTAAAAAAAAAATTTTTTTGTGGGTATGATTTCAAGGAAACCGACTATTTAGTCTTAGATATAGAATTTGGATAAATATTCGAAAATAAATTACCGTGTTGCAGTGTGTGAGATCTGAGTGAAGGCATGAGTGAGATATTATGTCGAATGTCTTTTCTTGATCTTAAAAGACAATTACAGACTGACAGGTTTCAGACGTGTATAGTTGATGATGTCCCTTATGAAAAGCGAGTGTGTTGATGGATGATTCGATGTTGTACACTAGATTGCTAATCTTCATGGATGAGAGTTGCTAGTATCGGCAACTCCCCCAATTCCCAAAAAGCAACGACAAAAAACAACAACAAGAAGTTGCAGCTTTTCAGCTCTGTGAAGTTCATTAGCCCTGTGTTAATTTAGCGAGTAATACTGTCTTTTATTGAAGGATTCTGCGATCATACAGGCCAGGTGGCACGGTACAATTACCTACACATTACTTTCATATGCTTCTGTATCGTAATACGTGTCCTGTTCGTGGATTAACTGGCGTTGTATGTGGGCTTGTACACTTTCACGACAGCAAAAACTTCGAGAATCACAAGCTACTTTTAATCTTTAAGTTAATAAATATTAGCACAAAATCCATTCTATCATTACCCATACCCGGTTCAGTCTCAGACAAGAAGTTATAATTATGGTCTATCGTCAGGCTGAGATTAACAATCAATTGAACGAGTCAGTCACAATTTCTAATATTAATTTTTTTTTTACACAGCGTATATTTCTATTGTTTTGTTAAGTAAAATGTAACATATAGCTTTTTATTTAATAGAAAATGAAAGCTGTTAATTTCGCAAAAAGTGAAATAACATGTAGTGTATTGATCATCCACTATTACGGAGTACATTTTAAATGGGGGGAGAGAGAGAGAGAGAGAGAGAGAGAGAGAGAGAGAGAGAGAGAGAGAGAGAGAGAGAGAGAGAGAGAGAGAGAGAGAGAGAAATAGGTGAAGGTAATTTAATGTGACCAGAAGAAAGTAACGAGAGCAATTAGCAAATGAAAAGTAATCAAGTGAAACAATCTGGATATCTCAAAACTGTTAGTCAATATACCTGATCCTGCTGCAGTTATTGGTGTGTGGCTTTCCTTGCTGTCTCTGACGTCATCGTCGTATTTTGAACACATTTAGCAAGATAGCTAACATTAGATATATCCGTATACGAATACTAGCAAGAGAATTGGACATATTTGTTATTGCTAGCATTTACCAAATGTATGTATTCCAAAGTAGGTAATGGCTGTTAATTCCATTCTGCCATTTCCCCTACCCTGTTCAATCTTTGAAGAGAACGTATATGTCCGTCCTCAGGCTCAAATTAATAATCTTCTGACCGAGTCTGTCACAATTCGGATATTAATTTGTTTTCCGAAGAGGATAATAGCAAAAGTTTTGGTGAAAGGAAAAGATTTATAGATTCGATTATAAAATTACCTCTACGCCGTGTAACCTCAGAGGAGACGTCATTGTAGGGTCCAAACCTGGGTCAGATTAATAATCCCGTGACCGAGTCTGCCACAAATAGGAAATTATGTTTTTAGGCCATTCACAGAAGAACTACAATGGTGAGACGACCTGCGACGACATCAAAGCAAGCCGCGGTCATGTCGTCTGGATCACAAAATCAGTTTAATATCGTAGTGTCAGCCTCGTATCAACAATGACGGATAGGCATAGGGTCCTTCAGGCCAAATGGCACATGAGAGTTGCTGCAGACAGGGATTACCCGCTGCATGCAGCAATAGATATGGTCAAGGGTCATAGACTAAGACGAGGCAGGTCCTGGATGGCATAGGCATAACTTTCTATACGTCAGATGTGTGATCTAGAGACCATCAATCGTGAAAGAGAGTGGGTTGAAGTTCCGGAAGACATGACGGACTGGCACAATGTAATAATAACACTGGGTCGTGAGTGCAGAGAATGGGCAGCGAGCCGCACTGAGTTTGAAGTGCAACAGCTGATCCAGTGCACCCACATTAAGGTGATATAGTCATCTACACCGATCACTGGTGAAAAATATACGTAGTGGCTGGGGTTTTATTGCAAAGGTTAATGGACGAGTCTTGAAAAAGGAGAGTCTGGCATATGAGAATACGTCTTCCAGCATGAGAATGGAGGTGGGGGCAGTAACAGCGGCATTCCGGTGGCTATAGAAGACTACTGCAACACTCGTTGTATTCATTATGGATTCAAATGCTTAGTAAGGTGAAGAAAGGAATGTTTCGTGTGGAATGGCTCTCGTCGCTTCAGAGGTCACAGATTGTGAGAATTGTACAGATATTTTGCCCTGGCCATGCGGGGGTACGGGGGAATGAACAGGCAGATTAGGGAATGCACCTCTTGGCGGCAGATTGCCTATGGACAAGGGAGAGGTGGTCATGCCCTTGTGGGACCAGGTGGAGAAGCCGGAAGAGCAGATTGAGAACCCATATGTGGAAAGAATGAGATTGCGGGTGATCGGCAGGGGTTCTGGAAGAATCTCAAAACTGAGAGGGAAAACCATGTGAACTTTTAATCGGATAGCGGTGGGAACAATAAGTAGTATGACTCTTCGCTGGCTGTTGAACGAGGGGTGGAGCACGTATGGCAATGTCCTGAGTGCGTGATATCGGTTCTTAACTCAACTCAACTGATATTAATAATAATTTTAATAAGGACTCGAAGTTCTCCCTTGAGGTAAGTATCGGCCTGTAATGGAAAATTTAAACATCTAGAGACTTGAAACATGTGCAATAATTAATATTCAAATGTAAGAGTTTTAATGAGTTTTAAAAACGTTTAAAGATAAATATCAATTAAAAAAGAAAGTGCAAATGTGCGGAATTCAAATAATCAGATTGCATATAAGAAGTTATATTACAAAAGCTAAATATTGCAATCGCGTATGCTTGTTAAGCATACTGAAAGCAAAACTGTCATGTTTAATGCTATAGTATCAATTAAATTACTTCCCTTCGCTAATTGTTTATATTCACCTATTAATAACAAATCTCATAACAATTATATGTACCATTATTCGCCCTATTTTTTAAGTTCGATAATAACGTGGTAATTTAACGTTTCTATGTTTTCTTAAATTACAGTGAACGTTTAAGTAATTCACACAAAAGAGATTGTAAAATATATTTTATATAAGATGTTGCTGATGTTTGTGTCAGGTCTTAGATATGACTGAGCTACCGTATAACAGTAGACGGTACTACCTGCTTTCTGTTAGCACCGAACGTTGGGCGGCGCTTACCAAACCCGACACCCCACATTGTGCCAACGGCTTCGGGCGGAAGAGCGCAATTGGGAGGGTACAAGCCTTACCCTGGTGCGAGGAAATGCAACCTAAAGACAAAGTGTCATGGCAGGGCAGACCAGGCCCTAAGTCTTGGTTGGCGGCTGGTCTAGGATCGAAGCTCCGACAGGCGCACAGTTAGAGCATTGCTTTGCTGATCCGGCAGCTTCTGCAGCTTGTCTTGTTCCAGATGTAGGGGTGTTACCTTTCCTCTGGAGTGAACTAGGCAGGCCGAGAGAGGGATCATGTTGCATGGGCAACACATGATCTCTATATTTTAGCCCAGGCTTTGTGCTATGGAGAGGCAATAACTCCATCCCTTACAAACTATCAACTGTCAAGACGCAAGGTGCCAATGAATGAAGATGTTGCTAATAATAAGCATCTTTTGAACAAGACCTTTGATAAAAATTACATTTCATTTTCAAAACCGATAATTTCATATATGCAATAACAAGAAACCCAGCGGTACTTCAATTTTAATTCACCGCAACAGACGTCACGAGGCTATATTTAGCTTTAGCAGCTATATATAGCGTAGTTAGCAGCTATATATAGCACTGGCGGGGGATCTCCGTTCAATTAAAGTTTTTTTCAGTGCGTGTCAGGGCGCGAAAAAGGCGCGAAAAAGGAGCGGCGAACGGTAACACAGTGTGAGTAGTACATTTTTACGTTGGCTTTCTGCAGTCATGAATTTTATTGAACTGACAGCAGCTGTCCACGACAAGCAGAGTAGTGATGCCTTTCTGCAGCAACATGGCATAATACATTCTGACAGACGTTGCTCTGGTCATCATGTCATGGTGCTATCGCTGAGTGAACGTCAGGACAGATGGAGATGCCATCAATCGGGATGTCGACAGGACATCCCGCTGAGACAAGGCACATGGCTGCAAGGCTCGCGTCTGCCGTACAGACAAATCAGTCTGTTTGTGTACTACAGGTCTCATGAGTTGACTAGCATTTCATTTTGCCAGCTGGAGTTGGGGATGTCGCAGACAGCTAGTATTGATTGGAGTAATTACCTACGGGAGGTTTGTGCCAACACACTTTTAGTCAATCCTGCAGTGATAGGAGGGCCAAATACCACTGTTGAGATTGATGAGAGCCTATTTACAAGGCGCAAAAATCACGTGGGACGAGTTTTTCCACAACAGTGGGTTTTTGGTGGCATCTGTCGTGAAACAGGCGACTGCTTCATGTTCTTTGTTCCAGACAGAACAGCAGCAACGCTCTTGCCACTTATCAGCACACACATTCGGCCTGGCACAACAGTAGTCTCCGACCTCTGGCGTGCATACGGGGAAATTAGAAATATTCCCGGTTTGACGTATCTCACCGTCAACCACTCTGAAAACTGTGTGGACCCCACCACCGGTGCACATACTCAATGCATCGAGCGCATGTGGAGAACGGCCAAGGAGAGAAACAAGAGGCAGAATGGAACACACAGGTTCCTACATGTGCGAATTCATGTGGCGTTGTCGCACTAAATGTGCTGGCCTAGATGTGTTCAACACCATTCTAGCTGACATTGTTCGATTCTGGCCACCCCAACAATAGTCTGCAGTCTGGCCACCGCCACAACACTAGTCTGCAGAATATGATTGATTGTCAACTCATGCATACAGCAGTATCATCCAGCAATGGGCCCTTTTCGGGGCCACTAGAAGAATGCCATAACGGGCCCTTTTCAGGGTCACAAATTAGCACACAATAACAGCCCCTAAGTGTGCACAAGAGTATACAACCACTGAAATATTCAGGTCAGCTCACACACATAACTAAACCATTTGCTGCACACCGACTACATTGCACACCGAGATACAGCGCGAATAAGGGGACTCCAGGATATGACGTGTGCCCTGGAATTCCCTTTGTTTGCGGTGAATTAAAATTGAAGTACCAACCCAGCTAAGGTTACATAGTGAACTTATGTCGGTATATAAACAAACACTGTATTTGTAATCGTTCATCCTTCTGGGGAAACCCGGTTGGTTAGTGGACAGGATACCCATGGTATGTGGAGACCACGTGACCTCGCCGGTCACATTGTCCTTTTGAGTGGTCAAGGTCCTCGCAGACTCAGACTCAGGGTTGGTCGCGCGAGGTTCCTCCCTTAACACATACATGGTTCGAGGGTACCTGCCTACGGAGGAGGGGCGGGAATGGACGCCTGAGCACTATAAGGAAATAAACCGTCCATTCAGAGCTGGGGTGGCCACTAGTTAGATTCATACAAGAGACAACATTGCAGTTATAAACATAGTTCAGGCGAACGAAAGAAGAAGAGGATCATGTTCCTCTTGTACCTTGCAGTATCGAGGTGAAGCATAAACAGCGGGAAAGTGCCCGCTTATGGACTTCATGTATCGATATTCCCTCTGTCCATTGTTTACGTGGTCGGCCTTTTCCTCTGCTTCCATTTGGTCTGTACACCATTGCTATTTCTGATATTGGTAAAATACAATGACACCACCTTGAAATCGGCCACACTCACTGAACACTCCCAACCCCTACTCTGCAGACAATATATATTTTAATTTGTTATTACTTTTATCATACTCAAAAAAAATATTTTAAGAGTACTAATTATGTATAGATATAAATAAACATATTTTAAATAACAACGCCGCATTATTGAATTTATAATAAAGGTACCGGAAACCGGTGTGTGTTAGAGCTAGTCCGGAGAAATGTCTGCAATGAATCACCGATCGTTTCCTGAATATCATCAACATTGATTACCTTCTTCACCGTCGCTTCAACTGTCTGCTGCTGCAACCATGGCTGACAGAAGAACAGAGATCGCCAGAAAGAAAGCTCAGATCGAGCAGCTTCGAAAGGAACGGATACAGAAGGAGATTGCGAAAAAGGAGGTGGTTATATAAATAAAATGAAATGTGTCGAATTTTTCACGCAGTTATTTTATATTTTAAATGCAAGAGTGAAGAGATTCACCAGGACTTTCAATTGAATTAAATTAGGGGAAATAAATTGAAAGTGACTATGATTATCTGATTATTAATTAATAAGTTTATTAATTATGAAGGTACACAAGTAATACAGCAAATGGTACTGATTAGGCTAGCTTAGCTTAGCATTTTTAGGAGGTGAAGTGATCAATTCTTTCTTCAGACTGCCACATCAGCCCATCCCACCTGACCCCACTGTGATTCTTCTTCTTCTTCTTCTTCTTCTTCTTCTTCTTCTTCTTCTTCTTCTTCTTCTTCTTCTTCTTCTTCAGTGTTCCGAGCCATTGAGATTCTTTGCTGCAGATACAATCCGTCTCCATTCGTCTCTCTGGTTGACCGTCTCTTGCCAGTCGTTGATTCCAAGTGCTTGTAGGTCTGTATATATATTATCTCTCCACCGTCTTCTTGGTCTACCTCGGTGTCTACGGTCATTTATTTCCTGAGTGTAAGCGAGTTTTGTTTCCCTATTATCTTCCATTCTTTCTATATGCCACAGCCATTGTAGTCTATTAGCCTTCATGATACCAGTGATTAGCGGGGACTTAAACAGATCATAAATGTCTTTGTTACTTCTTCTTTTCCACTCTCCACTTTGTGTATCCCTAATGGGTCCAAAGATGCGTCTTAAAACTTTGTTCTCAAAGGTTTGTAACGAGGCTTCATCTCCTTTCATTGTACTCCAGGTTTTAGAGCCATACAGCACAACTGGTCTGATCAGTGTTTTGTATATTGTGATTTTGGTGTCACCCATTTATTAATTAATAAGCCAAATCAAGTTTGGTAAGTGTTTAAAGTAAACAGATTAGCCTAAGTGCAGAAGACATCACAGTATGTGGTCATTGCAGTTGCTTATTGTGTCCAGGTCTTTGTTAACTGATCATGAACTTATTCACAGAAATTATCAGAGTTCAGAATCTGGGCACTCCTCCGAATAATGGTTCCAATTATTTATTGTAAAAAGTAACCCTTACAGGGCCTCATTAGGTGACTATGCTCGTTTCGGGGCGATATGCTGATTCAGGGGTGATGTGCTATCATTCACTTCCAGTTGAGTGTGTGGTTGACTGCTAGACCGATCGATGGATGCAATCAATCTTTCTGGGCCCAGAGGGCCCTTACTCTCGGCAGAGTGTATATCAATATCTTGTGCTACCGACAACAGTGAGGGCCCTCCGGGCCCAGAAACATTTATTGCATCCATCGATTGGTCTAGCAGTCCACCACACTCAACCGGAAGTGATTGACAACACATTCCATTTATATGATTCTTTAGTTTAATAAATACATTACACAATATCACTTGCTTGCCTTCTACTTGCGAAAGCAATTGTATGTCTGTATCTGTAATTAATAAATGCAGTGGCCCCCCAGCATATCCCAGTTAGCATTCCTCAACTACACAGTCTATCACCTAATGAGGCCCTGTTAGGATTACTTTTTACAATAATTAATTTGGGACTGTTATTCGGAGGAGTGCCAGAATCTGTTATCTTTATGTATGCCTGTGTCAGTGTGGAACAGTTATCCACAAAGTGAGAGGTTCCTTAGGGATGCTTTGGTTATTTCACTATCACAGTTTTTACAATGTACTATGCATTGAAGAGTCGCAAAGTTGATGAAGTGGTTAAGATTAAATTTGTTAATGCTTATTTAAAACCTCACTGTCCATTCTGCCAGATCCTGCATACTGTATATTGTGCATGACATTGTTACTGTTACAACCAATGTCTAAATAAACAGTTTCAAATTGTGTTGCTTGGTAACAAAACTTTTCTTAGTAGGGATAGTATCAGTGTTATTCATTATTCTCCATTGCCAAGTAAAGCCTTGTAATACTAATTGTTTTTTTTAAATGAGCCTCAATTGTTTCATGTTTGTATAGAATGATAACAAAAGTGACTTTCTTGCCAGATATTTTTAGCCGAGCATCCAAGAATCTTGCCTATTACAAGTGATTCTGTGACGTGTCAGAGTTGCTATTGAGGTCATGTAACCACACAGCTGAAACTTATAGGTTTTGTAATCATTTCTCTTAATCAAGTTCTGACAAAAATATATACTTGGTAGAGCTGACAAAATGAAATCCTTCCATTACCCTTCATGTCTCTGCATCAGTTCCATCCATCATGTGCATGCGAATAAGCGTGGGCGGTCATGTTCTGCCATCTCACTCGATCACCAGAGTCGTGGATCAGCTTCGTGTTCCTGTCTTAACCATGCCATGTGGCCAATCCATCCAGGTATTTACTTCTCGGTCTTCCCCTTGGTCTCTTCCCTTCAATCTTTCCAGTTATCACCAAGTTCTCCAAGTCATTTCTTCTCATAACATGCCCAAAAAATTTTGATTGTCTACGTCTAATGATTCTAATCAGTTTATGATCTTCATTTGTTTCTCGAAGGACTTGCTCATTGGTTTTTCTGTCCGCCCATGGTATTCTTTGCATTTTCCTCAGAAACCACATTTCTACAGCCATCATATGTTTTTCAGCTTGACTGCTTATTGTTCACGCTTCACATCCATACAAAAGCACAGGTTCTATGTAGCACCTCAACACTCTTTTTCTCGTTTCAATTGATATCTTTTTATTGGTCAGTATGTTTTTCATCTTGCAAAAGGCTACCTTTGCAATGGCAATTCTTGGTCTAATCTCTTCAAGGCATCTCCCATCAGATGTTAAGACTGTGCCGGCATAATAACTACGGATGGAGTTACTGAATTATAGAGACTGGTGCCCATGCAGCATGATTCCTCTTTCGGCATGCCTAGTGTACTCCAGAGGAAAGGTAACAACAATACTTTTGGAAAAAGACAAACTGCAGAAGCTCCCAGATGAGCATAGCAATGTTCTTACTGTCGCTTGTTGGAGATTCGATCCTAGACCAGTTGCCAACCAAGGCTTAGCGCCTGGTCTTCCCCACCATGATATTTAGTCTTTAGGCTGCTTTTCCACACACTAAGATAAGACTTGTACCCTCTCAATTGCTCTCCTCTGCCCAAATCCATTGGCACAATGTGAAGTGTTGGGTTTCGTTAGCGCCACCCGACATTCGGTGCTATCAGAAGCACCGTCTACCACCATATGCTAGCTCAGTCATAGTGACTAAGTGCAAACAATGATTTAATATGTATATTGTTATATTGTTGTCTGCAGGGACCATCAAAGACAGTTTCACAGACAAGCTCGTATAGTAGTGCAACAGATCCAGACTCTGTACTTAGAGAATTCGGTATTTCCATCTCAGGTTAGAAACCTTGGCTTCACTTGTTTCTTATTTACATATTTACCATGTGAAACAGCACCTCTTGTTACTTAACAGTTTCTGCTTGACCTAATTGTAAAATTCCTAACTTTGACAGACCCATTTATAAAATTCCTTACTATGGCAGAACCTGTTGTGAAATTCCTTACTTTAACAGACCCGTTTATAAAATTCCTTACTTTGACAGAACCCGAGTGAAATTCCTTAGTTTGACAGAAACATACAATTCTTTACTTTGATAGTCTCTTTTATAAAATTCCTTACTTTGACAGAAACATACAATTCCTTACTTTGATAGAAACATACAATTTCTTACTTTGACAGTCCCATTTATAAAATTCCTTACTTTGACAGAAACATACAATTCCTTACTTTGACAGAACCCATTGTGAAATTCCGTACTTTGACAGTCCATTTATAAAATTCCTTACTTTGACAGAAACATACAATTCCTTACTTTGACAGAAATATACAATTCCTTACATTGACAGAAACATACAATTCCTTACATTTTGACAGTCCCATTTATAAAATTCCTCACTTTGACAGAACCAATTGTGAAATTTCTTACTTTGACAGAAACATTCAATTCCTTACTTTGACAGCCCCATTTATAAAATTTCTTACTCTGGGAGAAATTATAAAATTCCTTATTTTGACAGTCCCATTTTTAAAATTCCTTACTTTGACAGAACCAGTTGTGAAATCCCTTACTTTGACAGACCCATTTATAAAATTCATGACTTTGACAATTCCACTTATAAAATTTCTTTCATTGACAGAACCATTATAAAATTCTTTACTTTGACAATCCCATTTATAAAATTCCTGACTTTGACAATCCCATTTATAAAATTCCTTACTTTGACAGTCCCATTTATAAAATTCCTTACTTTGACAGTACAATTAGAAAAAATCTTACTTTGACAATCTCATTTATAAAATTCCTTACTTTGACAGATCCAGATGTGATATTCCTTACTTTGACAGATCCATTTATAAAATTCCTTACTTTGACAAACCCATTAATAAAATCTTTACTTCAACAGAACCAGTTGTGAAATTTCTTACTTTAACAGACCCATTTATAAAATTCTTACTTTGGCAAACCCAGTTGTGAAATTCCTTACTTTGACAGAACTAGTTGTGAAATTCCTTCCTTTGACAGACATAGTTGTGAATTCTTCCTTCTGTATATTTGCCAAACATAATGCTGTCTAAATTGAAAAAGAGGAAAGTTGTCACATGTGAGAGAAAGTGCATGAGAAAAGCTGCCATCTTTATGAGAAGAAACAGAATCAGAAGTGATGACATTATAAATAATCATAGGTACCTGCATTGAAGTTTTAGTGAGACAACAAATAAAATGCTTTGAGTCTCTTGTGGCAATAAAGCCCAGTTCATTACTGCTTTGTACCTACAAACAACCCAGGCATGTTAACCCAGTCAGCAAATGCCTTTAGAAGTTGGATGTGTCAGCCGAAAGGTGCAAATATTGCAGCTGTGCTGTAAACAAGCACAGCACAATTGCATCTAAAACAATATTCCGGATGAACGCAGAAGAAGAAGTAGTACCTATAACCAAAGAAGCCATGACTGTAGAGCTAGATGAAGACCAAGAAATTCGTCTTCTGTCGTTCGCTTGAAATTTGTCTATAACTGCTATGTTGTCTCTTATATAAATGTAACTGTCTTTTTTAGTTCACTCAGCGGTCCAAAGAGTTTATCTTCCACTGTTGTTTCTCCAGGCCAGAAGGTTTGCCTTGATTTGTCATATTTTGGGCGGTCTGGGAGTATGTTATTTGCTGTCTGCGGCGCCAATCCACATGTGCACATCGCAGATTCGCCAATCTTGAATTTTGTATACATATGGTTGCATGATCTATTGTGTCCTGTTCTGAGGCGGAGAATACTGGTTTGTTACTGGTCTGTCCATAAGGTGGTAGTCGTCTTGAGCAGGTTTCAGTGGCTTTCTGACTGATTTGGTCATTCCTTTTGGATAGATTCTGTCAAGGGTATACTCAAAATCAAAGGATCCCTTTCATGCCACGCGACATATTGGGTGTATGGTGCTAGTCCTGCATGTTTAGACTGATCTGCACTCGCTCAGTGATGTGATTATCACACTGGTCACCTCTACTCCCCATTAAAGTTCCTGGTAGGTATTTTAGGCTGGGTCGACCTGGAAGCCTGGGTCTGTGAAAAAAATCCTCGGCTCGAGGTGGGTTCATACGTGATCATTGGATCAGCAAGCATGACAACTGCACTACATCAGCTCACCAAGGTTATATAAGTCTGAACTGCACTGATTATGTCAGCCCTTTACTTGCTTCTTCCATTTGTATTGGTGCATTATTTGCCCGCTGGTCTGTGCATTCATTACATTTTACTCCATGTTCTAGGGTGTGCATCCAGGTGAGTGATGTGAAGCATGACTTCTGAATGCTGCCTATCCATTCAGAGTGATATTCTTCAACATGTTCATGGAGTCTGATATGATTATTCTGTTCTGCCGCCCATGGAAGTGCCCTCGAGGCAGCAGTGATCTCCATAGTCAAGCTGAATGTGGTTTCTTGAACACGCATCTATCCTGTTTAATTGTTCTCGCCATCTTTTGTGCTGTGTAAGCCTAAGATGACCTTGACCAGCGCTTTATGACCCCATGTTTTCTTGCTGCTGGTGTTTTACTTTGATAGGTACACACATCTGTCATGCACTGTTTTACAGCTGAATTGTTTTTGGATTCAGTCCCCAGGCTTGATTATTTTTTCCCTTCCATAAAATGGGCACCATAAATTTAATTTGCAATCAATGCAGTCAGCATCTTACTGGTCACATCTGTCTCTGAGTGCCATTTGGTCAGAAACATATTGCCAGTTTGCCTTGATGGTATGAGACAGGGTTCCTGGAGGTCAGCTGACTGAATGGATAAGAGCACGCACTCTTAAACTTCCGGTTTGCCGATGCCTAGGTATCAGGTTCAACTTGTACACATGTCAGTTGGACTAAAATGGTGACTTCTTGTCCTTGAGTTGAGGCGGTAACTTACAAGTACCTCAGAAGTCGGAGTGAGCTCGCTTGATGGTGAAGGACACTGTAATAGTGAAAGCTAATCCACACATAAATATAAATCCAGTGCACTGGAAGTAGCAGCACGTGAATGGACTACGCTTGAGTTCAAAGGAAGCGGGGAAAAAAAACACACACTCATTCATGCACACACACACACACACACCACACACACACCCCCCACACACATCCACACCCACACACATCACACACACACCACACACACACACACACACACACCCACACACATCACACACACACCACACACACACACACACACACACACACACACAACACACACACACACACACACACACACACAACACACACACACACACACACACACACACACACACACACACACACACACACACACACACACACACACACACACACACACACACACACACACAACACACACACACACACACACACACACACACACACACACACACACACACACACACACACACACACACACACACACACACACACACACACACACCACACACACACACACACACACACACACCACACACACACACACCACACCACACACACACACACACACACAACACACACACACACACACCACACACAAACACACCACACACACACACACACACACACACACACACACACCACACAACACAACACAACACACACACACACAACACACACACACACACACACACACACACACACCACACACACACACAACACCCACACACACACACACACACACCACACACACACACACAACACACACACACACACACAGAGAGAGAGAGAGAGAGAGAGACGGAGAGAAGAGAGAGGAGAGAGAGATGAGTAGAGGAGAGCCAGAGAGAGAGAGAGAGAGCCCTTATTTTGTTCACATACATATATTATGCAGGATATTCCTCATGTAAAGTTGCCTGATTAGCATTTCTAATTATAATTGACCATTTTGTGTTTGTTCATAGATACCTCAACACAACAGACGACAGTAAAACCAATCTCAAGCACAGCCACAGGTTCCGGGGAACAGCAGACGACTGCAGTGGCCCAAGCTAGGTAGGCCACATATCTGCTTGTCTGATGTTACTGTTACATAGTGAGAGAAATATCTGCTGATTGCCACAGCTATACTCGAAGGCCCCAGTTAACGATGAGGTTACGTTCTTGGAAAATGTGACTTTAAGTGAAATGACGTATAGCGAAACATTATTTCCCATAGAATTAATTGAAATACAGTGTATTGTGTAATGTTTATTTTGATTGTTGTTGATATTTATTGGCTAAATAAATAGAGGTGGATTGGAGGGCGAGTGGTAGAGTTATTGGGACGCAGAGGCATTAAATTCTGCCTCTTCATCTGAGGATGAAACTATAACCTCTTCCTGCCTCTTTTCCTGGCTCTTCTCTGCTTGAACAAAAAATGTGCCCAATGTCTGCTGCACAGTAACCACCCTCCTCAATCATGGCCTTTAACTTTGTAGGGAAACGCTCTGCAGCTGCAGTATCAGCACTCACCGCTTCACCTGAAACGGTCTGAATGTTGTGCAGGTGTGAATGCTTCTTAAAGCGCTGAAACCAACCACGACTAACTCCAAAACTATCACCAGCACTACTAGTACTGCTCTCACCCACTTTCTTAACTAGATCTTCATAGAGAAACTGTGCTTTCCCTTGGATAAACATCTTGCTTACAGGCATATTCCATTGGTTCTGGTCTTCAATCCAGACAGCCAAAAGTGCATCCGTGTTCTCCATAAAAGTACTTCTGGTACGAGTGATCTTGGAAGCACTCAATGGGGTTACGTTTTTAGCACCCTCTGTGATTTTGTTAGCACCTGCATGGATTGTCCTTACCGTGGTTGGAGGTAAACCGTGGACTTTACTGATATTAGCAGCCCGATCGCCAGCCTCAAAACAACATTATGGCGAACAGTAGCGACGTAAAGAGAAGTTAGTCCCCTATGTGACAACGACGTTATAGCGAAATGACATAAACCGAAGCCTTCCAGTAAGATAACAGTAGTCTGTCCCATAGTGGCAGCAGATGAAAAAAAAACTAAGCCCACACACTGAATTTCCACAATTATAACCAACAATACAGCAGGTTGAACAAGGTGGAAAGTTTTCTTTTTCTTCAGATCGGGTCGGAAGCAGATATTGCAGTTGTGTTGTGATGTGTTCAGCCATTTCATATTCTAGGGCCGCGACATAACAGCCGGGATAACAAGTTCCCTTCCTTGTTGCTTTTCCTGTCTAGATACATTCGTACATTTGTCTGGTACCAAGTTTTATGAGGTTGGGTCAGCCCTAGAACCATACTGGTCGGGCACATTAATTCTGCCTCTGCTGGGGTTTTAACCCAGACCACTGTTTTGGCAGGCAAGCACACTAACCACTCCGCCACGGCAGCTCTCACCACAACTATAGAACAATCTGGTCAGTTTGATTTAACAGTAGCGCTATAGAGTTTGATTTCCAATCCCCAACATGGAGGATAGGCGGTTGAGTGTTAAGGCCTCTGGAGTGTTCATGCTTGTGGCTACAGTTTGCTTACATATTTTTCTCATGTTGGACTGATAGTGCATGGTTCTTCTTCTTCTTCTTCTTCGTTCATCCGGAGTTTTTTTCCCGGATGTGATTGCGTTGTGCCTGTTTACAGCAGAGCTGCGTTCTTGCGCCGTTAGGCCGACACATCCGACTTCTGCGGGCATTTGTTGACCGGGTTAACCTTCCCGGGGGTGCATGGTTCTATCGCCCTGCTACTGAGTTGAGTACGTGGAGTGAATTTTGTGTGGAGTGCTTTTATGTCTGTCAGCGGTTGTTTGTAACGTGAACTGCATGTTCAGAAAAATAGCAGCCTGCCATTGCTGAACTAACTTGGTTGCCTTATCCAGTAATGTGTGGCTGCTGGTTTTCTAGTACTGCTGTTTCCGATGAACTGTATTTTTCATGGCAGACTTTTGTGTTGGCATTCTGGCAGTGGCATTATGCATAGTATACCTGTACTGGCTGTTGGTTTGTCGAATATGAATGTTCATACATGTATGCTCTATTTGATGTTCTTTAATTATGCATCATTCACTTGATGACTGTAATCATATATTATTAACTCGATGGCCGGTTAGTCGGTTGTTTGCGGTTCCAACTTCATTGCAAAGGGTCGCCCCATTATGCTCCGTTCCTTTGCCAGTGAATATCACACAAAATGTTCTTCACTGCCGCATGTGAAAAGTGGAACAGACAGTACAGTCTCGACATCCATCTTGCATTTTCCATCATACAAAAGGCTACCTCCGCCATGGCAATTCTTGTTCTAATCTCTTCAAGGCATCTCCCATTAGATGTTATGACTATTCTAAAATAACTGTACCAATTCACTTGTTTAAGAATATTCCCATTTACTTGTATATTACGCTGCGGTGTTTCCTTCTTCCTAGTGACGACCATAATGTGTCTCCTTACAATTTAATTCTAACCCAAGTTTACTGTGTGCAACAACCGCATTTACTCAATGTTGCCAATCCTGCTCATTGTCCGCAATCAATACTAAATATAGCGTCATCTAATTAGTCGTGTATGACTATCATCATGTAACAGTTCCTTTGCAGAACTTCGTTCTCATCACAGCTTGCCGAAAAGTCTCTTGACCACTCGCCACTCCTTTTCCTCATAGACCCTGATGACCAAGGTGTCTGCAGTGTACAGTGCCCATCTTCCTGCTGGTTGATATCTATCTCTTCCTCTGGATCCATGTCTTACATTGCTTGTCTCCCCATACCACTCAGATGCTTAATGTGGCCAAAGTTTATCTGTTTCTGAGATATGGTACTGTTTATGTGCAATTATTATGAACAATTTTTCTTTGATTTTCAGGTTTTGCAGAATGTCAGTCTTTTTCTGATTCTTGGACATCTAAGAATTTTTCTGTAGCATTTATGTTCAAAATCTCTGATTTTCTTGATCCATGATGTTCTAAGAACTGTTCTGTAGCATTTATGTTCAGCATCTCTGATTTTCTTGATCCATGATGTTCTAAGAACTGTTCTGTAGTATTTATGTTCACAGTCTCTGATTTTCTTTTTTAGTGACTGCAGACTGATCTGTGACTCATTTGTGTGTTTTTTAGTTAGTCATTTGTTACTACAACATGTGATCAGATCAGATCAACTGATAATTCCGAAAAGTTCTAGAAAATAATCTCATACCCATATTGCAAGGCTGAGTTGACCCATGTGCCTTACTAGTAGGAAGAAATCCTTCCTGTACTGAGGATTGAACCCAGAGCACCGTCTTTGAAACAAGCAAACTATTCAACTGTGGCTCATAAATGGATCTCTGGAACAGTAATAATTTCTGCCTGCATTGCTCGCTGTCAGATATAAATTTGCAAGCTAAATAAAGCCTGTTTGGTGATTTTTGCTAATTGAAAGTGCACTGGTCCCTAAAAGGCGGGTTAAAGGCAAGAGGGTCGAATTCATTTCACCAGGTTCTAACCCATATGGTTCAGTTTTCTTTCCGCGTAGCGGCTTGTCAAAAGTGTTGCACAGAGGAAGAACTCCATAGCTCAAAATACGATTTCCTAGGAGTCTCCAAAAGAAATGCACCCGTGAACCAAATGACAGTCTCAAAACAAACACAACCTTGGTAACTGGTCTCTAATCTATTGTATAAGCAAGGTATGTCTGTAGTGGAATAGCCTGCTGTTTTGAACCACCTGAGGCGTAGGTTGTTATTTCACATCACTTCTTTTTTTTTTATGTTAGCCCACACAGACGCAATGTCCAACTATCCGTAGTAAAGGTGAATGAAATCAACATCCCACCACGTGAGAATGTGGCTTATAGCAAAGAAACGCAGACTATCAACCCTGAGCCTCTTGACAAGGATGGTAAGTATTGTTAAGCTATAATTTGCTAGCGGCTCGGATAGAACTGCTCTCATGCATTTACAGTGTTCTCTGCCTCACACCCTGGCTATTAAAACAATGTATAGAAATCATAAACAGAACTGCTAGACTTGTGTTATGTTATACATGTGTTGTTGTTTAAACTCTTCTTTACCAAACAAATCATGATATATTGGTTGGTTACTCGTATAATAATGGACATGTCCGGAGTGCAACGAAGATACCCCAACTGATAACTGATATAATTTCTGCTTCTGAAAAGTACTGTATCTAATCTTACACAGTACAAAACAGAATGTTTAACACCGCACATCGCGATGATCAAGGTGAAACATGACAAGAATATCATAATTGCTCATAGACATGAAAACAGAATAAAAACATTTATTTCAAGTAACTGACATCTCTATTTTGCCTTTCAGCATCATGTTAAGAAGACTTATAATTCCTAAAAAGACACATTTTCCAGTTATAACCCATGTGGTTGAACAGGATATTACTTTGTTAAATATAAAAGTATTATCTTTGAAAAAACAAATAGATGTTTGATGAGGTGCTTGAAACAGGCTTCTTCTTCCACGTCTTCAGCTGTCTAGTCTGGATGTGACATTGACAATTATGACTCTCCACTGCCCTCTGGCTTCAAATATTGTGATGAAGTTGGTGTTGCGTACAGTATTATTATTGTTTAAGCTTTGACATGTGTTTGTTTTCCTCTGCCTCTCTTGTCTAGAATTGTACCCACATAAGGCTAGTTTCTCTATTCTACCTCTTCAGGTAATATGTCACACATTTCATTTATAGTTGTGATGAGCGATCTTCACGGCACTCAATACCTCTAAATTTGACTTGTTCTTTATACACAATATTCTCATCATTCTTTTTAAAATCATCTTCACTTCCTCCTGTTGCTTTAACATTTCAATCCTTAGTGTTCAGCTTTCTCTACCATACAGAAGAACAGGCAACGGAAACAGAAGCAAATAAAAAGATAACTGTTGTCAGTTGTAGGCACTGTTCAGTAAACTACGGATTGTTTGGTACAGAATGGCCTCACTAATAAACCTGTATTGATACCTGACATATGCCTGCAATAAACATTTTAATTAACACAAAATAACATTTCTCCTCACTGTTCATTAACAACTGTACGCCTAACAGCTATTTGACAGTTACATCATTTAACACAATTGCTGTTTGTTGATTATTCACATGCCAGTATGTTAAAAAAGAGTCTTTCCATCTGTGCAGATCAGATTGAGCTGCTGTTAAATTATTACTTTGAGTAATTTGTTATTATTTTAAATATTGCATGTGCAAAGTTGTAAATATGTATTTAAAATTGAGATTACTAATCAAGCTTGCGGCAGTATCTGTCTTGTAATTGCTCATACCTGGGCTAGTTGCTGTGTAAGGATGCTGTTTATTTATTTGTTTTTAGCTTATTTATTTGTTTTAGATCGGTATCATACTGGGTTTAAGAGATCATCAGGTATTGTACATTTTAACGACATATGAAATGTTTAAGAGTGATGAACCTCAGTTGATATGCCATTAGTTTATTACCAAAGCTCTGTGACTGTTCCATGTTCTGTGTATATAAACAATTCTGGCCAGAATGTTCCTGTACGAACACAGACATGTCATTAAGGTATATGGAAGGCAGGGTATCATGACTTTAATTTTCTAGAACTTCCTGGTACCTGGTTTAGTCTGGGTCGACCTGGGAACACAGGTCAGTTGTAAAAATCTCCACCGATGCAGATTTGAACCCGTGGCTACTGGACCGATGGGCAAGTATCTAGCCACTATGCTACTGCAGCTTCCAGGAGACAAGGTGTTACGTCTGTATTTTCAGTAACCACATGACACATTACAAGAATATAGTAAAGTGAAAAGACAAAACACGTTGAGAAGACAAATAGTGTCAGAGATAGCAATTTGGAAGAAAACATAGTAGGAACTGCAGTAGATAACGAAGAATAAGAAACCTAGATGAGATGCTTAAGCACCTATCTTCCCTTGCGGGAAAAAATAACAGAAGAAAAAACATATTTGTTTCGAAAAGTACTAAATGAGTGCCTGCTTATGAGCATTAGTTGCTTGTGAGTGTTTTATCGTCTTCTTTTTTGTCATATTAGGCAGGAGAAAGCGCTCACACTCACATGGAAGTGAGTATGCATCCAATGATCCATCCTAGATCATTTTTTTATGTTGTGCACGTCTGTTTTGTTAAATTTGATTTTGTTAGAGAATTAAGTAGCAAATAACTCAACCAGGTCTGCGTGAGTTGACAGTAATGTGCTTTTAATAGAAAATAACGAGAGAAACGGGGGAAACAAATTTAATTAAACAATTGATTCTTCACCTAACAACTGTTGTGAAATATTTTTGGAGCAAGTTTACATGAACAAATTCTCAAAAGACCATTACATTTGATATTATACTACAGATGTGTAAACAATTTTATATTACTACTTAAGAAGAACAATCTTGGTTCTGCGTTGAACTGGTTTGAGTCTATATGTTGATAGGTTTTTTTCCCACCTATGTTTTCAGTCTAGTGCCATCACGTGTTTTTGTTCAATATACGATTGATCTGTAATAATTGTCTTGACACTTGAATGCACTTGAGTAGCAATATTTGTTTCCGCTTTTTGATGATATGCTGTTGCTTCTTTCATCTCAGTTTTATTATGTACCTTTGTTCAGTTGTCCTTTTATGTGGGTGTGTGGAGTAATGTTAGTTATAATAGCGATAGTAGATAGCTGCTTTAACAATAGATTCCATATATTGAACCAGAATGAATAAGGCAAATAATTGAGAACTGTCTACCAATACCCCTCAGCCCAAAACATTCTTCTAGGCAGCCACCAGAACTGCTACCAAATGCTGTCCTGATAGTTTATGATTGTTTACATTAGATACAGTTTATTTGTTTCCCTTTCACACTTTGGTAGACCAAAGTTAAAGATCTGTTGTGTATGTTTTTTTAAGCTGTCTATTCACATTGTATGTTCCTTTGTTTCTTAATCATAGTTGTCTGCTGTGACATTCAGCATCTGTTACCACTTACGACACTGACCGTTCTAATGGCTAATATTATGGCTCATATAAAATTATGTTGGTATTTTTTGGTTTGCTTTTGTACTGTTAGACAATATTGATATCTAGGCACATGGATAACATCAGATGGAAGATACATCACAGAGATAAAGAACAGAATAGGACAAGCAAATACCTCATTCTTTCACATGAAGAACATTTTATGCAATAGGTCCTTGTCCTTGGAAGTTATAGGTTCATGTCCTTGGAAATTACAAAAGAGTTCTTGCATGTTACATAGAATCAGTTTTAACATACGGCTGCGCGTCCTGCACAATTAGTAAACAGGTGAAAACATACCTGGAAGCCTTGGGGATGTGGTTTTATAGAAGAATTCTGAAAATTAATTGGACAGCCAAAATGAGCAATCTGGACATTTTGAGGGAAGCTAAGTCACAAAGGCCTGGTCTCTCTGGCCGAGGGGTTACACGACTTTTCTCCGTAATCTCATTTATCCACTCTGGGTAACGCAGCACACGAGAATTGGAAGCGGTTCTCCCCGCGTTGGTGACTTGCGGGATAACTGAGCCGGCCGCTCAGAAAGCAGTGGCAAACTACTGAGCTGTAATCTTGCCAAGAAATCAACAATCAGCTGAAAGATGCTGATGTTGACAGCAATGTCCTGTAAAGCATATGCAAATTTAAAAAAAAAAAAAAAGTCACAAAGACAACTTATCACAAACATCAAAAAGAAGCAGTATCATTTTTTGGCCACAAAAGAAGACAAAAACTGGAACATGTTGTGACAACCAGAAAGATTTGTGGAGTGAGAGACAGAGGAAGACAGCATGCAAAAATTCTGTGTCATGACATGGAAGGGATTCAGTACACAAATTGATCCATGCCATCGGAGATCGCAATTTGTGGAGAAGAATAACCATCCCGCCAGCTGGCAAGGCACTGGTTCATGAATATTGATATGCATTCTGAATCATGTCTTATCCTCTTCCGTCCGCTGCCATTTATCTCCCAACAGAGCATAGATCCTCAACCAACTCAACGCCAGGCACTTTGTAATCTTGTTTATGATTGGTTGGGCTTGGCAGCTAAAGTTTTCTATGGGATGAGCTGTTCAGGCTCACACTAACCCTCTCTAGTTGCCTCTTATGACACACATAGTATGTTATAGTGTTTACTATTTTTGGCTTCACGTATGGCCCTGGTAACATACAAGCAGAATTCATTCACTGAGCAGTTATTTATTGGACTGAGTATTTTCAGCTGTTATATTCATGGCTGAATAATGTGAGTCTATCACAACCCTCCCTAGTTGCCTCTTATGACACACATGGTAGGTTATGGTGTGACTATTCTTGGCTTCAGATATGGCCCCGGTAACATACAAGCAGAACTCATTCACAAGCAATTATTTATATATTTTTGGTTGTTGTTGCATATCCCTTACAGGACGTTACAGTCAACATCAGCATTTTTCAGCTGCTGTTGAGGTACTATAGTCTGTCCAGAAATGACTGCCTTCTTTCACAATCAATTATTTTGAAAACTGTCTGTTGCATCGTTATGAAATTGTTCCTGCCGTCTTATATTAACCCCTACCCAAGGAATATGTCTTTGATAGGTCCAAAAGCAGCTTAATTCATGGAAAGTGGTGACATTTCTTTGATGTTTTGGGGAAAAACTAGTGATTTCTCGCTAACAAACTTGCTTTACAGTAATGCCCCCTTTCCACTATACAAGGCTCTTGTCATAAGGACAATCCCATGTCCCACGAGAAAATTAACTGTTCAACACTAATGTTTCCTTGTGAAGACATAATATATTTAATAATGTGCACTTCATTTCAGACCCGTAAATTATATACCGCACATAAAAAAAACATTGAAATCTGCTGTACAATCTCCAGAACAAAATAATTTTTGTTGGGTGGACATAATGATAAGGTTATATGCTAAATCCCATCATTTTCCCTCAGTTGTTACTGAGATATGGAATTTTATTTATATTGGGGCAGGCAAAAGTAAACAGACTATAGGCAAGATTACACTCAGTAGTTTGCCATTGCTTTCTGAGCGGCTGGCTCACATACCCCGTAAGTTACCAACGTGGTGAGAACCGTTATCTATTCTCGCACAGGTTATGTTACTCACAAGAATATACGGCAGGTTATGTTACTCATGAGAATATACGGGATTACGGAGAAAGACGTTAACACCTAGGCCAGGGAGACCGGCAGTTATATATTGGACTGAGTATTTTCAGCTGCCAAATTCATGGCGGTATAGTTTAATGAGAGTTTCACACAACCCTCCCTAGTTGCCACTTATGACACCCATGTTGGTTACAATATTGACTCTCCTTGGCTTCCCTTGTGAGTCCTGGTAAACTATGGGCAGTTCTGTATCAATACTGTGGCTTAATTGTTATGTGCTTCATGTGAATTCTCTATTATAAGCTCATTCAACAGCATGGTCGAGCATAGATTGTAATTCATGTGATACCTCTGATTTGTGTATTGATGCACAATAGCATGCTAGTTTTATGTTTTGAGTAGCACTAATGTGTCAACTGCATAGTCTTCCCACAGAATTTCCTTTGGTAACAACATAAATACATCCATGCACATATACACTGTTTTTGTTTTCAAATGCTCCCAGTTTGTGTCATTGAGTTAGAAGGAAACTAAAAGATAAGTGAATCACAGTTTTATCACAGGAGTTTAAAAAAAAAAGATAAGAATCCTTTTACACACCTTGAGTTATATTAGGTTTGTAAATAACCTTGAGTCATATTTGGTATATGATGGGAAAGTAAATAAAGGACCCTCTCAGACACCTTGAGTCATATTTGGTATACGGTGGGAAAGTAAATAAAGGACAATCTCACACACCTTGAGTCATATTTGGTATATGATGGGAAAGTACATAAAGGACCCTCTCACACACCTTGAGTCATATTTGGTATACGGTGGGAAAGTAAATAAAGGACAATCTCACACACCTTGAGTCATATTAGGTATATGATGGGAAAGTAAATAAAGGACCCTCTCAGACACCTTGAGTCATATTTGGTATATGGTGGGAAAGTAAATAAAGGACAATCTCACACACCTTGAGTCATATTTGGTATATGATGGGAAAGTAAATAAAGGACCCTCTCAGACACCTTGAGTCATATTTGGTATATGGTGGGAAAGTAAATAAAGGACAATCTCACACACCTTGAGTCATATTTGGTATATGATGGGAAGGTAAATACCTTGAGTCATATTAGGTATATGATGGGAAAGTAAATAAAGGACCCTCTCACACACCTTGAGTCATATTTGGTATATGATGGGAAAGTATATAAAGGACCCTCTCACACACCTTGAGTCATATTTGGTATATGATGGCAAAGTAAATAAAGGACCCTCACACACACCTTGAGTCATATTTGAATCATATTAGGTATATGATGGGAAAGTAAATGAAGGACCCTCTCACACACCTTGAGTCATATTAGGTATATGATGGGAAAATAAATACCTTGAGTCGTATTTGGTATATGATGGGAAGGTAAATAAAGGCCCCTCTCACACACCTTGAGTCATATTTGGTATATGATGGGGAAAGTAAATAAAGGCCCCTCTCACACACCTTGAGTCATATTTGGTATATGATGGGAAAGTAAATAAAGGACAATCTCAGACACCTTGAGTCATATTAAGTATATGATGGGAAAGTAAATACCTTGAGTCATATTTGGTATATGATGGGGAAAGTAAATAAAGGACAATCTCAGACACCTTGAGTCATATTAAGTATATGATAGGAAAGTAAATACCTTGAGTCATATTAGGTATATGATGGGAAAGTACATAAAGGACCCCTAAAAGATACTCTTCGATGATAAAAGATACTTTTTATGGGGATTCGAACTCACGACCACCAGGTTATTAGGTAAATATAAACTAAAGCACCCTCTTATACACTTTATAGCACATTTGACATACAGTACTAGCTCCGTATTTGTATAGAACAGTTGAAACTGGATGGGTCATGCAGTGAATATCACGTGGCTGCCTTACTGCCCAAGATATTTCTTGGTATCTGTTTTAAGCTAGGTTGACCTAGGAACTCAGGTACATTTTAACAGATTCAGTGCTTAACCAGAAGTAGGTTTTTACCAAACAAAAAAGTAGGTTTGGACCAAACAAGAAGTAGGTTTGGACTAAACAAAAAAGTAGGTTTGGATCAAACAAGAAGTAGGTTTGGACTAAACAAAAAAGTAGGTTTGGACCAAACAAAAAAGTAGGTTTGGATCAAACAAGAAGTAGGTTTGGATCAAACAAGAAGTAGGTTTGGACTAAACAAAAAAGTAGGTTTGGACCAAACAAGAAGTAGGTTTGGACCAAACAAAAAAGTAGGTTTGGACCAAACAAGAAGTAGGTTTAGACCCCCCAAAAAAAGGATTGGACCAAACAAGAAGTAGGATTAGACCAAACAAAAAAGTAGGTTTGGATCAAACAAGAAGTAGGTTTGGATCAAACAAGAAGTAGGTTTGGACTAAACAAAAAAAGTAGGTTTGGACCAAACAAGAAGTAGGTTTGGACCAAACAAAAAAGTAGGTTTGGACCAAACAAGAAGTAGGTTTGGACTAAACAAAAAAGTAGGTTTGGACCAAACAAGAAGTAGGTTTGGACCAAACAAAAAAGTAGGTTTGGATCAAACAAGAAGTAGGTTTTTACAAACAAAAAAGTAGGGTTTTGGGAAACCCAAAAAAGAAGTAGGTTTGGACTAAACAAAAAAGTAGGTTTGGATCAAAAAAGAAATAGGTTGGACTAAACAAAAAGTAGGTTTGGACCAAACAAAAAAGTAGGTTTGGATCAAACAAGAAGTAGGTTTGGATCAAACAAGAAGTAGGTTTGGACCAAACAAAAAAGTAGGTTTGGACCAAACAAAAAAGTAGGTTTGGACCAAACAAGAAGTAGGTTTGACCCCCCCCCCCCCCCCCCCAAAAAAAAAAAAGGATTGGACCAAACAAGAAGTAGGATTAGACCAAACAAAAAGTAGGTTTGGATCAAACAAAGTGGGTTTTGGATAAAACAAAAAGTGGGTTTTTGGACAAAAAAAAAAGTAGGTTTGGACCAAAAAATAGGATTGGACCAAACAAGAAGTAGGTTTGGACCAAACAAAAAAGTAGGTTTGGACCAAACAAGAAGTAGGTTTGGACCAAACAAAAAAGTAGGTTTGGACCAAACAAAAAAGTAGATTTGGACCAAACAAAAAAGTAGGTTTGGACCAAACAAAAAAGTAGATTTGGACCAAACAAGAAGTAGGTTTGGACCAAACAAAAATGTAGGTTTGGACCAAACAAAAAAGTAGATTTGGACCAAACAAAAAAGTAGGTTTGGACCAAACAAGAAGTAGGATTGGATCAAACAGGAAGTAAGGTTGGACAAAACAAGAAGTAGGTTTGGACCAAACAAGCAGTAGGATTGGAACAAACAAGAAATAGGTTTAAACTGAACAAAAAAGTAGGATTGGACCAAATGAGAAGTAGGTTTAGACCAAACAAAAAAAAGTAGGATTGGACCAAACAAGAAGTAGGATAGGATCAAACAAGAAATAAGTTTAGACCAAACAAAAAAGTAGGATTGGACCAAACAGGAAGTAGGATTGGACCAAATAAGAAGTAGGATTGGATCAAACAGGAAGTAGGATAGGACCACACAAGAAGTAGGATTGGATCAAACAGGAAGTAGGATAGGACCACACAAGAAGTAGGTTTAGACCAAACAAAAAAGTAGGATTGGACTAAACAAGGAGTAGGTTTAGACCAATCAAAAAAGTAGGATTGGACCAAACAAGAAGTAGGTTTAGACCAAACAAAAAAGTAGGATTGGACCAAACAAGAAGTAGGATTGGATCAAACAAGAAGTAGGATTGGATCAAACAGGAAGTAGGATTGGATCAAACAAGAAGTAGGATTGGATCAAACAGGAAGTAGGATTGGATCAAACAGGAAGTAGGATTGGACCACAAGAAGTAGGATTGGACCAAACAAGAAGTAGGATTGGATCAAACAGGAAGTAGGATTGGACCAAACAAGAAGTAGGATTGGATCAAACAGGAAGTAGGATTGGATCAAACAGGAAGTAGGATTGGACCAAACAAGAAGTAGGATTGGATCAAACAGGAAGTAGGATTGGATCAAACAGGAAGTAGGATTGGATCAAACAAGAAGTAGGATTGGATCAAACAGGAAGTAGGATTGGATCAAACAAGAAGTAGGATTGGATCAAACAGGAAGTAGGATTGGATCAAACAGGAAGTAGGATTGGACCACACAAGAAGTAGGTTTGGACCAAACAAACAACTATGGGCAGAAAATGGGAAGTAGGGGTGTGTCACAATTATGACTTTAAAGTTGTTAATCTGGTAGCGGCTACATGGTAAAGAGGTTACTGATGCAGTTCATAATACCCCATACTCGTGTTCGAAACACAGCTGTGGATGATATGGCATAAGATTGCCTTGCTTTTTTATTAAATGGTATGGATGCTGGTCGTTCAGAAAGAAATGGCAAACTACTGAACATAAATTTGCCAAGAGATCACAACAGCAAACAAAATGCTGGTGTTGACTGCGACATCCTGTAAAGGATATGCAACTAACTTTAACTTTTTATATCAAATTAAAGGGAGTTTCATAGGTAAAACTACTGTATATAAGCCATTAGCAGATATGGAAAGTTGCTTACGACCATTAATCATCACGTGGCAGTTAATCAGTTAAAAGATGCTTGCCTATGGGATTCAAACTCATGACCACCAGGTTATTAGGCAAGTGTGCTAGCCACTGTGCCACCACAGCCCCTATCCCAGGAGTGCCTAGTAATTGTCTAGTCTAGTGCTACTATAAAGTAAATTGGAATAGTCCCATACAGTGGCAAGTGTGGCGGACACAGGTATGAAACTATATTGACTTACTCTGGCAGGTCTAGGTGTCCATGTTTTTGTCTAGAGTTGTTATGTGGCTGGCATTGTTTGTTCTTGTTGCTTTAGTTTATGAATCCTATAGAAGACTAGGCTGAGTTTTAACTCCCAAATGTTGGTGTGCAGGTTGTGTGAGCTCGCGTGTATCGGAGTCAGGTTGATGTAGAGATCTTTCTCCCAACCCAGTACTGAAGTACCATCTCTGAGGGATCTGTGTTGCTAAGGTCTCCTTTCCTTCCCCAAGTTCAGGAATCAGTGGGGTGTGCAGAATTGGTACTGAAGCTTTACATCTGCAGAGAAGTTTATAAGGATGCAGCCAGGTCGTAATTCAGCACATCTTATAGGGAGTGGATGGGGTTCAGGGCCGGTCATGTTTCCTCCGTGGGTTTTGGGTATGTCATTGCCACAGACTCCATTCCACAGCTCCTGAAGAGTGGCTGGCATAGATATCATATGTTTGTGCAACTGCGTGTGTACTGTGCTGTCCCCGATTGTATGGATCATGGTTCCATGTCAGTATATTAAACTGTCTTCTATCTGTCCGTTTTGTAGTTGCACGCTTTTTATCAGAACATAAATCTATGTCATATATTTCTTAAGGGCAAATAAATAACACAAAAATGTTATACATATTTTGTAAGTGATTATTTATTTTAGCAGTTGAAATTTCTAGCTGATGAAACTTAGTTTTAACTTGTTCTCCATAGATTTAGTTATGTTACACGGGCTAAAATGATATTTTTAACTTAATTTTCTAATCTACATAGTACATTTAACGTTTGTTTGGCAGCAGCAAAGTTTATGTGAAATATCTGAACTGGTTTTCTTGAACTTTTGTAACCACTGGAAATAAATCAAAAGTAAAGTACGCAACTACATGCCACTATAATTGGGATATGTTGTTACACCTAAATTTTCCATGCCCAAAGGCCAACGTTACTCTCCCAGATAAACCATTGGTCCACATTGTATGAGACTGGTTTGATCCCAGAGCCATATTAGTCTAGAGAAATCTATTCATGAAGTGGATCTGGTGGCTGAAAGGTTAGGATACAAGTCACACAGAGAAGAAGGTTAACCAGAGTTTAAAACCCTTGTGCTCTGGGATTTAGGTCTGTCAGAGAGGAATAATGGAGCCTGAGCTTGAGAGCAGCAGACAGGTTATTGTTAGTCAGGGTTTGAAGTTGGTGACAGCAGGCAGAAGATCTCTTAATATAGACATGATGTCTGCTATTGCTGACCAGTATTGTCACTGCCAAGAAGAATAGCAATGGCAGACTGACTACCTTCTTTACTGATACCTAGAAAATTGTAGCAGTCGAAGAGATATGGAGAAAGACGGGGGGGGGGGGGGGGGGGGGGTCTTCACAAGCAAGCAACTGCATGATGAAACCTGAATACTGCATAGTGACTTCCAGAGGAACTGTTGGTTGATTCATCAGCTCGTGTAGAAACCTTCCTAGCATATACCATTCAAGGGGTAGTGAGTGCTGTAATGGTAGTTTGTTTTTTATGCTAGGGAGGCAACCCTGGATCTATATTTTTGTTACCCAGTATTCTTACCATTGTGTGACCCAGACCTCATCAGATGTAACAAGCGTAAGCAATAATGGTTGCTGTAGACACATGTTCCTGTAACAGTTCTTTCCTCGTTTTCATTCATCATGTCACTTGCTTGGACTTTAGCTATAGCTGATCATTTGCAGATTTGTTTCTGGTTTGTATTTGTGTGACTTCGTTGGGGACTAAAGTTGGCTCTCAGAGTTTGCTTTGTTGTGAGAACGCTGTTTATTTATTACATTTTGGTCTTCTTCATGTGTGCAGAACCTGAGTTCAAACAGTCATTGTGCTTCAATTTTGTTGGGTGGCTGAAAATAATTATTATTTGTAAATGTTTTTGGAAACATATATCTCAAGTGTTTCCCCTTAATTAATCTAGTTACTTGCTGTCAACATTTTCCTTCTGTACGTATTAATTTGTTTAATTTTGTTAAGCTTTACAAGACAATTGCTGAAGTAGACAGTGCTGAGTGATTTTATTTTCATTTTTGTGATAGTAGAAAATAATAGATTAAATTACATCATGTATTTCATCAAGCCTCTTTAGCTTTGTTTGTGAATATGTCTCTTGTTGTAATTTATGAAAGCGTTTCAGTTATTTAATTAAAAGCTAATCATAATGTAAGTATGTATTTGTTTTATTTTTTTTATATTTTTTTTCTTTACTACAGAAGTTGTGATTTTATTTCCGCTTTAGAAACTTTTTATTTGCTGTCTTTTAGAAGAAAAAAAATAGCCCTTAAAACAGTTTCATTTAGAGTGGATTTTATTTAATTCTAATGTCTGCTTATGCCGAGACTGTTTTCTGTTCATTTATATTTATTCAACATTCTGTCTTTGCCCTCAAAGGCCGTGGACCATGGGATTATTACGGTAAGTTGAAAGAGCTGTGAAATTGACTGGGGCAGTGAACATTTGCACCTTTATTTATTTTGAAGCAAATTTGGCTTACCGATTACCAGCAACATCATTTTCTTTCTCTCCTGTGTTGGTTATGGTAGGATGTTGTAATGTTTTGTTTTTGTGACCTTTACACCTTCATTTGTTTGGTATATGGTTAGATTACCTCTATACTGTATGCTTACCCTCTTATCTTTATCTGTTGCGCAGCAACAATTTCCCCCCATATTTTAGATTTATGCCTGTAGTCGGATAATTAAATCAGATTTATTGGATTTATTATTTTTTCTGCTGCATTTTTTTTTAAACATAAAATTCATGGCATCAATATTTTTAAATTGTTTATGAATAAATGCACCATCTCTTATCTTCCATTTGTCAAAAATATGCTCTCTGCTTGTGTTAAAGTTAATTGACATAGCTTCAAAAGCCTTATTTTAATGGTTGAAAGGTATATGTACATTACATCACTACACTTCCAAGTTAACTTTTTTTTAATTTCACACCACTTCAAGTGTCATGATAATCAGCCCCAACACACTAGAAAACATTGCATGTGGCTCTGATATTTTGTTGTCATTTTTGAGCTAAATAAACTGAATTATCACATGTGCGGACAAGCCTGTTTTCTAGCATAATGTATCATTTGAAATGCTGATATCTTTCCAGACCTGACCAGGTAGTCGGGAATTGTTGGCAAAAATTTTTTTATTTATGTCATTTAATGGATTCTTTGGTGTTTGTTTTTTGTTGTAGAAAAAGATGTACACATTTGGTCTTTGTTTGTACGTGTCAAGACAAATGATAGCACAAAATAGAGACAGGAAAAACAATGGTCGCCTGTCCCAGTTGACAAATTCTTTGTTTATCGTTGTCATCTTCTTCTTCCTCCTATTTTTTTTTAATCCCCCACTGAAGCATAGAGCCTCAGTCGCCACATGCCATACCCTCCTTTGTTATCTGTTGCCATTTTGTGCAGCTCCATCCATGTCCTCCCTGTCTTAGTCATCTGTGTCACTTATTCTCTTCTCCGTGTGTTTTTTAGGTCTCCCCTTATTTCGTGTGTCCTATGGGTTCCAGAACAAGGACTTTTTACTATACTTCTGTCAGGTTTTCTCAATGTGTGTCCTCTCCTGTGCTGATATTTTTTCCTCACCTTTTGATGTGTTGGAGTTTTAGTTCTCTCCATAAGCTCTGCATTAGTGATGTGTTTAGTTCTCTTCATAAGCTCTGCATTAGTGATGTGTTTAGTTCTCTTCATAAGCTCTGCATTAGTGATGTGTTTAGTTCTCTTCATAAGCTCTGCATTAGTGATGTGTTTAGTTCTCTTCATAAGCTCTGCATTAGTGACGTGTTTAGTTCTCTTCATAAGCTCTGCATTAGTGATGTGTTTAGTTCTCTTCATAAGCTCTGCATTAGTGATGTGTTTAGTTCTCTTCATAAGCTCTGCATTAGTGATGTGTTTAGTTCTCTTCATAAGCTCTGCATTAGTGATGTGTTTAGTTCTCTTCATAAGCTCTGCATTAGTGATGTGTTTAGTTCTCTTCATAAGCTCTGCATTAGTGATGTGTGTAGTTCTCTCCGTCAGCTCTGCATTAGTGGTGTGTGTGGTTATCTTCATACGCTCTGAATTAGTGATGTGTTTAGTTCTCTTCATAAGCTCTGCATTAGTGATGTGTTTAGTTCTCTCAAGCTCTGCATTAGTGATGTGTATAGTTTTCTCCATAAGCTCTGCATTAGTGATGTGTTTAGTTCTCTCCATAAGTTCTGCATTAGTGATGTGTTTAGTTCTCTTCATAAGCTCTGCATTAGTGATGTGTTTAGTTCTCTCCATAAGTTCTGCATTAGTGATGTGTTTAGTTCTCTTCATAAGCTCTGCATTAGTGATGTGTTTAGTTCTCTCCATAAGTTCTGCATTTGTGATGTGTTTAGTTCTCTCCATAAGCTCTGCATTAGTGATGTGTTTAGTTCTCTCCATAAGCTCTGCATTAGTGATGTGTTTAGTTCTCTTCATAAGTTCTGCATTAGTGATGTGTTTAGTTCTCTCCATAAGCTCTGCATTAATGATGTGTTTAGTTCTCTTCATAAGCTCTGCATTAGTGGTGTGTGTAGTTCTCTCCGTCAGCTCTGCATTAGTGGTGTGTGTGGTTATCTTCATACGCTCTGAATTAGTGATGTGTTTAGTTCTCTTCATAAGCTCTGCATTAGTGATGTGTTTAGTTCTCTCAAGCTCTGCATTAGTGATGTGTATAGTTTTCTCCATAAGCTCTGCATTAGTGATGTGTGTAGTTCTCTCCATAAGTTCTGCAGCAGTGAAGTTATATAATTTTAGTGCTTCTGTTTTGTGCAGGCCCCTGCTAATGAATGTATATAGTTTATTAACAACTGTTTTAGTTATTCCCCATGCTTTTGATCCATGCTGCAGTACTGATTTGATGTTAGAGTTAAATAATTAAAAATCTGGCACTAGATTTAATTTCATTTGACTTTCACATATTTCCAAGTGCTATGAAATCTCTCTTACTTTTTGTATTCTTATTGTAATATCTTGATCTATTCTCCCATCTTTGTCTACATTGCTGTTTAAATAATATGAATGATTCTACTTCTTGAAGTCAGGTTTCATCAAGAGAGATTGGGGTTATCAGTTGCTTGATTTACTTCCTTATCATTGTCTTTCCCATTGAATTTTTTTACCTAACTGTTGTGCCTTCCATCAAGTTTAACGACGCAGGTGTCTTTTGGGACTGGTCCGTTCAAAAGTTTCTCAAAGTGTTCAAGCCATCTTATCATTTGATCTTTAGTGCTGATGACAACTGCCTCAATACTGTTTTTTATCAGGCCGTCTGGTTAATTATATTTTCCGGCTATTTTTTCGTGTGGCTGATTTTCTTGCTATGGAAAAGGTTAGCAAATTTAATAAAATATACTGAAGATGGGTGAAATGTTCTCACTATTGTGTGTTTTATATATATATATTGTTTAGGATGTAGAGCAGTATTTCCTAAACATTTGTTCAGGTTCTCCTATCTTGCACATACACAATTAAACATCTCTTTATAAATTCACATGCCTTTCCGTTATAGTCTTTGTCAAATTAAAAACCTCACCTCTCCATTGAGAATAGTGCCCCCCACTTTGGAAACCACTGGTGCAAAGAAACTGCTCCACAAAACTGAGTGCTTTGTTTAGTTAGCTTAGAAGTGTACAAAATATAGTAACCCAATATATGTCTTGAGGAGTGGCTTCTGACACCTGAAGTGCGGCATGTAGCAATCAAAGAGTTAAAACTCATTTAGACTAGTTGATTTCATAAATTATCTCTTGATTTAAAATTGCCCCTTAAACCAAGCATGTAAATTGTCTAGGCAAGACTTCTGTGGAATTAAGGGGTATTAAAATCATGTATATTGACATTGACACCTACAGAAAGAATATTTTAGTACAGTTTATATTCTAAAACAATATGTATTTTGTCAGCTTATTGTGTCCAGATTTATCAGTATATTAGAGTTGTGAATACCATTTTGTCCACATTTATCAGTTTAGTAGGGAGATGAATATTGTTTTGACTTAGCATGAACACATTACATCAGCTCAGCACATCCAATTATTTATGCATATTGTCAGATTTATGACATCTGAATAGCCTGTGATTTATTCAGAACTTTCTATATAAATGCCGAGAGAAATGCTAGCTGTGTTGTCTTTATGTAATTGACAGTAATTGAGGTCTTTTTTTCATCTCTAGTTTGTCGTGACTTTTACACTGCACTGCTTTTAATGTGCAAATGATTCTTCTTGAATCTCTTTTTTTTTTCCTTTCCAAATTTGTGCTTGAATTAATATGGCATAGTGCAACTATTTGGTTAGAGCAGCTGCTGAAACAAAGGTCTTGGGTTTAGTTCCCAGTATTGGGTGAGTTGTTTTCCCTACCGGTCTGAAGTCTTTGTATGGTTGACTAATTGAGGTCTTTTTTCATCTCTAGAGTGTCGTAGGTTTAGCACAGCATAGTTTTTAATTCGCAAATGATTATTCTTGAATTTCTTTTTGTTGTGTTTTGTTTCTAAATATATGTTTGCTTGAACATGGCTACTGCATCTCGTTGGTTAGGTCAGTGGCTGACTGACACACTGGTCTTGGGTTCGGTTCTAAATATTGGGCAGGTTGGATGTTTTCCTTACCAGGAAAGCGCTGTGATCAGCCCAGCCTATTAAAAGGAAGGTGAGGATGTGAACTGTTCATCTCACCTCATAATGCTGTAGCCTAGTATTATATGTGGGGGATTCAAATGAAAACCTTAAATGTTTGTGTGTTTATGAATATATTCTGAAAAAGTAAAGAACAAATGTATCATTTTTCAATGTAATCACCACTGCGTTCAATGCAAGTCTTCCAGTACCAGTAAAGTGCTTGGATTCCTGTAGAAAAGAAAATTCTCTTGGTGGTCAGACCAAAAAGTTTGTCACAAAAGTCATGCCGTTTTGAAACTTCCTACTCCACCCATACACTAGTTTGACGACAGGCGTGTATCACTATACTGGACCTTCATTCGCCGAAGAATTTCTATAGATTTTGCTCTTCACTGATAGAAAAAAACGGATAATAGAGCACTGCTCCTCTTTGGTGAATGTCAAAAGTGGACTATCCTTAAACTGTCCTTAGGATGTCACCATGTTCATCTGCACCGTGATGTTATGTGCTAAACACTCTTGACATACAACAATATTGACAGGTTACAAGACAATGGCATGGTTATTGTAATTTCCATCACACTTAAAGGTGTTAATTTGAAGCCCCCTCATGTAAATGTCATTCTGCAGAATCTGTAACCGGAGTACCTTCATTGTATTTTTTAAATATCAATTTGACACTTTTCACTGTCCTTGTGGTATCACTGCCTTTTCTGAGGTTGCACGGTTGCCCACCCATGTAAAACTGTGGATGCTCTGGGTTCCTTTCCCTGTGTGGTATTTCTTTGATCCAGCACGACATTTCATTCATGCTACAGGTCAACCCAGCCACAAATGGGTGCCAGGAAATGTCTTGGGAAGCAAAGGTGACCTGAGTTATATTGGCCACATCAGCCCTCAAGTGCTGTTTGGTCTATACAATTATGGGACTGGCACTATATATGCGCCATCTCCGTGGCGAAAGGGGTATGGGCGCAGTTCATAATCCCGCATACCAGCGTTCAAAACGCAGCTGTGTTGACGATTTGGCAGCAGACTGCCTTACATTGGTTTTTTTATTAAATGGTATGGGTGCCGGTCATTTGAAAGCAATGGCAAACTATTGAATGTAAACTTGCCCAGGAATCACAAAAAATTCTGGGGTTAATGGCTACGTCATGTAAAGGATATGCAACTAACTTTAAGAACTATATCGAATTAGCTACAGGGCATCTAAAAGGACTCTTTGCTACTTTTAACATTCAGGACATTGGATGCCACAGTAACACTTTGGCCAGCACTCTTGTCTTCCGGCCTACTTTGTGATCATGTGTTCAATCCCCACCCAGGCAGATTTTTAAAAAGTGACCATGGCTCCCAGATCAGCCTATTCTAAAAATGGGTTCCAGGACATTCCTGGGCAGTACAGTTGACCGGCCTGATATTGACCACGTCACCCATTGATTGGTCTATACAGACAGGGTCCTTCGCTTACCTTTACTTATTCATTGACTAGTCTATACTTATTCATTGATTGGTCTATACTTATTCATTGATTGGTCTATACAGACATTGTCCTTTGCTTACCTTTAGTTATTCATTGACTAGTCTATACTTTTCATTGATTGGTCAATACTTATTCATTGATTGGTCTATACTTATTCATTGACTAGTCTATACTTATTCGTTGATTGGTCTATACTTATTCATTGATTGGTCTATACTTATTCATTGATTGGTCTATACTTATTCATTGACTAGTCTATACTTATTCATTGATTGCTCTATACAGACAGGGTCCTTTGCTCACCTTTGTTATTCATGACATTAGTTGCAGTGGATTTGTTTACAGCCGAGCGGGGTTAATGGCTTCCTTCGATCAACACATCTTGCTTCATGTTTCTGTAGTGGGTATGCACTCTCTCTCTCTAGTCGTCAGACAATTGATTCAACCAATCTTCAAGATCATCACTTGGAGGTGGAGTATGGTCATGGTTAGTTCTGGTTTGTTGGCCAAAGGTTCAGGTGAACTCTGTGTCACTGGTGTTGGCCAGGGGTTCAGGCAAGCTCTGTGTCACTAGGGTTGGCTGTGAGGGCTCAGGCAAGCTCTGGGTAAGGTGTTGGCAAAGGGTTCAGGCAAGCTTTGTGTCTCTGATGGCATTCACCACTCTAACTGCGTCATCCATGACTTTCCAGCAAACTATGAGATCATCATCATCATGTAACATGTCAGTAGACTTAGCCAGTCGTGGTTTGCCATCTCACACGATCACCAGTCTTAAATTAAATCAGGTCTGTGTTCTTGTTACCAAGATAGTGTGTGGTGGAATTGAACCAGAATAAAACGTCTCATACTACCATAGCACCCTATGGTATAAATGGAATAACAAGGAGAAGAAGAAATAGAGACAGTAATGTCAGTTTTATCCTGTCCGTTACAGTAGCATTGTTTTTCTTATAACGGTTTGCCCCTCCCAGGTTGAACCAGCCTAAATTGGGCACTAGAAAATGTCATCGGAGGTGAAGGGAGCTGGAATAATATTGACCACATTACCTCTGTACTGCTGATTGGTCTATAAATATATAGGTCTCTCATCATCATAAGCCTCATTGGCCTTAAGACGTATTCTATAAATATATGGGTCTATCATCATCATAAGCCTCATTGGCCTTAAGACACCTGAAAGGGTCCTTTACTCTTACTTGTTACCATACGCCTTACTTACTAATGGATAGTTTCACAGTGCCATGGTCATTGAGTGCAATCAGTCTCACTGTGTAATAAATCAGATGGCTGTGTGTTAATCCCACAGAAATGTAATAATGTAAGGGTTTAAGCATGCTTAGTGTTGTCTGTGGTAGCCCCAGATGCACCAGAATGCTTTCAGTGGTGTTATCTTTGAATGTCAAGCTTATGTTGATTGTAGCTCGTGCTCCTCTGCTACACCTGGCCAGCAAAATCACATGCTGTCTGATATGGCTGATCTGTATGTGTATTGTCAGTGAACAGTGTTGTCAAAGTATGTGTGCTTTAGTCAGTGAGGAGACGGCTTCTCTCTTGCAGTCAGAGACCAGTCCATAATACGTAGTTATGCATGGATAGCCACAGTAGCTTATTAGCTAGTACACTCAAGAATTGTCATAGCAAGTAAAGGCAACCAGTGTGATATAGACCACATCACCCACCTAGCACAGACCACATCACCCGTCTAGAACAGACCACATCACCCATCTAGCATAGACCACATCACCCACCTAGCATAGACCACATCACCCATCTAGAACAGACCACAACACCCGTCTAGCATAGACCACATCACCCATCTAGCACAGACCACATCACCCGTCTAGAACAGACCACATCACCCGTCTAGAACAGACCACATCACCCATCTAGCATAGACCACATCACCCATCTAGCATAGACCACATCACCCATCTAGCACAGACCACATCACCCGTCTAGAACAGACCACATCACCCATCTAGCATAGACTGCATAGACCACATCACCCATCTAGAACAGACCACATCACCCATCTAGCATAAACCACATCACCCATCTAGCACAGACCACATCACCCGTCTAGAACAGACCACATCACCCATCTAGCATAGACCACATCACCCACCTAGCATAGACCACATCACCCACCTAGCACAGACCACATCACCCATCTAGAACAGACCACATCACCCATCTAGCATAGACCACATCACCCACCTAGCATAGACCACATCACCCGTCTAGAACAGACCACATCACCCATCTAGCATAGACCACATCACCCACCTAGCATAGACCACATCACCCACCTAGCACAGACCACATCACCCATCTAGAACAGACCACATCACCCATCTAGCATAGACCACATCACCCACCTAGCATAGACCACATCACCCGTCTAGCACAGACCACATCACCCATCTAGAACAGACCACATCACCCATCTAGCATAGACCACATCACCCACCTAGCATAGACCACATCACCCATCTAGCACAGACCACATCACCTGTCTAGAACAGACCACATCACCCATCTAGCATAGACCACATCACCCACCTAGCATAGACCACATCACCCACCTAGCACAGACCACATCACCCATCTAGAACAGACCACATCACCCATCTAGAACAGACCACATCACCCATCTAGCATAGACCACATCACCCATCTAGCATAGACCACATCACCCACCTAGCATAGACCACATCACCCGTCTAGAACAGACCACATCACCCATCTAGCATAGACCACATCACCCATCTAGCATAGACCACATCACCCATCTAGAACAGACCACATCACCCATCTAGAACAGACCACATCACCCATCTAGCATAGACCACATCACCCATCTAGCATAGACCACATCACCCATCTAGCACAGGCCAACCACATCACCCATCTAGCATAGACCACATCACCCATCTAGCACTATACACGCAATACTCAAGGTGTGGAAGGTTTTTTTTTTTTTTTACCTGTACTTTTTGTAGTCAACAGTGGGGGTAGAGGGGCTAAGAGCTATGAAGTGCAGTCCTAAATCAAACAGATATAGTTAGAATCATGGTGTGGACAGTTTTGTTTTTAAAAACAAAATACAAAACATATTGTATACTTCTCTTGATCTTGAGGTTGTGGGTTGGACATTGAGATCTTGGGCAAGGGAGACAACTCTTTAATACCTGTGTGTTTGTTGCTCATGTTGAAAACCTCTCTTGATAGTTTGAAATTGAAAAGAGCATTCCACATATGCCATTCATCGTCATGTAACAAGATCCTTTGTATAATGTCGCTCTCATCATGGCCCACTGAACAGTGTCTTGATCTCTGGCCAGTTCTCTCGCCTCATGCCCCAGTTGTCTACAACACCCATAATGTCACTCTCATCATGGCCCACTGAACAGTGTTTTGATCTCTGGCCAGTTCTCTCGCCTCATGCCCCAGCTGTCAACAACACCCATAATGTTGCTCTCATCATGGCCCACTGAACAGTGTCTTGATCTCTGGCCAGTTCTCCCGCCTCATGCCCCAGCTGTCAACAACACCCATAATGTTGCTCTCATCATGGCCCACTGAACAGTGTCTTGATCTCTGGCCAGTTCTCCCGCCTCATGCCCCAGCTGTCAACAACACCCATAATGTTGCTCTCATCATGGCCCACTGAACAGTGTCTTGATCTCTGGCCAGTTCTCCCGCCTCATGCCCCAGCTGTCTACAACACCCTCTCCTTGCCGGCCGACCCCTGCCACTTCTTCCTGGAATCACGTCTTCCATCCCTGCTCTTTCCAAGCCATTGTGACATGTAATATGGCCGAAGTATTTTAGTTTCTGAGTGTTTGGTCGTTGAAAATGTGAAAACATTACATCCCCAATGTGAGCTAATGGTGCATACACAGAATTAATATACAACTGACATAGAGATAGTATAGTTTACATATAGCATAAGATATTCCCTGTGGAATATCCCAAATATGTGTTCATGGCACATACATACACTTAATATGTAACTAAAAGTTGTATTTTCCCCTGCCTCATGCACTCTCATGCCCAAGGTGTCTGCATTGTCCTGTGTCCATCATTGTGTTGGTTGACCCTGGCTCATCTTCTAGGAACCAGGCCTGCCATCACTGTTCTTTTCAAATCACTGTGATGACCGGGCCTGCCATCACTGTTCTTTTCAAATCACTGTGATGACCAGGCCTGCCATCACTGTTCTTTTCAAATCACTGTGATGACCGGGCCTGCCATCACTGTTCTTTTCAAATCACTGTGATGACCGGGCCTGCCATCACTGTTCTTTTCAAATCACTGTGATGACCAGGCCTGCCATCACTGTTCTTTTCAAATCATGATGATGCTTAATATGGCCAAAGTATTTCACTTTCTGAGATATGGTGCTGTTTATGATGCTGTTTTTTCTTTTTGTTTTTTGTCAATGTAGAATGTCGGTAGTTTTATTTTTGTTGGTCTGTAACATTTGAGCTCACTGTTTAAGCTTGTGTAGTGATTACGAAATGCCCATGGGCATAGTATACACAGTAATAAATGGTTAAGTCTCATACTAAGTCTCTTGGCATAGTACATTTCTGTATTTTTTTATATTGCTCAGTGCTGAGTTAGATGTGTTTTTGAAAGCTGCCTTTTTTTCAATGTCAGCTTGTAGAACAGTTCACTCACAAATGTTGTCTGTAATACCCTTTTTTTTTGGGGGTTTTGCTTTGTCCTGGTTAGTACATTCCTACCGCCACACCACTTCCAAATCCCAATTAAAGGATATGTGTTTGAATCTAAGAATGAAACCTAAGCAATCCATGATGATAGGCTCATATTTTATCATTCTAATTATAAAAAGCTGGTCTCTCTGGCTGTGGGGTTACAACACTTTCTCTCTGTAATCCCGTTTATCACGCAGAGTCTCGTAGCGGAGCGAGAGCTGAGGCGGTTCGACCCCCGCTCGTGACTTGCGGGATACTGAGCCGGCCGCTCAGAAAGCAATGGCAAACTACTGAGCGTAATCTTGCCAAGAGATCAACATACAGCTGAAAGATGCTGGTGTTGACAGCTAAGTCCTGTAAAGGATATGCTAAAAAAAAAAAAAAAAAATTATAAAAATCTTGGTTTTAAAATAAAGTGTTTAAAAGTAATGTTTGTAATGGCATAGGTCCAGAACCAACCCACACCAAACTGTCCCATCTTTCACTATCTGCTGCAGCTGCCCCCATGTCCTCCCAGGATGTATTCATCTCTGTAATTCTCCTCTCTATGTGTTTTTCGGTCTCCCGCTATTTCATTCGTCCTGTGGGTTCCTGACAAGAGAGTGTCCTCAGAATCTCTCGGAGATTCTCTCCTCACGTCTGGATTCACTGGAATTTGTTTAGTAAAAGACACTATTGTCAGATCCAGTCACGTGACACTGTTTATCAGATTAGTTGTGCTATTTTCCTCACCTCTAAATTCACTGGAATTTGTTTAGTAAAAGACATTATTGTCAGATCTAGTCATTTGACACTGTTTATCAGGTTAGTTGTTCTATTTTCCTCAACTCTGAATTCATTGGAATTTGTTTAGTAACAGACACTGTTGTCAGATCCAGCCATTTGTCACTGTTTATCATATTAGATATTCTATTTTCCTCACCTCTGGATTCACTGGAATTTGTTTAGTAAAAGACATTATTGTCAGATCCAGTCACTTGACACTGTTTATCAGGTTAGTTGTGCTATTTTCCTCACCTCTAAATTCACTGGAATTTGTTTAGTAAAAGACACTGTTATCAGATCTAGTCATTTGACACTGTTTATCATATTAGATATTCTATTTTCCTCACCTCTAAATTCACTGGAATTTGTTTAGTAAAAGACATTATTGTCAAATCCAATCACGTGACACTGTTTATCAGATTAGTTGTGCTATTTTCCTCACCTCTAAATTCACTGGAATTTGTTTAGTAAAAGACATTATTGTCAGATCTAGTCATTTGTCACTGTTTATCATATTAGATATTCTATTTTCCTCACCTCTGGATTCACTGGAATTTGTTTAGTAAAAGACATTATTGTCAGATCCAGTCACTTGACACTGTTTATCAGGTTAGTTGTGCTATTTTCCTCACCTCTAAATTCACTGGAATTTGTTTAGTAAAAGACACTGTTATCAGATCTAGTCATTTGACACTGTTTATCATATTAGATATTCTATTTTCCTCACCTCTAAATTCACTGGAATTTGTTTAGTAAAAGACATTATTGTCAAATCCAATCACGTGACACTGTTTATCAGATTAGTTGTGCTATTTTCCTCACCTCTAAATTCACTGGAATTTGTTTAGTAAAAGACATTATTGTCAGATCTAGTCATTTGACACTGTTTATCAGGTTAGTTGTTCTATTTTCCTCAACTCTGAATTCACTGAAATTTGTTTAGTAAAAGACATTATTGTCAGATCCAGTCACTTGACACTATTTATCAGATTAGTTGTGCTATTTTCCTCACCTCTGGATTCACTGGAATTTGTTTAGTAAAAGACACTGTTATCAGATCTAGTCATTTGACACTGTTTATCATATTAGATATTCTATTTTCCTCACCACTGGAATTTGTTTAGTAAAAGACATTATTGTCAGATCCAGTCATTTAACACTGTTTATCATATTAGATATTCTATTTTCCTCACCACTGGAATTTGTTTAGTAAAAGACATTATTGTCAGATCCAGTCATTTGACACTGTTTATCATATTAGATATTCTATTTTCCTCACCACTAGAAATTGTTTAGTAAAAGACACTGTTATCAGATCTAGTCATTTGACACTGTTTATCATATTAGATATTCTATTTTCCTCAGCACTGGAATTTGTTTAGTAAAAGACATTATTGTCAGATCCAGTCATTTGACACTGTTTATCAGATTAGATATTCTATTTTCCTCACCTCTGAATTCACAGGAATTTGTTTAGTAAAAGACACTATTGTCAGATCCAGTCATTTGACACTGTTTATCATATTAGATATTCTATTTTCCTCACCTCTGAATTCACTGAAATTTGTTTAGTAAAAGACACTATTGTTAAATCCAGTCACGTGGCACTGTTTATCAGATTAGTTGTGCTATTTTCCTCACCTCTAAATTCACTGGAATTTGTTTAGTAAAAGACATTATTGTCAGATCTAGTCATTTGACACTGTTTATCAGGTTAGTTGTTCTATTTTCCTCAACTCTGAATTCACTGAAATTTGTTTAGTAAAAGACATTATTGTCAGATCCAGTCACTTGACACTATTTATCAGATTAGTTGTGCTATTTTCCTCACCTCTGGATTCACTGGAATTTGTTTAGTAAAAGACACTGTTATCAGATCTAGTCATTTGACACTGTTTATCATATTAGATATTCTATTTTCCTCACCACTGGAATTTGTTTAGTAAAAGACATTATTGTCAGATCCAGTCATTTAACACTGTTTATCATATTAGATATTCTATTTTCCTCAGCACTGGAATTTGTTTAGTAAAAGACACTATTGTCAGATCCAGTCATTTGACACTGTTTATCATATTAGATATTCTATTTTCCTCACCTCTGAATTCACTGAAATTTGTTTAGTAAAAGACACCACTGCTCAGATCCAGTCACTAAATAAACATGCACATGCCAGCAGTTTCTCTCCTAATACCAGCTGCTCTCCATAAGGTGCCTAGCTCACAGAGAATTCCACTGAAACTCATACTCATGCAGACTTTGGGTGTCGTCACAATAATTCCACCCAGGGCTGTACTTAACTACATATCTGTCTTTACACCTGGAATTTCAGCTGTTGGGGAACTCTTGAAACAGCACATAAACTGGCCGGTATTGATTAGCTCTCATGGAAGTAGAGGAAAGAAGTAGAGATGAGAGGACACACCAGACAGTGTGACCATTGAAAGCTATAATTACTATATTAGGAATTTAACCTCTTTCATCCAAATGACGACAGTGCATCGCTGTAGGTACAGGTTTACTTTGTACATTTGTTCTTACAGTGAGGCTCTATAATTATTTGGAGGGAACCGGTTCATATCCCAGCATGGTTGCAATATCCTTTATCTCTACTTCGTGGCTCTACATCTGTGAGTGCCACTCAATACCTGTGACATTATCTTGGTGCTGTCTCAGTCAAGCATGCCAGCCACTGCACTGTCACAGCTTCCCTGTAACTATCATCATGTGCCATCTTCAATAAATCAATCAGGTGCTGTCTCCACAATGAATGTTGGATGCAATGGATCTCCAACACTGTCTCTCGCCCTGACTGTACATTCTGTCAAATTGATGTTCCTCCATCTCTTAATGTTATCTTACAACTTGTATCGTTGTCTACCTCTTGCTCGTTTGCCTTCAACCTTGCCCTCCAGTATGGTTTTTATGAGAGTGTTTTGTCTCTTAATGTGGCTAAAATATTTCACTTGCCAGTTATTTTATTTCTTTCTTCAACTCCCTTCCCAGTTTGTCTAGAACTTCTGTATTTGATTGTTTTTGTTTCCATAAAATGCAACATATTCTTCTGTATATCCAGCTTTCTAATTGCTTGTTCAATGTCCAAGCTTCCGAATCATATAGTAGTGTTGAATATACATAACATTTGACAATTCTCATTATTAATGTGTTGTTAATCTCTCTAGATGTTAATACTGATTTCATGATGTTGAAAGCATTTTTGGCCCTTATTTTTCTTTTTGATTTCTGTGCCATCTTAATAAACATACAAGGCCATGGTTCGCCATCATACACGATCACCAGTCTTCAATCAGGTCCATGTTCTTGAACGAGTGACGCCATATGGCCAAGCCATCCAGTTTGTTATCTCTCTTTGTTTCCCTTGCTCTTCTCTTCTCATCAGTTTTGCCAGTTGTCAGTAAGTTTTCCAGTTTATTCCTAACCATAACATGCACCAAATAAATGGTTACTGTCTACATATAATATCTCTAATCAGTTTATGGTTTTCATATGTTTGTTGTAGTACTTGCTCATTGTTGTCACTGCCCATCCATGTATTTTCCTCAGCAACCACTGCCATTAGATGTTCCTCAGCTTGTCTGCTTATTGTTCATGTGTCACATACATATTATAGTATTGTTCTATATAGAACATCAACACTCTTTGTAAGATGATGAATCATGACATTCTAGGCATCTCTTAAAGCAGGTAGTCTGTCATTGCTGCTTTTCTTGATAGTGACCATACTGATTGATGACCATAGACATTGTCTCTATAAAGAGATCCTCTGCCTACTGTCGCAAGCTTGAGACCATAACGAACAACCGTCTGTCAGCTGCCCTTCAGCTCCATCCATCTCTTGCTCTCATGGTTTCATGTAATCCTGGTTGATTGGCTAAACTAGTTAGCTAGCTAGTTAGTTAATCGACAGATCATCCTCATTGCACATCGAACCATTCAGTCCATAAGTGCTCGGATCCCCTCCTCAGCAAATCCCACAGCGTGTAGCGGCTAACGACACCAGTTCTGTGTTGATTAATCAATCTTCTTTGGCTTCCTGCGTAGTGTTCTTGTTTGGCAACACCTCTTTTAATTTGCAGTTCTCGCAGTCTGACCATGGTTGTAGATTCACAGTCATCACTTGGTTCTCGCAAAAGTCTCACTTCTCGTAGAGCATTCAGAATGTCAGCCTGGTCCATAGCACATCCGCCCTCCACAGTAGCCTTACCTGTGAGCTTGTCAGCCCGCTTATTTCCTTTTACTCCCACATGCCCTGGCACGAAGATGAAACTAGTACTCCACCTTGCCCAAGGGTGTCCTATAGGCTAACGGAGAGAAGGAGGCACCTTACTTCTCCTTTGATAGGGGATGTCCCTATCCTATCAGCCCACATAGTGCTAAATGAATTAAATCCAGACAGTTGTTTCATATCATTATTTTTGGCACTATTGAGTTGTAGAACAATGTGCTTGTTTAATTATTTACACCCAGAAAAGATATTTATCAAATAGAAACATGGCAGGAAAAAAAAAAAAACAGGGTATACCTAGCTTGCTTAATACGCAGCTTGATGTTTTTGTTATGATTTTGTATCATGACTATTCATTCCTTCATAACACTAAAAACAAAAAACTTGTAGTTGTTAGAAAGTGTTAATTTCTTTGCCAAAGGAACACACAAAATACATTGTAGATAAGTGTCTTCAAATAAATCAGTCATTGCAAAGACTAAGAGGGTGTATTTTGTGTGTGATTTATTTTTAGATGACCTCTCCGACTGTCTGTCCAACTCTGGCGCCAGCAGCCCTCGGGTAGGCCAGTCAGTTGGTATGTGTTCAGAAAAACAACAACAAAAACATACACTAGATGTGTTTTTTTTTTGTTGCTTCATTTTGTAGTGGAGATAAAAGAACGCGTTAGTTGTGTTATGCTGAGTGGATGAAACATGTCACCCTCTTCACCTATAGTCTCAGTTTAATTACATCAGGAACATTTAGCAGCATTGTAAATGCCCATTGGACCTTCTCCACTTGCATTTCATGTGCAGGATGGTTTATGTGGAAAATAATTTTACTTAGGTGAGGCTGTTTTTGCCTCATGTACAAATAGAACATCAGTGTTTTGAGGGGGTATGGTTTCAGTAATTTTACACCTAAACATGTTTGGCTTGCACCAGCCAATAACCAGACTGGATTTGGACAGTCATTTAATTATAAACATTATTTCCAAACATTAAACAAGCTACTTACAGTAGATTATTCTTTTTTTTTTTTTTTGCATATCCCTTACAGGACATTGCAGTCAACAACAGCATTTTTCAGCTGCTGTTGATGTACTAAGCAAGATTACACAGTAGTTTGCCATTGCTTTCTGAGCGACCAGCTAACATACCCCGTAAGTTACCAACACGCGAGAACCACTACCGATTCTCGCGTATGTTACGTTACTCACAAGAATATGCAGGATTACAGAGAAAGACTGTTACCCCTAGGCCAGGGAGACTCTCAGTAGATTATTCAGTGCATGTAAATCTCTTAGCCTGTCTCCCTGGTCAAGGGGTTAACAACATTGTGCATAATCCCGTATATCCACATGGGGAAAACAGCAGCTGTGAGAATGGGCAGCAGTTCACACAGCGCTGGTAACTTACAGGGGGTATGTGAGCCAGTTGTTCAGAAAGCAATGACAAACTACTCATCTCATCTCATCATGTTCCTCTTGTACCTTGCAGTGTCGAGGTGAAGTATAAACATCGTGAGAGTGCCCGTGTATTGGCTTCATGTATCGATATTCCCATGGACTCTGCTATTCTCTCTGTCCAACGTTTACTTGGTCGGCCTCTTCCTCTGTTTCCATCTGGTCTGTACATCATTGCTTGTTGTGGTATACTGTTAGTTGGTAACCTACTTGCATGGCCAAACAATTTGACTTGCTGCTTTCTAATAAAATCTAGTGCTGCTATAACCCCACTTTAGTCCTGATTTCTTCATTTCTGATCTTATCTCTTCTTGATACGTTGAGTATTCTTCTCAGGAATCTCATTTCTGTTGTTGTGATTTGTCTTTTCTCTTTTTCTATCAATGTCCAGGTTTGGCATTGGTAGCATAGAGTTGGTAGGAAGATTGTATTGTAAAGTGTAAAGTTAGTATATTGATACATGTTTGGTCTTTAGTATTGGTGCCATTGAGTTGGTTTGCCTTATTGCATCTATTTTCGATCTCATCTTCTGATCTGCCATTTGATGATATTATACTTCCTAGGTACTTGAAACTCTTTACTTGTTTCAAGGGATGTTCGTTTAGATGAATTGTTGTAGTTTTTTCTTCTTAAGTTATAGACATTACCTCTGTTTTGCTTGTGCTAATTTTCATGTTATGTTCCCTACAAATTTCTTTTAAACTATTTACTGAACGTAAAAAACTTGCCTAGTACATCAACAGCAGCTGAAAAATGCTGATTTGACTGCAAAGTCCTATAAGGGATATGCAACATTTTTATTAAAAAGCTCTGTATGTGTATGTGGAAGTACGAAAGAAAAACCATCCACATCATTGTCCCAAGATTTAGTCACTAGTCTATCACAAAGCTAAACATATGGTGGAGTAACATGTTCATGTAACTTCATCCATCTTTAAAAATAAGCTTTCAGAATTCGAAACTGCAGTTTTGTAATATTTATTGTAATATATATGCATCTAAAGATACCACAGTTTAAAGCTATGTCAGAACTTCATTAGCCTGTATATTTTCTTCAAAAAGGAAATAGTGAGAGTTGTAGTCCTTGCATGGAACAGTGGCATGATTGGTTAACGCCTGTGTCAAAGGTCGTCCTTTGTTTTGGTTCGCCTTTATCCTTGGAGTTTGTTTTGGTGACTAGGTCAGTTTTCCTAATTTGGTTTCAAGTGGTATTGAGATTCCATTATTAGTAAACATTCCTCTGTTTGGTAGTTTTATCTGTTCAGTTGTTAACTGTGTCATTTTCTTTTACTGTCATTGGATGTTTTCATTACTTTTGTTGACTGTTTAGAGCACCTATTTATTTATAACATAAAAATAACAGTTCCATTCAGAATTCACAATTTTGTGTTTTTCACAGATTGGCAGTGAATGTAGTTTTAATTTTTGTAAATAGCTGTCCACAACTTTCTGTATTACATATCACATGTATGTGATTTTACTTGCAGATAAAGTCATTTAACCATTAGTGAGATTCTGTTTCTTGTTACCTGGCATTTTATTGTGATTGATTTAGACTGTGATTGTGATATAAGCAAGTAATATTTCAGTATTTGACAAAGTAATGTTTCTTTTTATGACTAAGTAATATTTCAGCTTTTGACTATCATCATAGATTGCCATCATCATTATGAGCATATATTTTTGCACATCTGCACAGGAGTCTAGAGCTACTTTATGGCATTGTATTTTAAAATGTTGAGACATTTGTACACACACAAACACACACTGTCTTGTTTGCAAAATGTTGGTATTGTTGTACACACACATACACACACACAGATTTGCAGAAGCTCGGCTGATGAGATGTCTCATGGCAGATTGAACACTAGACCTTCATGGTAGAAGGTAGATGATTTTTCACTTGACCATGAATATACCTGGTAAAGAAGCTGCAGTTAGTGTAGTGGCTAGATGCTTGCCTACCATCTTCATGGTCATGGGTTGGAATCTAAATTGGAATGGATTTGTAAAATTGGACTGGGCTACCAGTTCAACCCAGCCTAGCATGGACATTAGGAAATGCCTTGGGAAGTATAGGCAACTGACAGGATACTGACCACATCAACCACTGAGTGCTGCCTGGTCTGTCAACATATGGGTGTGGCACCCCGGCGCCCATTGTGCCTGGCTTTGATTTTGTTATACCTCATCAGATTGTTATAGAGACAAAAGGCATACACAGTGCAACAACTGATCCAGAGTAACACATCAAGGTGACATAGTGATCTACACCGATGGGTCAATGGTGAGAAATGGTTGGGGTTTTGTCACAAAGGCTAATGGATGTTTGAAAAAGGAGAGTCTGGCATATGAGACTACGACCTCCAGCATGAGAATGGAGGTGGTAGCAGTAACATCGGCATTCTGTTGATTAGAGGAGACCACTGCAGCTCACATTGCTTTCATTACGGACTCAAGGAGTATGCTTAGTAAGGTGGAGAAAGGAATGTTTCATGTGGAATGGCTATCCTCGTTTCAGAGGTCACAGATTGTGAGAGTTGTATGGATATTTTGCTCTGGCCATGCGGGGGTGCGGAGGAATGAACAGGCTGATAGGCTGACAGGGGTAGATTACCTATGATTACCAGGTGGAGAAGGCAGGGGAACAGATTGGAAACCCTATATGTGGAAAGAATGATATTGCAGGGGATCGGCAGAGGTTCTGGAAGAATTTCAAAACTGAGATGGAAGACCAGGAGAACTTTTAATCACATAGTGGTGGGAACAATTAGTAATATGACTCCTCACTGGCTGAACTAGGAAACAGAGTGTGTAAGGGAATGTTCTGAGTGCTGTGATGTCGGATCTTAGCTCAACTCAACTCAAGGCATACAGATTGGCACTTGATGTAATACTGACTATATTTACTTATGTTCCATTCCATCGCGGGAATTGGGTTCAACAGCACACCCTCCATATGCCTTAATGGCGGACAAGCAGGCATTGCTCTTGGCTAAATTTACATTTGGTTATCTCATATTGTAGGTAACTGGCTATATTGATTTGCAGAGTTCATCATGTGACTGTGAGTCTAGTTCATCTGTCCGTGACTACTCAACTTGGCTCTGTTGTTAACTCCCTAATGCCAATCATTCTGTAGGTTTTGGTTCTCCTAAATTTGTCCACCCCAATTTGGAATGGGACGATGAATTTTTTGATGATTTGGATGAAGGTATGGTGAATGGTCATGATGTTGTCTTATTATTTTATTTCAAGCTGCCCCTGCATCTCAGTGTCTCCGTTTTTTTATGCCCCTATAAGCCCATTTCAGTACATTTTTTGTCATCTGTAACTTTAAATGCCTTGGTATGATAAAAATATACCATAAGCTTAAGTTATACCTATTTGATTTTGCAGTAAGAAGATTAGTAATTTTGTCAGATTAATGTCAATCTTAAAGATGTAAAGATTTACCAGATTAAAACAGTGTCATGTGCATACATTCTTAATGTTTCAGAATTATAGCACACTTAATTCATTATATTCCAAACAGCCAACAATAAATTAATCATATACTCTCTATGTGGCCAAAATGTGTTCAGTCTTTCTGTTCAGCTTCATTGGCTGATGGGTGTTACTATGTTATAGTTATTACTTGATATTTTTTTGTCTAAGATGCTGCTTTAACACCTTCGGTCCTTTGATGGTTTGACATAGTCATTCTCACCCAGTGTTCTTATTGTGAAATAACAGTCTTTGAGACAGAAAAGGTTAACTATTGTATAAACAGATATGGTTCTTTAACAGAGTGCTGTAAATAGTAGACAACCTATTCAATCACAGGTTATTGAGAATGTTTAATTTAAACATCAGGTCTTTTATTCAGGGAAAATGTACATTTATTTGCTTTCTATCAGAGGCTCAGATGTCTGTCACTAATACTTCCTGTCACCGGCAGCGCTTCTCTTTTAAATGATTATTTTCTGTTTTCCCTGTTAGAGGTAGAAGTACTCCTTTGTGACCTAGCACTGCTGGAACTCAATGTCTTCTGACAGAATCCATTGCTGACATTTCCCCACTTGCTTCATGGTGTAATCTTTCCTGATCTTGTCACAATAGTCTTCCCCTAGTGTCTGCTTTGTTAATATCCTGACAAGCGTGTTGATCATTGCTGCCTTGAGGTGTTCAGCGCTTACAGATATCGAGAAATTGTTACCCACACCTGAGCCTGACAAAAGTAGTGCTCTATATGGAACATAGCGGTTGGTGAGCACTTTGATGTATCACTACACGGCACTGGGCTGAAGGGTGGAAGTCTAGGCACTTGTAGAACTACAACAACAAATACTTTTACTGGGGTTCTTGGAATATTATGGACCAGGAGGAAGAAAGTTTCTGGCATTCTGCAGGATCTAGCATTGAATGGAAGCTGGCTCATGGATGGCAATGCGTCTTGGCGGCTGAAGCACTTTGGCCATATGACACATGTCTGTGGTTCAGGGGAGCAGTGGTAGAATTCCTTGTTCCTGGGGAGGGAGGCTGTGGTCGACAGGCATGTGGGTGGACATAGGACACTGGCTGGACATAGGACATTGGCTGGACATAGAACATTGCAGACACATTGGGCATGGGATGGACATAGGACATTGCAGACACATTGGGCATGGGCTGGACATAGGACATTGCAGACACCTTGGACATGGGCTGGACATAGGACATTGCAGACACCTTGGACATAGGCTGGACATAGGACATTGCAGACACCTTGGACATGGGCTGGACATAGGACATTGCAGACACCTTGGGCATGGGCTGGACATAGGACATTGCAGACACCTTGGACATGGGCTGGACATAGGACATTGCAGACACCTTGGACATGGGCTGGACATAGGACATTGCAGACACCTTGGACATGGGCTGGACATAGGACATTGCAGACACCTTGGACATGGGCTGGACATAGGACATTGCAGACACCTTGGACATGGGCTGGACGTAGGACATTGCAGACACCTTGGACATGGGCTGGACGTAGGACATTGCAGACACCTTGGACATGGGCTGGACAAGCAAAGCAAGAAAACTGGCACCACTTGACAGACTTAAGCAGGCTTTGATGAGACCAGCATGCTGCAAAGAACCTGCTGCCTAATGATAAGTCTTCCCAGACATTCCATCTCTGGTTTCACAGTTCTTCTTATGTCTCGTGCTGTCGCTGTCAAATTCTGGCTTTGGTAGCATAGTGTTGGTAGGTAGAATGAGATAAAGGATATTCCTTTTGTTATATTTTGACATGTGTTTATTCTGCAGTATTTGCTACCATTGGTATTACTTTATTTAAATGTAGTATGCATAAGTGTATCCATATGATTATGTTGTTAGTGTTTTGTTTCTGAATTGTGTTCACGGATAGGTTGTTGTAGTGTTTTATTTCTGTGGTTGTTGTGTCAACAGTTGGATTGTTGTATTTATTTATTTTTGTGGTTGTAATATTTTACATTTGTGGTTGTTGTGTCCACACAGTTAGATTGTTGTAGAGTTTTATTTCTGTGGTTGTTGAATCCACCCAGTCTCTTACAGCTATACCCTAGTATATGTGAATCTCTTAGCATTTGTGACAACAGTAATATCTACCAGAGCGATACCTTCTATTATATAAGCCAGGAGACAATATTTAGTCTTTGTTCCAGTTCCAGTTTTGTGGTAGTACATATGGCTAATTTCTGATGGCTTTTCTCTAAAGCTTTGTTTGTGCTTGTAGCCTAAAGTGACTCCAATTCTTTCTCTGCCTGCTCATCATTAAATACACCTGTCCCAACTGAATATGTTCATACTTAACTCCCTCATACCCAGGTAATATCTGCCTTGTTTTGCTGTTCTGTATAATAATACAATCATTTTAGTAGCTTTTTTTTTTACATACATACACAATTGTTTAAAGATGAGAGTATTACTAAACATACAATTTGTATCTTTACTAAGTAATGTTTTCACTCTTCATGTTATAAAAAGTATCCATTTCTTTTAAAGAGAGTTGAAATGGGCTTATACGTAATGTTACTTTTCACAATTTGTGCATCATTGGCTTTCCTTGTGCTGTAAACTTATTTCTCTGGTGCCTCTGATTTGCTGTGTCAGTTTAGCTATTATTATTTTTTATTCACTGCACATATTTGTTCACATTTTTTTGGTAGATGAATTGAGTATAACTTCTTTGGTTGTATTGAAGTCTTTTCTAGTTAGATTACAGAAGACATTATTGTAACCGTTGCTTGAAAAGTGTAAATGCTGTAGTTAAATTGCTCACACTGGTGTAAAATGCATGTGGGGGGAACAGCCATTTTCTTGAATTTATAAAGATAACACATTGAGGGTATATTACACTCATCACCTATTACAGAATACCATTTACAGATTCTATCACAAACATGTCATAGTTTGTTTAACAGAAGTCAAAGTGTAGTATTTGTTCACATACCATTAAAGGTATGATATTAAGCCCACATTTTCTACAGAATACCATTTACGCATTCTATCAAAAAATTTTCATAGTTTGTTTCACAGTTGATCATCATCATGTAGCAGTTCCTTCACAGAACATCGCTCTCATCACAACCCATCTTGAGTTTCATGGGATGGATATTGTGGTAGTTTTCCCTTTCTTTCCACTTGCACATAGCTATGGACTGCGTCCTCAGCCGGTAGTTAAGTTGCCAATCTCAGTGAGTACCCTTCTCTATGGTACTCTCGCTAATAGCAGATAGTACTCCAGAGGAATCCATTATGGCTCAGTCGCCAGAGCTGCATTCTCCACACCATTGGCAAGATCCCCCATCCTCTACTGCTGGGAGGTGTGGCTGGAATTTTCCCTTCATACATTTTAGGGACCATAACAAATGCTTAAATTAGAAAACGTTGCAGGTCCTAATAAGGTAACAGTAGTCAACTATAATTGTTGTACATCATGTTAGGTTGGGTCAACCTGGGAGCACAAATCAGTGAAAAAATAATCCCCACTTTGAAGGGGATTTGAACACATGACAACTAGGCCGACAGGCAGTCATGATAACCACTGCACTACCATAGCTCAATTGCTGTGATCACCGTATTACACGAATAAACAAGCATTAACCTCTATTGACATTCCAGTAAAAAATATTGCGCAAATGTTGCTAGGCCTCTATTTCCCAAGAACAACCAGCCCATTAAGGGTTATTTCCCATGAGCAACCCACCCATTAAGAGTTATTTTCCATGACAACCCACCCATTCAGAGTTATTTCCTATGAACATCCAGTCCATTAAGAGTTATTTCCCATGCGCAACCAGCCCATTAAGAGTTAGTTCCCATAAACAACCAGCCCATTAAGAGTTAGTTCCCATAAACAACCAGCCCATTAAGAGTTAGTTCCCATAAACAACCAGCCCATTAAGAGTTAGTTCCCATGAACAACCAGCCCATTAAGAGTTGGTTCCCATGAACAACCAGCCCATTAAGAGTTAGTTCCCATAAACAGCCAGCCCATTAAGAGTGATTACTTCAATATCTTACAGGCCACATGTGATTTCTTAGTCAGTCTTTGGTACCCAGTTTCTGAAGCAGTGTAATTCATACCGATCACAATAAAAATCCCCTTCTCTGCTGGAGATTAAACCCAGTACCACCGAATCAGTTAACCAGTGTTCCATCCATTGAGCCTCTACAGCTCAGTATTTTATATCCTATTAAACCAGATCATTTTTGAAAATTAGTACCCTCAGGCCAATGTAAGCCTGAGGGGACAGGACACAGAATAATCCATTCATTCACACAAAGAATGTTGTTGAAGAACCTCTTTATTCTATTTGAGAGGGGAGTGTGCCACGCCCTGGTTATATAGCTCAAGTCAGGGCATCTACTTCTACATGCATGTGTGCAAGGTTTGTTTCCTCAGTACAGATTCCATCCGAGGGGGGGGCTGCATGGTCTCGAGGTATGGTGTCCGCCTTGAGTGCTGGAGGTCCCGGGTTCATGTCCCGATGAGGACCGGGGTTTTTTTCACGTGGACTTCTAGTAATAAAATTTCCTCTGGTCTCTGGGTAGTGAGATCGGACGCCCGTGTGTATTTTTGCGCACGTAAAGAATCCTTTGGCAGTTGGAAATCGAAAAAGAGTAGCCTCATCCCGCTTCCCGGTCAAAATTTCGAGTTAAAATTATACCCAAAGTATTTCAGGATCCTCGCTGGTGCTATGGATCTCCTCCTAACTCAGGTTTGAGTTAGGAGGAGAACAGAGCACTTATGGATTATACCCATGTGCCGTGATGTTGATCCATCGACTAAACTAAACTAGATTCCATCCAAGATCATTAGTTCTGTTACCTTATGGGTTGGTTGATTCCTCTACAAAAGAAATCAGGGGGAGCTGTGTCATGAAAAAATGCTCTGACCTGTGCCTGGTGTCAAAGCATGAGGTGGACGCAAAAACTTATTAGTTACTTCTCCCCTCTATTAAAGAACCCAAAAGTGTGAGAATAATTACCTTGCGTATAGTGTTTGTTTTTTAATGTCTTCTAGAAACACTAAGTGGCATTGGGACTAATTGTTTTACTTTTATATTTTTGTATATTGTAGATATACAATATTACTTTCTGTGGAAATGCATGCAGATTTTCTTTCTTTTCCTTTTTATTCCTATTAATATTTTCTGAAACTCCCCTGCCCTCTGAAAAAGTTGAAATAATATTTTGTTTGTGTTTAGTATAGCATGCAATGGAATATTTCTACATTTCTGTATAGAAAATACTTTCCACTCTGCTGAAGATATGCAGACACTAATTATACTGAAATGCTGCAAATAGTTTATTTTTTACACAGTTTGCCTTTTCTTTTGAGTGATGTTGGTTTTTCAAAACATTAAGATGTAAAGATAATACAATGTATGCTGTTTTAAGATTTTGCACTGATCAAGCCTAATACTAGGTGCCTGGCTTTGGATAAGGAGGCAAACTGGTGTGGAAGGGAGTTGGTCAGTTAACCTTATAAGGCTAATATATCTGGAGTCATTATTAACAATTCATTCTTCAACAATGCCGTGTAATAACATTGCCATATTTTTTTTACTAGATTTCCCCATTGCCTTTAATAATCGAATACTTTCTTGGCTTCACTTATGTTAACCTGTTCCTGGGTTCTGTTAGCATGACAGGTTTCTCATGGTTAAACAAGAAGAGATGGTGCATTTACAAACATTAATTGTTTTTATTAATTTATATATACATATATTTAACTACCTTATTGTGATTCAGTGTTAAAAGAGTCCTCCATTAGGTGTTTGCTCCTGTAGTTCTTGAACTTTTGTTGTTGTTGTAATTGTGTTATCCTTACTGTGTGTGAATACAAACTAATTATTTATGATGTTTATGGAAAGTAGCTGATAGAACCGGGTGTTAGAAAGTCATTGCAAGCTTACTGAGTTTTTTAGTTTAAATTTTTTTTCTCAAAGGTTTATTTCTACGCCAGATTTGCACTTTTTAAGTTTGTATTCTGTACGTGTGTCAGATGTTTAGTGTTGATGGCCCAGTAAAAACCAATTACCATATATATCAGCATACAAAACAACAGTATATAATACAAGGTTCAAATTTCAGCCCACATTTCATGTGTATAGTTAATATCAGTCATATAAGACGACACCTCAACATTGAAACTTACAATTCATAAACAAAATAGAGAAACTGCAGATGAGTAGAGAACTGTGAACATATAGTTAAGAATGGTATAAAAGGAAGTTATAAATTCATTCCTTACTAAAGACATTGATGAAGATTATTTATCAGTCAGGAATTTTTTTTTTTACAATCGTTTCGTGTTGTCTGGGTTAAATTTTCATTTTGTGTGTATTCCAAAGTATAAAAATTACCCCCAGGACTTCGGACGGACATCTGTTAACAATGAAATACCTGAAACTCACTAAGAAACTGCCCTAGTCCAAGCTTGACATCTGTTAACAATGAAATACCTGAAGCCCACAAGGAAACTGTCCTAGTCCAGGCCTAATCCCCAGGACATTAGATGGACATCTGTTAACAATGAAATACCTGAAACCCACAAGGAAACGCCTAGTCCAAGCCTAAGCCCCAGGACATTGGATCTGTTAACAATGAAATACCTGAAACTCACTAAGAAACTGCCCTAGTCCAAGCTTTACATTTGTTAACAATGAAATACCTGAAACCCACAAGGAAACTGTCCTAGTCCAGGCCTAATCCCCAGGACATTAGATGGACATCTGTTAACAATGAAATACCTGAAACCCACAAGGAAACGCCTAGTCCAAGCCTAAGCCCCAGGACATTGGATCTGTTAACAATGAAATACCTGAAATCCACAAGGAAACTGTCCTAGTCCAGACCTCATCCCCAAGACATTGGATGGACATCTGTTAACAATGAAATACCTGAAACCCACAAGGAAACTGTCCTAGTCCAGGCCTAATTCCCAGGACATTGGATGGACATCTGTTAACAATGAAATACCTGAAACCCCTGAGGAATCTGTCCTAGTCCAGGCCTAATGCCCAGGAAATTGGATAGACATCTGTTAAGTACATGCATAAGGCCGCTGCCAGAATGCCAACACAACAGTCCACCACAAAAATAATTACAGTTCATCGTCGATGGAAGCTGCAAAAGCATCAGCTTCACACACATTACTGCATAATGCAAAGCTAGCTTTGCCGGATGCCATTTTCTGAACATGTAGTTCCTGACTTCACTCTAGAAGACGCAAGTCCCTGTCAGAGCCTAGATGACCTAACTGCTAATGTATTGGATTTAAGAGTTAAAACTCACAATATTCTTGAAGATTTACAACTAACCTTCTAGCACTTTTTTTTTGTGCAAACAAAATTAAATTCTATGCTCTGAGATAAAGAGTAACTAATAACAACTGCCTGAAAGTGGCTAATGAAACTAGAACATTATATTCAATAATAAGAATGAAACAAACAGCTTTCTTTGCTCATGTGATGAAAAGAGAGGCATTGGAGAACATTGTGATGGCTGGAAAGATCAAGGGGAAGAGAGGCAGGGGCAGGCCAAGAGAAATTATGCTGGATGATGGTATGGAGGAATATTATCAGCAGAGAAGATTCAGAACACTGAAGACTGAGATCTGTGGAGAGACATGAACATCTATGCCAGCTGGCAAGACACTTGATGATGATGAGATAAAGACCAGATGTGTCTTAGGTAATCAAATAAAACGTAACTTCTTGATTTGCTATCTGGTAAGTTAACACAACTCCTGAATTCTAAAGTGTTTTTTTTGGTGTGCTTTCCGAGGGTCATCTTATAAACTGCTAGTTACTGTGAGTTTAAATGTAAGCATTCATTTTTTTTTCTAACAAAATATGATACTGGTATTAAGTTTGAATTTATTATTTGTCATCAAGCTATAATCATATAATAATGATATTTGAGATAAATGTTTTCCCAACACAGTTTGGCAGTGGAATATATAGGGGAGATTATATTCTGACACACTATGATAATACAAAAATATTTGAAGTATTTGTTTTTGCTTCGAGCACAACATAACAAAACATTGATATTTTAATAAATATCATTTCACAAAATAGTTTCTTTTTCAGTTAGGAAAAAAAAAACACTAAGAAAGTAATAGCTCGACTGATCTTTGTCAAAAATAGTATATATAATTATTGTTGCTGTTCATTTGAGGGGTGGGGGTGTTTAATTCTGGGTAAGCATTATTAAAACTGTTTTGTTGTTGTTGTTGTTGTTGTTGTTGTATTATGGGTTTAAGTAGTAGAAATAGTTGGTGTTATTTTGTCAACATAGCTATTGAAGATGAAACACTGATTACAGTAAGTGAATTCATTGAAAAAGGCCAGTGAAATTAACATTCTTTCAGGCCAGTAAAATTAGCATTGACAAAGGCCTGTGAACTTAACATTTTCTCAGGCCAGTGAATAATTAGCATTGACAAAGGCCTGTGACATTAACATTCTTTCAGGCCAGTAAAATTAGCATTGACAAAGGCCTGTGAACTTAACATTTTCTCAGGCCAGTGAATAATTAGCATTGACAAAGGCCTGTGACATTAACATTCTTTCAGGCCAGTAAAATCAGCATTGACAAAGGCCTGTGACATTAACATTCTCTCAGGCCAGTGAATAATCAGCATTGACAAAGGCCTGTGAAATTAATATTCCAAAGGGCCTGTAAAATCAGCATTGACAGAAATCTTTTAAATCAGCTTTGATAGAGGCCTGTGAAATCAGCATTGATAGAGGGCTGTGAAATCAACATTGATAGAGGCCTGTGAAATCAACATTGATAGAGGCCTGTGAAATCAGCATTGACAAAGGGTTATAACATTACATGGCAGATGCATTACCAACTGGTAATGTCAAGGGCACAGTTAGATGAGGGTTTGATGATGGTTTTTGTCATCCGCTAATAGAGGGAAGGGAACATGGGGAGGGTAGAGAAGTAAATACCTGGATAGCTTGGCCACATGGTATGGTCGAGACAAGAACACTGAGCTGATCCATGACTCTGGTGATTGCATGAGATGGTGAAACATGACCACCCATGCTTATCAGCATGGCACATGATGAATGAATGTATGAATAGAGGGACAGACTGGCCATTTGTTCCTTGTGCATTCAGACCCACAAAATGTGATGCCCAATCACGTCACAGACCCATAATCCATAGCAGCTTCCTGCCTGAGACGTGTTTTGAAAAAGAAAAAGGATATTAAATCAGTAAGAAATAATGATGGATATTTGTGCCGCTAGCTGATTGTAACAAATAAAATGTGGATTATTTTGTGAATGCTTTTTAGCTTTGGAATGTAAGCTACTTTTATACTACCTCTTTACTGCAAAGTAAAATGTATGTTTGGCTTAAAGTTTTGCTGTGCTAATTTTTGATGCTCTAATGATAAATGTACAATAGTGTATGTGTTTATATCAGCAAATGTATGTGTTTATCATCATAATGCAGCAGGTTCTTTGCAAAAGGTCACTTTCATCACCAAAACATTTCTCTTCTTGCTCTTCTTCCAGCAACCATGTATTCCATCACTGCTTTCTCCAAACCACTATGACGTTTAATATGATACTGTTTATGTGCCACTTGTCTGCAGTATTCATATCTTGTAGAAATACCAGCTTCTTCTTCTTGATCCACTACTCTACAGATTTGTTGTTATCAAATAAATTGTCCAGTTTTATGACGTGCCTATATCTCTGTTTTGTTCATCTGTGCACCGGCTCCGTGGAGAAGGGGTTTGCGGATGCAGTTTGTAATCTCACATGCCCGCATTTGAAACACAGCTGCGGGTGATTTGGCAGTGTTGGTATTTTACTAAATGGTTTGGGTGCCGGTCATTCAGAAAGCAGTGCTAAACTACTGAACGTAAACTTGCCTTTAAAGATCACAACAGCAAAAAATGCTGGTGTTAACTGCAGTGTCCTGTAAAGGATATGCAACTAACTTTTTAAAATAGTCATCTGTGCATTCAAACATCAAGTACACTACTCTTATCCGGTCATCTACTTCCTCAGGTAGTCCACTTGTAGTGTGTTGCTTCATCATTATCTTTATATGGTCTTTAGAATGATTTATCATTTGACAACAGGCCACACACAAAATCTACAGACTTCTCCAGGTCTTCAAGTGTAGCATTGCCATAAGCATGTTCATGTTTGACTGTTGTCAGTCCAGGATTTCTTTTGCCTTCATCTTTGCCCCTTATCTACATCTGTAACCCAGAGCATAGTTTTGAACAAGGAACCGCAATGAGTAACATGGCCAAACCAGGACAGTTTTTGCTGTTTCACTTCTGGTATCAATAATGTTTGATAGCTTGTATATGTATTTATTTGTGTGTGTGTGTGGGGAAGGGTGTGATATATCTGAAGTGTTTGATTTGGCTTTCTATAATAGGAAAATCTGGCTTATTCATTCACAGCAAAATAAATAAAATATTAAAATGTACATTATTTCTATTACCATTTCTGTTATCTTCATCAGACACGCAAACATTTTTTAAATACCCAAGCACATATTTTAGTTTTGACCCTGATGGTAATGGTAGGAATTTTATGAAACGGTGTGTGTATTAACACTTTAGTTCATTCCGACTGAATAGACCTAACTTTCTTGTAATACACAATGGAACAGTCACAGGGCTTCAAAATCATATAGGTTCTCCTTGATGTTTGGTTGTGGCTTGTTTAAGAGATGATAAGCAGTAGTCCTGTTTTAGTAAAGGCGATATCTTTTATTGTTTTGTCTTCGTAATCCATTTACATCTTGGTTGAGAAGCACTCTTCATCTTTTCTTTACATTTAATTTTAGTAAGTATGTGATGGCTTATTTATTTTGAAAGCAGACAGTCACACAAAGCTGCCCTTGTTTTGGACAGTTCAGGAACTGAAAGGAGAAACATAAATCCAAGTAACCTGGGTTTGCTGTCAATTTTGATTGATCTGAATGTGTAGATGAAGTGCAGTACTGAATCAGTCAACCTGGTTGATTGTAAACCTGATCGACATGTGTTAATAGTAAATCAAATTAAACAGGCTAGTGTCATTTTTTGGTTATGAAATAGTTCTGTTTTTCCTAGCATGTAACTTGTTTTATACTCTGCTGACAAACGTTAAACTTAAACTTATCGTCTCTTCTTCGTCTGTTTTTACATGTGTGATATCTGACTCACTACCTGCATGAACATTGTGTGCCTCTAAAGTACATGGTCTACATCATTTCATTTCCCTGGGTTTCCCTTTTCCTCTTTGAATAATATTGTTTCTGTTTTGCAATCTTGCTCACTTTTTTATTTTCTGGATTTGTTTTATATTTAAGCCTTTTCATGCATTTTTTTCTTTTGTTGGTATCTAATGCATGTACATTTTTTTATATTTTTTCTCATTTTCCCCTCCCACATTTATAAAAATATTAATTAAAAATTAAAAATTAATCACACATATTCATTTCTGTTCATATTCAGTTTGAAGTGTGTATTTTTGCATAAGAAGCAACATACTGTACCTTTTTGTCTTTTGTTATAGTGCATGTTTACAGCATTTTTTGCAGATTAACCTTACTTTTGTTGACAATACCTAATTCATTATCTGTATGTTCACACCTCAGATCTTACTTGTGTTGACAATACCTAATTCATTATCTGTATGTTCACACCTCAGATCTTACTTGTGTTGACAATACCTAATTCATTATCTGTATGTTCACACCTCAGATCTTACTTGTGTTGACAATACGTAATTCATTATCTTTATGTTCACAACTCAGATTGATGGGCTTAATTAGGGCTAAAATATGTGAGCTTATTTACTGCTCATAAATTTGTGTGGGCTTACATTGTAAACATGTTTCAGGATATGATGAAAGCAGCTGTTTAAATTGCCTGCCATTGGCTGTGTATTGTTGACTGATTGTCTGCTATTAGCTGCGTATTGTTGATAGATTGCCTGCCATTGGCTGCATATTGTTGACAGATTGCCTGCCATTGGCTGCGTATTGTTGACAGATTGCCTGCCATTGGCTGCATATTGTTGACATGAGATGCCTTGTATTATGTGTGCTTGAGTATGTGGGTGATGTGGTTACACGTTTAGGTTTGATTATTTTAGCTGTGCTTAGAATGTGATGTGGCTTGCTGAAGCCTAAGTGTATATGTTGGTTTATTCCAACATCTTCCTTGCTTCCGTGTGCCAGACGTTCGACCTTACTCCCCAATAACAGTCAATCCAGCATTTTTTTGGCTGTTTGTGATTCCCAAGCAAGTTTAGGTTCAGTAGTTTGCCATTGCTTTCTGAATGACCGGCTTACATACCATTGTATAGAAACTAATGCAAGGCAGTCTACTTTCAAATCACCCACAGCTGTGTTTTGAATGCGGTATGCGGAATTACGAATTGTGTCCATAACCCCTTTGCTTTTCCACAGAGCCGGTAACTTGAAAGTTAAGTTAGTTGCATATTCTTTACAGGATGTTGCTGTCAACTCCAGCATTTGTCAGCTGTTTGTCATTTCTTGACAAGTTTACATTCAGTAGTTTGCCATTTGTTTCTTATTGACTGGCACATGCCATTTTATAAAAACCAACGCAAGGCAGTCTGCTGTCAAATCAAACGTGGTATGTGGGATTACGAATGAATCACAGAATTCTTTAAAATTAAGATCTCGTGGATAACTCCATAAGTAGTCCATTATCCTCGCAATTTTAGAGACCAGGTGTAAATCACAGAATATTTTCTACAAAATAGAGATCTCCAGGATAGCTCTATAAGCATTCCATTATCCTTGCACAGGTCACAGCTAAAGAATCTTAATACAGTGCACCAACTCTGCTGCACTGGCAGGGCTCGAAATATGTGTGATCAGAATCACACATACTATACATATTCTTTTGTGTTGATAGGTGTTCTTATTCTGTCAGATGTTATGGCAGTGCCTCTTTTGGCCTACTGTTTTAAATTGTAACCTGCCAAAGGATTGTTATTGCGTGCAATATGTACATGAATCGTCCACATTGTTTGCCTTTATTCTAGAAGGCTAAATGCCTTATCAACTACCTCAGATCAAGCAGTAGTATACCATCTTTGAGTTCTTTATTTTATCAAAATCCACACCTTGACTTTTACCGCGTCTTCACAAGTTAAGAGGCGGATGTGATATCTCTAAGCCACTCTGCCACCAGAGAGTAAATTTACTGTTGCTGTTACACACTGCTCTAGCCTCTTAGCGTAAAATTACAAGTAACATTGCACCGCTGCCTATTTTCACTATGCATGAGTTTTTACAGGTTTATTGTTTCACGCATTCATTCTTAGTATACTGCATGCCACATGAAGTTTTACCGCTTGCAGACTGACACATGCCTAGATTTTGGGAAAATAATACACAATTTTTGAGTCTTTAGCTTAATAATTACTGGGAGTGTGGCAGATTATTTACATTTGTCAGTTTACAAGTTGTCTAATTTTAGCTGAAGTTTGGCAGATTTTTAGCACATTTGTTTCTTATTTTTGAAATGATTCTGGATTGGGGCTTATTTTTAATTATTGTTCCAATTATCTTAATGGTATCAAGAATGGGAAAGTTGGAGGAGAGGGGAGATGGGAGGAGACAAAGAGAGAAGATGCTGAAGAGTTTGACATCATGTCATGGAGTAACATCAGTATCAGATATGGTTGGCAGCAAGTGAGACAGAAGGCTGTCAACAGATATGATCACCAATGTCACACCACGTGGACTATAAGAAGATTGGCAGAACATGAGACAGAAGGCTGTCAACAGACATGATCACCAGTGTCACACCACGTGGACTATAAGAAGATTGGCAGAACATGAGACAGAAGGCTGTCAACAGACATGATCACCAGTGTCACACCACGTGGACTATAAGAAGATTGGCAGAACATGAGACAGAAGGCTGTCAACAGACATGATCACCAGTGTCACACCACGTGGACTATAAGAAGATTGGCAGAACATGAGACAGAAGGCTGTCAACAGACATGATCACCAATGTCACACCACGTGGACTATAAGAAGATTGGCAGAACATGAGACAGAAGGCTGTCAACAGACATGATCACCAATGTCACACCACGTGGACTATAAGAAGATTGGCAGAACATGAGACAGAAGGCTGTCAACAGACATGATCACCAGTGTCACACCACGTGGACTATAAGAAGATTGGCAGAACATGAGACAGAAGGCTGTCAACAGACATGATCACCAATGTCACACCACGTGGACTATAAGAAGATTGGCAGAACATGAGACAGAAGGCTGTCAACAGACATGATCACCAGTGTCACATGAAATGGACTATAAGAAGATTGGCAGAACATGAGACAGAAGGCTGTCAACAGACATGATCACCAGTGTCACATGAAATGGACTATAAGAAGATTGGCAGAACATGAGACAGAAGGCTGTCAACAGACATGATCACCAGTGTCACATGAAATGGACTATAAGAAGATTGGCAGAACATGAGACAGAAGGCTGTCAACAGACATGATCACCAACACCACGGAGCATGGGTTGTAAGGAGAGCACTGTTTCAAAGTTTTGTTCCCCAGTAACTTGTGTTCCTCAAAGCAGCAAATTTACCGTCTCTACTACTACTTTACTGATGAAACAACTAATCTGGCTTGCTAGATTTATATGGCTTCTTGACATTAGAAAATAAACTAAGAATTAAATACACTCAAAGGAGTTTGACTTCATCATCAATGACTTCATCAAAACTCAGTCGTGTTTAGTTGTTTTCCTTTATTGTAACATATTTTGGGGCCTTCTCTCTTATTAATGTAATTTACAATTGAAACTTATGGTTTGGTTCTGGTTGAGGCTTAACACGACTTGAATTATTTTATCATGAGATTAGTTGTCAGGGTGTGTGATTTATTACTTTGCTGGGTTAATTGCTTCCAAGAATTATTGTCATATAATACATGTTTGTCTTTCCACAATTAATAACATTCGTTGACTTTGCTCCTGCACTTTTCATGATTATATTTTCTACACATGGGTGGATTTGAAGAAAGTCAGTTAATCATTGTCTTTCTGGTCATCACACTTAACAGGATGTCAGTTTTATTTATAATTTTAGATATGATTATGGAGATGAATTGTGGCCTTATTAGCAAAGAAGATATAAGTTTTTGTCTGTAAAAAGAAATGTTCTATTTACAAACATGATTTCCATTTTATAGAGCATGAACTCCGTAGCTCCAGCATGAACCCCCAGGAGTCTTCATAAAATGTGCACTCGTGAACTGAATGATAATGTTCTGATTCGAACCCACATCGTTTGGAGTGTGAGGCAGGCAGCGTAACTACTTTACCATGGATACTCCCAAGTTTTACAAAAAGTAAGGCTTGGCACAAGATGATTGAGGACCTGGCAGAAGATGATTGAGGACCTGGCATGAGATGATTGAGGACCTGGCATGAGATGATTGAGAACCTGGCATGAGATGATTGAGGACCTGGCATGAGATGATTGAGGACCTGGCATGAGATGATTGAGGACCTGGCATGAGATGATTGAGGACCTGGCATGAGATGATTGAGGACCTATGATTTGTAGTAGTGGTATTTTTTTCTTCTTCTTTGCAATAGCTCGCTTTGAATTCAACGGTATCCCATGCAGTGCTAAAGCTTCTTGTGCACTGGATTCATTTATGTGTGTGGATTAGCTTTCACAATTAACAGTGTCCCTCACCGTCAGGGGAACCTACTCCAACCTCTGAGGTACTTGTAATTTACATCCCCAAGTCAAGGAGGAGAAGTCAACATTTTAGTCCAACTGACCGGTGTACGGACTGAACCCGGTACCTAGGGATGTGCACACCGCGTGTTTAAGAGTGAGCGCTCTTATGGTAGTGGTATTATTTTAGATAATTTAGTATTTGAAATGTACTGCCAACATTTGCAACACTTGTTCTCGAACAGCCCTTAGGAAATTATTAACATATTAGTTTTGGTTTATGACAACGCTGACCACACAGATGATGATGCCGACTCGCTGGATGTCAGCGGGGATGCTGCCCACGGCCACCATGTCAGCCATCGGATGCCTCATGTGGAGATGGTTGCCCCAGCTGTTTCCGAGGATGACAAGAAAGAGGAGGAGAAACCAAAAAGTAAGTATGAAAGAGTGAAAGGATTTCACAGTTGCATGGTGTGGATAAATGAGAATGTAATTAGCTAGTTGAAGATTTATGAATGTAAATGTTATGGCAGTGCATAGATATGCTCAATGAAAGCTCTTTAGATTGGGAAGTCTCTTAGCTCTTGGTTTAAGGTGAGACAAATGTCCCATAGCAGATACTACTGCTGCTGTGTGACTTGCTTGGCCTTCACATGTTCTAGGCTATGACACATGATGTAGGGGGCCAGCTCCCTTCCATGTCACCTTTCATTCCCAGACAATTACCAGAACATTCTGAAAAATGTCTCGTGTCCAGTTATATGTCCCAAAGCCATACTGATCAGAATAAAAAAAAAAAAAAAACAGTAACTGCCATGGATTTAACCCAGTTCACTGTCTTGGCAAGCAAGCGTCCCTGCCATCACTTTTTTTACAAGCTGAAGATTAATTTTAGACTGTACTTCATGTCATAGATTGGTGTAGTAATTAAAAGCTCTTGGAGAAATTAGACGCAGACAGACAAATTTTTTGGGCATGTTATGAGAAGTAATAAACTAGAGAACTTGGTGACAACTGGCAAGATCGAGGGGGAAAAGAACAAGGGGAAGGCAGAGAAGTAAATATATGGATGGCTTGACCACATGATGAGGTTGGGACAAGAACACAGAGTTGATCCACGACTCTGATGATCGTATAAGATGAAGATGCTTTCCCACACTTACCAGCACGGCACATGATGAATGAATGAATTTGAATCTCAGTGCTTCAGATTGATTTATAACTGATAATTCCACCACATGCCAACACACAGATTACCAGACGTGATTGATTTATAACTGGTAATTCTCCCACGTCAGCACACAGATTACCAGAAGTGATTGATTTATAACTGATAATTCCACCACATGCCAACACACAGATTAACAGAAGTGATTGATTTATAACTGGTAATTCCACCACATGCCAACACACAGATTACCAGAAGTGATTGATTTATAACTGATAATTCCACCACATGCCAACACACAGATTAACAGAAGTGATTGATTTATAACTGGTAATTCCACCACATGCCAACACACAGATAAGCAGAAGTTATTGATTTACAAATGGTAATTCCACCACATGCCAGCATACAGATTGCCAGAAGTGATTGATTTATAACTGGTAATTCCACCACATGCCACACACAGATTACCTGAAATGACTTGTAGAAATACTAGATGGAATACAAGTGACATGCCTTATTTAACCTTTAAAAAATGTCAACTACAATGAGTAAAAGAGTGTTGAAGTGTGTAGAACTTATACTGATGTAAGCATGTGACTCTTGGGCAATAAGTAGACAATCTTAGAAAGATCTAATGGCAGTGGTTGGAAATGTGGTTTCTGAGGGAAATATTAGGAATACAATAGATGGACAGAAAAACAAATGAGACAGCTCTTCAAGAAACATATGACAGCTGTAAGTTGATTAGAGAAATTAAAATTAGATTTCAACAATTTAGTTTTTTAGGGGCATGTTATGAGGAGAAATAAAGTTGAAAACTTAGTGACAGCTGGCAAAATTGATGGGAAAATAGCAAGGGAAAGACAGTGAGATAAATACCAGGATGGCTTGGCCATATGAACTATTTGGGACAAGAACACAGGTCTGATCCAAGAGTCTGGTGACTGTGAGAGATGGCAAAAGTGACCACCAGTGCTTGTCACCATGACACATAATGATGATGATCATGAGTTTCAGCTGCTGGAGCCACTCTAAGTAGAGTTTCATAAATTTAGAAGAATGTTTTAGCCACTTCTAGATGTTCGCAGTGTACTAAAAGTTTATGTGAGAGGGAGTGAGTGAGAGTGTGAAGGCAGGTATTATGTAGTGTTTCTGCACATCTCAGCCTATGCTCTGTATTGTGTTCTATTTCTTCACATCCAGCTGCAGCCTGATTCCTCCTTTGTCTTTTACTCCTCATTCTCTCCTTCAATTGTATGTCCTGAAAGTTGTTCTTTGACTTTGTATTTCTACGTTGCACAACTGAGTCAGCGATTGCATGGTATGTGAACTCTTCTTCTTTTCAGTTCGAGAGCTGAGTGAAGAAGAGAAGAAGCAGATCATGATGTCTGAAGATTACCAGCTCAGCATCAGCCGGGCCGCTCGTGTCATCCAGCGCATGCTGGCTATGAATGACACAGGTGTGGTCGTCGACTACAGTGGCACTGATAGTGAAGGAAAGGAGGAGTAAGTATTATTTGATCATTTGGCTTCATGCAAAAGAAGTTATTTTAACTTTATTTTTTGCGTTCCCTCGCTTTGAAGTTGAGAATAGTCCATGTTTTACTTATTTTTATGTATGGGCTAGCTTTCCAGATTACCAGTGTTCCTCACTATCTGGCGATACCACTCCATCTTCTGAGGTACTTGTAATTTTACGACCATAAGTCAAGGACAAGAGGTCAACATTTTAGTCCAACTGACCAATGTAGGGGTTGATGCCACTATCTCTTCATCAGTACACTGGAAGTTTTAAGAGCAAGCGCTTGTATCCATTTGGCCATGTTACTAGAGAAATGTATTTAATTCATTTACTTCTTGGCACTGCAAAGTTCTGGCAGCCATGAAATATTTATATATTTACCTGCTTGTACATTTCCAGGATTTAGGAACTGCTACATGTAGAAGATTATTAATGAAATATTCTATCTGTCCTTTGTATTATGACATGGCTCACCTCGCTTCAGAGGTCACAAATTGTGAGAATTGTATGGATTTGTTGCCCTGGCCGTGCGGGGGGAATGAACAGGCTGATAGGCTGGCAGGGAATGCACCTCTTGGTGGTAGATTACCAATGAGCAAGGGGGAGGTGGTTGTGTGTTTGTGGAACCAGGTGGAGAAAGTGGGGGAACAGATTGAGAACCCGTATGTGGAAAGGATGAGATTGCGGGGGATTGGTAGAGGTTCTGGTAGAATCTCAAAGCTGAGAGGGAAGACCAGGAGAACTTTCAGTCACATAGCAGTGGGAACGAACGAACAAACTTTATTTTCAAAGGGTAACAAATTGGGCACGCAGGACCCATCTTACATTCGGCCCTTCCAATCACTCATCTTTCGTTCATCAGTGCATAGTGCATTCACATAGGAAAAAAACATTGTCAAATGAATGTTGTAAACATAAACAATGCATGTTACCATGTTATGAGACAAATCCCCTATCCACCCACCCACCCATCCCCTATCCCCTATCCATCCGCATGTCCCCACACACACATCCACCACCCAACCACACACATACCCACAGGCACATACATGCCCCCATCCATCCACTTATCCCCCAACCCACACTCCCCTCACCACATACACCATCTCCCCAACCACACACACATCTCCCACCCACCACACATCCCTCCACACACATCCCCCACCCGCCCACACACAAACCCAGGCACACATGCATGCATCCACCCATCCATCCCCCACCTTCACACATCTCCCCACCCACACACACATCCTACACCCATCCCATAACCTACCAACACTCACCCACCCACATATCCTCTGCCACCCACCCACACACCCTAACCACTCAGCCAAACACAATCCCCCAACCACATATCCAACACCCACACACACATATTCTCGCCAACTTACATATCCCGCACATAAAACCAGCACCCACTCAAACATCCCCCACTTACACACATCCCCAACCTACACACACTCACCCTCCCACACATCCTCAACCCAGCCACTCGCCAAGCACCCCCCCCCCCCCCCCCCCCCCCCCCCCCCGATCTCCAATCCACAATCACACATCCCTTAACTACACATCTCACCACCCATACACTCACACACACATCCCCACACCCATACACACATCCCCACCCACCAACACATTACAGTGTGACTCTTCGCTGGCCGTTGAACGAGAGGACAAAGCACGTATGGGAATGTCCTGAGTGCAGTGATGTCGGTTCTTAGCTGAACTCAACTCAACTGATAACACATCTTCCTCCCACTCCTCCTTCCTCCCACTCCTCTCTTCCCCTGCTGCTTCTTCTTCTCACCTCCCTTCTACTCCTTATTCCACATTCATAGCTTATTAATTCTTATATTTGTGTTCATTCCATTGCAGTGAGATTTTAGCTGGAGAAAGGCTAAAACTGCAGCAGGACTTCTTTGACGAGAGGTGGTCCAAGCGTAGAACCATCACCAGCATGGACTGGTCGCCGCTGGTAAGCCATTAGACAACATTTAATGTAAATGCTAAGCCTTTTATTTTTGTCTTGTTCATTCTCTTTCCTCTTTCAATTGGAGTGTGTCACACCAAGTTCTGCAGCTTGTCTTGTTCCAGACATATTGGTGTTACCTTTCCTCTGGAGTAAACTTGGCAGGCTGAGAGAGGAATCATGCTGCATGGGCAACACCATGGTCTCTAAACTCAGCCCAGATTGTGTCATGGAGAGATATAACTTCATTTTACATACTATCATCTGTCAAGACATCTAGGTGCCAGTCATGTATTGCATCAGTATGGTCTTTGAAAGAAAAACATCATAGGCATAACTAACTTTACATGTCAACTCTCTATGAAATCTAAAGTGATAGAAGAATCCAGCACCTCCTGTAGGGAAAATCTCATCTCCTGTAAGAGTTCAAATTACTGATATCTCCATAGAGTGTGTCCTATAATAGAGTCAGTGTAGAGCAACAGTTCTTGTCCAGTTTTCCATTCATTGAATTCTCTTGCAGCTTCTTCTTCTTCTTCAGTTTGTGTCTATTTTGACATTGACAACCAACAAGACATTGTGCTAGATAACTTCTATCCTCCATGGTTTGTCTTGACGGGCTGCTACATTGTGCCAGATTTCCTCTCTCTGCCTGGCAGAATCTGGGCAGTCTTCTAGAACGTGCCATAGAGTTGAGTGCTCCACATTTGCAAGTGGCACAGGCAGTGAGACCCATTCTGCAAAGGTGTGTCCTGAGTTTACTGTGTCCTGTTCTGAGTTTGAAAATTCTGGTCTGCGCATTTTGGCCTAGCTTATTGTGGCCGGCTCCATGGCTAAAGGCTTGCGAACGCGGTTCGTGAACCGGGTACCAGGCATTAGAAGCTCATTTGCGACCGATTTGTGCAGCAGACTGTGTCGCGTTGTGTTATAACGTGCTGGTATGGGAGCCGGTCGTTCAGAAAGCAATGGCAAACTACTGCACGTAACACTTGCCTAGTACATCAACAGCAGCTGAAAAATGCTGGTGTTGCCTGCAACATCCCGTAAGGGATACGCAACAATTTTTTTTATTGATGCTGCCATGCTCTGGTCTGTTATTTTCATTTTCCTCTTTCCAGTTAATCTCATCTTGTTCCTCTTGTACCTTGTGATGTTGAGGTGAAGTGTAAACAGCGGGACAGTGCCCATTTATGGTCTTCATGTATCGATATTCCCATGGACTCTGCTATTCCCTCTGTCCATCGTTTACATGGTCGCCCTCTTCTTCCATTTGGTCTGTACATCATTGCTTGTTGTGGTATACTTTTAGTTGGTAACCATTTGGTAACCATGTCAGCATGTTATGTCCAGTTATATCTCGGCATGTTATGTCCAGTTATATGTCATGTTATGTGTGGCTATATGTCAGCATGTTAATAGGAATGAACGAACAGGCTGACAGGCAATGCACCTCTTGGTGGTAGATTGCCTATGGACAAGGGGGAGGTGGTCGTGCGCTTGTGGGACCAGGTGGAGTAGGCGAAGGAACAGATTGAGAACCCATATGTGGAAAGAATGAGATTGCGGGGTATCGGCAGGGATTCTGGAATAATCTCAAAACTGAGAGGGAAGACCAGAGAACATTTAATCAGATAGCGGTGGGAATGATTAGTAGTATGACTCTTCGCTGGCTGTTGAACAAGGGGACTGAGCACTTATGGGAATGTCCTGAGTGCAGTGATGTTGGTTCTTGACTCTACTCAACAACTCAACATGTTAATGCAGTTATATGTCAGCTTGTTATGTCCAGTTATATGCCAGCATGTTATGTCCAGTTATATCTCTGCATGTTATGTCCATTTATATGTCATGTTATGTCCAGTTATATGTCAGCATGTTAATCCAATTATATGTCAGCTTGTTATGTCTGTCATGTTATGTCCAATTATATGTCACATTATGTCCAGTTATATGTCAGCATGCTATGTCCAGTTATTTATCATGTCCAGTTATATGCCAGCATGTCATGTCCAGTTATATCTCAGTATGTTATGTACAGTTGTAAGTTAGCATGTTATGTACAGTTATATGTTATTATGTTATGTCCAGCACAGTCTTAATATTGCTCATTGTCAGTTGCTGATAAGCATCACAGGTCTAACATCACGTACACCTCAAGGTGTCCAAACAGATCCGTTATTTACTTTACTTTATCATGTTTTTCATGTTGGCAAGGCACATGATGATGATGATGGTGACCTTTTTGTTTCAGTACCCAGAGCTTCTACTGGCCTCGTATAATGCCAACGAAGATGCCCCTAATGACCCAGATGGAGTTGCTCTCATTTGGAACTTGAAGTTCAAGAACATGGCACCAGAATATATATTTCACTGTCAGGTAAGGCTTTGAATGGTGTTAAACAATGTGTGTGTTTGTGTATGAGTGTGCATGCATGCGTACATATGCACATGAGATGAAAGAATGCTGGATATTGATCCCTGCTGGGTTAAGATTGCTTGAACTATAAATGAGGTCATTGTCCAAAATATACGAATTGTGTGATCACCAGAGCAAGACTTAAAACAGTGACAAAAATTTCCACTTCGCCCAAGTGGTAGTGGCTGTTGAAATGAGAAGAGATGGGTTTTGGAGCCTTCTTATAAATGTACATAAGATGTCTACAGAAATGATCTGCTAACTTCCTGCCGGATTCACCAAAATATGCCATGATACATTTTTTGCAAAAGGAGGCATGGCCTGAATTAAATTGCAGGATTTGAGTGTGGATGTTTCCCAGTTTTCTAATGCTATCTTTGGAAAGCTAACCCAAAGCATGTGTGTGTGCACATGTGTAAAAGAATGTACGCACAATGGGCTGATTCTTTGTCTAAGTTTGGAAGATTAGGGATATTATTCACAGTCAGTGTGTCGCTTTGGAAATCTTGAAAACTGATGGCACTAATTTTGGTGTTCTAAATGAAGACATTTGCCCATGTGTTACAGGGGCCCATAAAGGAAGAAAAGAATAGTAACACTATAATCCACCATTCATGTCATTAAGAAGTGACTGGGGAGGGTTGGCACAAGACTTGGCTATCTCAACCCGTAGAAAACTGGCTGCAAAATCCAGCCAACCAGGAAGTCTGCAAGGGGTTTCTTCTTCTGCGTTCATCCGGAGTTTTTTTTTGGGAATGTGATTGCGTTGTGCCTGTTTACAGCAGAGCTGTGTTCTTGCGCCGTTAGGCCAGACACATCTGACTTCTGCGGGCATTTGTTGACCGGGTTAACCTTCCCGGGTGCAAAGGGTTTAACATGAATTGGTCAAAGGCTTACCCTCCTGTAATGTCTGTAGAATAAATTTGAAAAATGAAGTACATGATGTCATAAAAAAAACTTTGCTCCACAGTCATCGTGAAGCAATATGCGGCGAATGGCTGTCATCTGCTAAAGTAATTCTTTGCACTCCAGACGAAATGTTGTTATCAACAGAAGAAAGAATTTTTTCAAATTTGTTCTACATACAAAGTGTAGAGAGACTTTACAAACACCTTTAGAAGTGGAACAACACACAACAAAAGAATCACTCTCATCTGATGTAACTGTCCACCTTGTGTTTCAGTCTGCTGTCATGTCCACCTGCTTCGCCCAGTTCCACCCGAATCTCATCATCGGAGGCACATATTCAGGCCGGATAGTTCTGTGGGATAACCGTGTGAACAAACGAACACCAGTTCAGCGCACTCCACTGTCTGCTACCTCCCATACTGTAAGTTGTGACTTTTGGGTCATTTTGAGTCATATTATGTGGTATTGTACAGTGAAATACGGAGTATCAGTATCATAGTATCATAGCGCCAGCTCTGTGGCAAAGGCTTTATGAATGCAGTTTATAATCCCGCATACAGCGTTCAAAACACAATTGCAGGCGATTTGGAAGCAGATCGCATTGTGTTCTTTCCTATACAATGGTATGAGTGCTGGTCGTTCAGAAAGCAATGGCAAACTACTAAACGTAAACTTGCCCAGAAATTGCAAACAGCCAAAAAATGCTGAGGTAGACTGCGAAGTCCTGTAAAAGATATGCAACTAACCAACTAGCGACATCATTGTGACTAGATGTTTGGCTTCTGGCCGTGTGGCCATTGGTTCAAATCTGCATTGCGGCGGGTGTTTGAAATGGACCCGGGCTTTCAGGTGGAGACAACCTAACATGGCTGCCTGGAAATGTCTTGTGAAGTAGAGGGGGCTGATGGGATATTGAGCACATCACCCACTGACTGCGCATTTGTTATTTTTATTTTTTTTTTTTTTTTTGGTGCATATCTTATTTACTGGACGATGGTGTTGCGAATGCAATTTGTAATGCCGCTCACCCCAGTTTGAAACACAGCGGTGACCGATTTGTGCAGCAGACCGTGGCGCACTGGTTTTAACGTGTTGGTGTGGGAGCCGGTTACTGGACGTAAAAACTTGCCAAGACATCAGCAGTGGCGGTAAAATACTGGTGTTGACTGCAACATCCTATAAAGGATATGCAACTTTTAAAAAAAATTTACAGGACATCACTGTCAACACCAGCATTTTACTGCTGTTGTTGATGTCTTGGCTCCTAAGACGAATGTTGCAAATTCCTTGGACTGCCAGAGTAACTAACAACGATTGATTGAAAGAGGCTAATGAAACTAGAACATTGTATACAACAATAAGAAAGAGACAAACAGCTTTCTTGGTCATGTGATGAGAAGAGAGGCATTGGAGAACATCGTGACAACTGGAAAGATTGAGGGGAAGAGAGGCAGAGGCATATCAAAAGAAATGATGCTGGATGGACTGAGACGATGGCATGGAGGAATGTCAGCAGCAGAGTTGATCCAGAACACTAAAGACCGAGATCTGTGGAGAGACATGAATGCGTACGCCAGGTGGCATGGCACTTGCTAATGATGATGAAGCAAAAATGTAATAAACAATCTTATGACAGAGGAGATGGAAAGTCAGGTCGGGGATGTCTGCACAAATACCTGAAGATAGCTAAAGAAGAAGAAGACGATGATGATGATGATTATATGTATAAGCTGATAACTTTATGAGCTACAAGAGCACTCATCATCAAGTTATTCATCTCTTAGGCTAGTTTTGTGGTTTCTTTATCATGTTTCACCAATGGCGTCTGTCATCTGCTTCTTCTTTCAGTAGGGGAACAGATGCATCCCTTGATCAACCTCTTTGCACTGCTGGCCTAGTATTTTACCTTCTATGCTTCTCTTTAATAGATATTCATGTGGTAAAGTATGGCTGAGCCATGATGGCATTCTCTCTTCTGTTACTTTGAGTAATTTTATATGTTGGTTTTTGTTTTGTTTTTTTAAATAAAATAGACACTGACTATTGCAGTTCTATTTAATGAATTTTATATATATTGTTTGTTTTGCCTTTTTTGATAAATGTAGAAGACATCTTAAGCAAACTATAGGTCAGATAATATTATTAAATAAGGTTAATGTTTGACAAATATATTAAAATAGAATCATTTTTTTTTTTAAAACTTGTGTACAAGAAAATACTTTAAATGGATATATGAAACCAGAGGATCTGGCAGACACTCATGACTCTGAGGAAAAGCCAGATGAACACATAATCAGACTGCTTCTGGTACTATTAGTATTGGGACTCTTCACTGGCTGTTGCAGATGAGGATGGAGCACATATGGGAAAGTCCCAAGTGCTGTGATGTCGGTTCTTGACAACTCAATTCATGAATATATGAAATGAAAAGATTGACTGAAAATATGTTGAAGCATGACAATTTGGTGAGTTTGAGAGAATGATTGAGATACATTACAGCCTACCATCATGGTGAAGATGGCAGCTGATCTGATACACTATTTATAACTTTATTGTTAATCAAAGCATTTGACTATTTCCTTCTAATTAATGTCAATGTCTTGACTTATGTCATTGACTAATGACTTTAAGCGACTTTTTATTAATGGGGATGATGCATTACTCTTAGAAAGATAGCTTATAGTGAGCATGACTGAGGTACTGGATGAAAGATGCACCAAATAAGTAGATGATAGGATAGTGTTGAGCTACTGATCTGACTGGAAAAACCAACCCTCTACTAGGGTTTGAACCCTGGGCCACTTTGTTGGAGGTGAGTGCTCAACCATTATAATACTATAGCTCCATGGCAAAGTAGTCATTTGCCTCCTGAAGGTCGTGGGTTGTGTTTTTGACAGTGTCATTCAGACCATGAGAGCATTTTTCCTGAAACCTCTGGGGTATCCTCACAGGAGCTATGGAGTTTGTGCAACGATCTCAGCAGGCTCAACCAGATGGGGTACACCCAGTGCATTGAAATCAATCCTCTCGACATTAACCCATTTTATATCTAAATATGCAAAAATATTGTGATATTTTCACCCATTTGAGTGAAACACAAACTGAAGTGACTGTTAGTCCCTTGAGGTTTCAACTCAGTACGACTTGCAGATCAGCACTGGTCGATTAGCTGTTAATGGTTTCCATTGTTCCTGTGGTGAAATGTTTGTGCATACTTCCCCAGCATCCGGTATATTGTGTGAATGTGGTGGGGACACAAAATGCCCACAACCTGATCAGTGTGTCCACAGATGGCAAGATGTGCTCCTGGAGTCTTGACATGCTCTCTCAGCCTCAGGTTTGTGCTTTCCCTCACATTGTAGGGTCTGTTAAGTGAGTGGGTGGTCTCCAGGATTCACTGAATTAGATGGAGGTCTCAAATGATGGGTGAATGGATAAGAGTGCTTGCTCTTGAAACGTCTGGTGTGCTAATGCCAGGGTAGTGGGTTCAGTCCCTACACCGACCATTTGGTCTAAAATGTTGACTTCTCGTCCTTGACTTGGGGATGTAAATTACAAGTATCTCAGAAGTCGGAGTGGGTTTACCAAATGGCAAGGGACACTGGTAATAGGGAGAGGCTAATCCACACGAAAAAATCAGTCCAGAATACGGTCGAGTTCAAAGCGAGTGAAAAAACGCGCGCGCACACACGGACTCTCTCTCTCTCTCTCTCTCTCTCTCTCTCTCTCTCTCTCTCTCTCTCTCTCTCTCTCTCTCTCTCTCTCTCTCTCTCTCTCTCTCTCTCTCTCTCTCTCTCCACCACTCTCTCTCTCCACCTCTCTTTCTCTCTCTCTCTCTCCTCACTCTCTCTCTCTCTCCTCATTCTCACTCTCTCTCTCTCTCTGAATTAGATTGTTTAAGATCAGCGTCAAACTTGTACTGTCTACAAGGTGTGGCAGTACCTGGCTCTGCAACCAGCAAGCAGTTTTAGGATCATCTAGCTTCTCGGTGTAGATATGACAATTATTCTCCTGATGATATCTGACAATACAACTGAACAGCTTTCTTTGGCCATATCATGAGAAGAGAGGCATTGCAGAACATTGTGATGGCTGGAAAGGTCTCCAGTAAAAGAGACAGAGCTAGACCGAGAGAAATGATGCTGGATGGTCTAAGATAGTGACCGGGAGAATTATCACTAGTGGAATTGATCATCAACACCAAGGATCAAGATCTGTGAAGAGAGGTCAACACCTGCACTACTGTCTGGGATATATTGTCTTGATGATATCTCACAAACCAAGACCTGGTCAGACTGGGAAACCGGGCTTTTGAGGTTTCAGGCTAAGAAGGAGATGGTTGCCTACAGTGAGTAGGACTCAATTAGGTTTGAAATGTGCCCAAGATGCATTTCAGACACTAAATTGCTCTGATTTGTCTTCCATTACAATGTGTTGATTATGTGGCTGCCATATCTCCAAATATGGTAGATCACAAGAGAATCCAATACTGCTGTTGTGTTTCTATCCTAGTGCTGACGGGCTATTAATGCTTGTCAGCCGAGTCTCATTCTTATGAAGGTGCAGGTTTCTCATTCTTATGGAGGTGCAAGTTTCTCATTCTTATGAAGGTGCAGGTTTTTCATTCTTATGAGACCCATGATGATTTGGCTGCCAAGGTGATCTTGACACTTGACCCATGATGATTTGGCTGCCAAGTTGATTTTGACACTTGACCCACGATGATTTAGCTGCCAAGTTGATCTTGACAATTCACCCATGATGATTTAGCTGCCAAGTTGATCTTGACACTTGACCCATGATGATTTAGCAGCCAAGTTGATCTTTACACTTGACCCACGATGATTTAGCTGCCAGGTTGATCTTGACACTTGACCCATGCCGTTATAGTTCTCATGATGGAGTCAGCTTGTGTTATAGTTCTCATGATTGAGTCAGTTTGTGTTATAGTTCTCATGATTGAGTCTGGGGTTTTAGTTCTCATGATTGAGTCCCGTCTGTGTTATAGTTCTATGATTGAGTCAGTTTGTGTTACAGTTCTCATGATTGAGTCAGTTTGTGTTATAGTTCTCATGATTGAGTCTGTTTTGTTATAGTTTTCAAAGATTTAGTCAGTTTTTGTGGGTTTTAATTTTCATGATTTATCTGTGTTATAGTTCTCATGATTGAGTCAGTCTGTGTTATAGTTCTCATGATTGAGTCAGTGTGTTATAGTTCTCATGATTGAGTCAGTTCTGTGTTATAGTTCTCATGATTGAGTCAGTTGTGTTTATAGTTCTCATGATTGAGTCTGTTGTTATAGTTTCTCATGATTGAGTCTGTTTGTGTTATAGTTCTCATGATTGAGTCAGTTTGTGTTATAGTCCTCATGATTGAGTCAGTCTGTGTTATAGTTCTCATGATTGAGTCAGTTTGTGTTATAGTTCTCATGATTGAGTCAGTCTGTGTTTATAGTTCTCATGATTGAGTCAGTTGTGTTATAGTTCTCATGATTGAGTCAGTTGTGTTATAGTTCTCATGATTGAGTCAGTTTGTGTTATAGTTCTCATGATTGAGTCAGTCTGTGTTATAGTTCTCATGATTGAGTCAGTTTGTGTTATAGTTCTCATGATTGAGTCTGTGTTATAGTTCTCATGATTGAGTCAGTTTTGTGTTATAGTCTCATGATTGAGTCAGGTTTGTGTTATAGTTTCTCATGATTGAGTCTGTTGTTTATAGTCTCATGATTGAGTCAGTTGTGTTATAGTTCTCATGATTGAGTCATGTTTGTGTTATAGTTCTCATGATTGAGTCAGTTGTGTTATAGTTCTCATGATTGAGTCAGTTTGTGTTATAGGTTCTCATGATTGAGTCAGTTGTGTTATAGTTCTCATGATGTAGTCCATGTTCTATATAGTTCCATGATTGAGTCAGTTTATAGTTCATGATTGAGTCAGTTTGTGTTATAGTTTTCATGATTGAGTCAGTTGTGTTATAGATTCTCATGAATTGGAGTCATGTTGTGTTATAGTTCTCATGATTGAGTCAGTTGTGTTATAGTTCGCATGATTGAGTCAGTCTGTGTTATAGTTCTCATGATTGAGTCAGTCTGTGTTATAGTTCTCATGATTGAGTCATTTGTGTTAGAGTTCTCATGATTGAGTCGTTTGTGTTATAGTTCTCATGATTGAGTCAGTTTGTGTTATGTTCTCATGATTGAGTCAGTTTGTGTTATAGTTCTCATGATGGTCAGCTGTTTATAGTTCTCATGATTAGTCGTTTTGTGTTATAGTTCTCATGATTGAGTCTGTGTTATAGTTCTCATGATTGAGTCAGTGTTATGTTCTCATGATTGATCATTTGTTTAATTTCTCATGATTGAGTCTGTGTTATAGTTCTCATGATTGAGTCAGTTTGTGTTATAGTTTCATGATTGAGTCGTTTGTGATTATTTTTAGTATTGTGTCTATGTTCTCATGATTGAGTGTTTGTGTTATAGTTTCATGTTTGGGTTGTGTTATAGTCTCATGATTGAGTCAGTCTGTTATAGTTCTCATGATTGAGTCAGTTTGGTTATAGTTCTCATGATTGAGTCTGTGTTATAGTCTCATGATTGAGTCAGTTGTGTTATAGTCCTCATGATTGATCAGTTTGTGTTAAGTTCTCATGATTGAGTCAGTTTGTGTTATAGTTCTCATGATTGAGTCTGTTTGTGTTATAGTTCTCATGATTGAGTCTGTTTGTGTTATAGTTCTCATGATTGAGTCAGTTGTGTTATAGTTCTCATGATTGAGTCAGTCTGTGTTATAGTTCTCATGATTGAGTCAGTTTGTATTATAGTTCTCATGATTGAGTCTGTTTGTGTTATAGTTTTCATGATTGAGTCAGTTTGTGTTATAGTTCTCATGATGGAGTCTGTTTGTGTTATAGTTTTCATGATTGAGTCAGTTTGTGTTATAGTTCTCATGATGGAGTCTGTTTGTGTTATAGTCCTCATGATTGAGTCAGTTTGTGTTATAGTTCTCATGATTGAGTCAGTTTGTGTTATAGTTCTCATGATTGAGTCAGTCTGTGTTATAGTCCTCATGATTGAGTCAGTTTGTGTTATAGTCCTCATGATTGAATCAGTTTGTGTTATAGTTCTCATGATTGAGTCAGTCTGTGTTATAGTTCTCATGATTGAGTCAGTTTGTGTTATAGTTCTCATGATTGAGTCTGTTTGTGTTATAGTTCTCATGATTGAGTCTGTTTGTGTTATAGTTCTCATGATTGAGTCTGTTTGTGTTATAGTTCTCATGATTGAGTCTGTTTGTGTTATAGTTCTCATGATTGAGTCTGTGTTATAGTTCTCATGATTGAGTCTGTGTTATAGTCCTCATGATTGAGTCAGTTTGTATTATAGTTCTCATGATTGAGTCATTTTGTATTATAGTTCTCATGATTGAGTCAGTTTGTGTTATAGTTCTCATGATTGAGTCAGTTTGTGTTATAGTTTTCATGATTGAGTCTGTGTTATAGTCCTCATGATTGAGTCAGTCTGTGGTATAGTCCTCATGATTGAGTCAGTTTGTGTTATAGTTCTCATGATTGAATCAGTTTGTGTTATAGTTCTCATGATTGAGTCAGTTTGTGTTATAGTTCTCATGATTGAGTCAGTCTGTGTTATAGTTCTCATGATTGAGTCTGTGTTATAGTCCTCATGATTGAGTCAGTTTGTGTTATAGTTCTCATGATTGAGTCAGTTTGTGTTATAGTTCTCATGATTGAGTCAGTCTGTGTTATAGTTCTCATGATTGAGTCAGTCTGTGTTTGCAGGACAGCATGGAGCTCCAGTCCAAGCAGAACAAGCCTGTGGCTGCCACCTGCTTCAGCTTCCTCTCTGGTGATGCCAATAACTTCATTGTGGGTTCAGAAGAGTGCACGGTCTACTCAGCTTGCAGGCATGGCAGGTGGGTCAAATTCACTCCATATTTTTAAAAGTATATCCATTTTTGTGGTGTGTGCATAGGAAAGGAATGTCAGGATATATGCCATCTAGGCATAATTATGGTTCCCTCTTACCATTTATTTGGTACCGTCTAGCTGAGAGTTGCATGATTTGTGTGTGCATGCGCGCGTGTGCTTTTTTTTTTTTTGGACCTATGAAGATAACTGGACATTCATTAATAATGTTGACATTTGCTTATTTCTTTGTAACTAAAGTAGATAGCGTTTCCTACACATCTGTGAAGGAATGTTATTTATTGTAAAGAGTATGTCACTTATAGAATGGCAGCACACTCACCTATTATCATGAATGTTCAAGGTTTGATTCCCACATAAACTTATCTGCTGGCCTGCATCCATAAATCATCACAGTATATGATGTTTCGCCGGTCTCCCTGGTCGAGAGGTTAGCAGCTTTCTCCGTAACCCCGAATATTCTCGTGGTTGACGTGAGCGCACGAGAATTGGAAGTGGTTTGAGTCGCGCCAGGGACTTATGAGAGTATGGAGCCGGTGGCTCAGAAAGCAATAGCAAACTACTGAGCGTAATCTTGCCAAGAAATCAACAATCAGCTGAAAGATGCTGATGTTGACAGCGATGTCCTGTAAAGGATATGCAAAACATTTATATGATGTTTCACCAGTTTGCATTCAGACTTGATGAACCTCTACACTCTAGGGGTAGAAGAATAAATGTATTAAGGCAGTGTACAGAAAGTTATATGATATGAAAGCTGAGAAAAGAAAACTACTAAAGTCATTGAGTGATTATTGTTAGATGAATTTAGGTTTGTACATCCAGTAGTTGTCGTATTAAATCTTTGAGAGAAGTTTGTGTGATGAATGTATCTCATTGTGTTCATGTGTCATTGTATCACAATCTTTGAGAAAGGTTTGTGTGATGAATTTATCTCATTGTGTTCATGTGTCATTGTATCACAATCTTTGAGAAAGGTTTATGTGATGAATGTATCTCATTGATTGTGTTCAGCAGTCTTTGTACGATAGTTGTTTTTTTAGAAAGGTTTGTCTGGTAACTTTATCTTACAGCGTTCAATAGTCATTGTACTACAATCTTAGAGACGTTTGTGTCATAAATGTATCATTGTGTTCAGAAGTCATTGTACTACAATCTTTGTGTCATTGTGTTCAATAATCATTATACAACAATCTTTGTGTCATAAATATATCATTCTGTTCAGTAGTCATTGTACTACAATCTTTGTGTCATAAATGTGTCATTGTGTTCAATAATCATTATACTGCAATCTTTGTGTCATAAATGTATCATTCTATTCAGTAGTACATTGTACTCCAATCTTTGTGTCCATAAATATAATGTCTTAAATAGTCAGTGTACTACAATCTTTGTGTCATAAATATAATGTCTTAAATAGTCAGTGTACTACAATCTTTGTGTCATAAATATAATGTCTTAAATAGTCAGTGTACTACAATCTTTGTGTCATAAATGTGTCATTGTGTTCAATAATCATTATACTGCAATCTTTGTGTCATAAATGTATCATTCTATTCAGTAGTCATTGTACTCCAATCTTTGTGTCATAAATATAATGTCTTAAATAGTCAGTGTACTACAATCTTTGTGTCATAAATATAATGTCTTAAATAGTCAGTGTACTACAATCTTTGTGTCATAAATATAATGTCTTAAATAGTCAGTGTACTACAATCTTTGTGTCATAAATGTGTCATTGTGTTCAATAATCATTATACTGCAATCTTTGTGTCATAAATGTATCATTCTATTCAGTAGTCATTGTACTCCAATCTTTGTGTCATAAATATAATGTCTTAAATAGTCAGTGTACTACAATCTTTGTGTCATAAATGTGTCATTGTGTTCAATAATCATTATACTGCAATCTTTGTGTCATAAATGTATCATTCTATTCAGTAGTCATTGTACTCCAATCTTTGTGTCATAAATATAATGTCTTAATAGTCAGTGTACTACAATCTTTGTGTCATAAATATAATGTCTTAAATAGTCAGTGTACTACAATCTTTGTGTCATAAATGTGTCATTGTGTTCAATAATCATTATACTGCAATCTTTGTGTCATAAATGTATCATTCTATTCAGTAGTCATTGTAATCCAATCTTTGTGTCATAAATATAATGTCTTAAATAGTCAGTGTACTACAATCTTTGTGTCATAAATGTATTATTGTGTTAAATAATCATTGTACTCCAATCTTTGTGTCATAAATATATCATTGTCTTAAATAGATAGTGTACTACAATCTTTGAGAAAGGTGTGTGTGATGAATGTACCTCATTGTGTCCAGTAGTCATTTTCTGAACCCTTTGTTTTCAGCAAAGCTGGAATAAATGACATGTTTGAGGGTCATCAAGGGCCCATTACTGGCATAGACACCCATAGAGTACCTGGCCAAATGGACTTCTCTCCTTACTTTCTGACGTCTTCTTTTGATTGGACGATTAAATTGTGGAGCATGAAGGTATGGGTTTAGTCATTTTACATGATTATTTTCTGTGTGGAACATGAAAATATTAACTTAGTCATTTTATAACGTTTATTGTCTGTTTCAGCCACCAAATTATTGTCACAGGAGTCATATTTGTGACTATCTTCAGGACCTGGTCTGGAGCAAGCATCGGCCATTATAACTCTTAAAAGTGTAGCTGCCTTGTGTTCACATAATCTTTTTCTTAATTTGGGATCTGCTTCACCGCAATGCATTTTTTTTAACAAGGTGACAAAAGAGTGAAGTAGATGATTTTTGCAGACAGAAAAACCAATTAGCAAATCCTACAAGAAACAAATGAAAACCGTAAACTGATTAGAGAAATTAGTTGTAGACACTCAAAATCTTTTTGACACATTATGAAAAGAAATAAATTAGAGAACTTGGTGACAACTGGCAAGATTGTGGGGAAAAGAAAAAGGCGAAGGCAGAGAAGTAAATATCTGGATGGCTTGGCCACGTGGTATGGTCAAGACAAGAACATGGAACTAATCCACAACTCTGGGATGGTGTGAGATGGTGAAATATGACCGTCCAAGCTTATCAGCATGGCATATGATGATGATGATGACATTACTAATTTTTTACCATGCATTTGTTGTTGTTCTAGAGATTTCTGATGTCGTTTGTTGTGTTTCTTTCAGCAACCCTACTACATTCATTCCTTTGAGGATAACAATGACTATGTATATGATGTGAGGTGGTCCCCAATCCACCCGGCACTGTTTGCCAGTGTGGACGGCGAAGGCCGACTTGACCTGTGGAATCTAAACAGCGACACTGAGGTCAGATATGTGTCTATGAAATTATTATCAGTTGCCTTTAGTTTGTGCTAAAGCAGTGGTTCTCATCCGGTGGGGAATTCCCCCCCCCCCCCCCCCCCCCAGGGGGGAATTTTAGGGTTTCCTGGGGGGGAATGAAGACCATTTCAAGATCACGTTAATACAAGACCCGATTATTTTATATTGTTTTTCCCTCCATACTTTACAGTTATGAACGTCTCATCCTTCTAAAATTCATTTTATAAAGTAAGTAGACCCACAAATCATGTTTTATGTGGATGTCTAGACTTGTTTTAGTATCTTAGTTTTTTATATTTTTAGTATATGCTATTAAATTTACCTTCCATTTTTACGTATACTGTGTTGGGGTGGGGGGATTTTTAGATAGGAAATATGAAAGGGGGTGGTGACGTTCTGAAAATACGGTGACGGGGGGAACAGGGCCAAATGTTTGATAGGAAGTGGGGGGGGGGGGGGGGGGGGGAGGATAGAGGGGAATGACGTTCTAAAAATATGGTGAAGGGGGGCACAGACCAAAAAAGGTTGAGAACCACTGTGCTAGAATGTAGATTTACAGTTTGTTAATTGTTGCCTCAGTTAGATTGAAAGACTGAAATTGTATGTGGAGCTCTTGGTGAGAACTTGAAAAAAACCAGTGAACCAAGAGGTGAAGAAAAGACGCTGGAGCTGGATAGAGCATACATTGTGAAAACCTGAGAATAGGATAACTAGCAAGACCTTTGTCTGGAATCCACAAGGCAGATGAAAAAGAGGAAGACCTAAAAGCACACGGCGAAGAGAAGTTGAAACAGAAGTGAATAAATAACATAGGGGAGAACGTGTTGAGCTGTGCTCAGATTAATGATTGATCAGAATGCTTGAGGTTACTTTGCTGCCAATTTCAATATAAATTACATGATATGCCTACATGCAAATATTGAATATAACTTGGGGGAAAAATGAAAGCAATGTCACGTGCATTGATTTAGAGGGTAGGAGTGGTTTAAAGTGCTCAGCACAATCCATCAACAGAATTACTACTTAGGCTTTTTTTTTACCATGATAGTTTTCTTTTTCTGTGATGAATATGTTTATATCGATTTGAGTGATGTTATAGTCAGATGTAACATTGCTCTCAGAATAATTGTGCATTACATCAAATAGTTTAGCACAAACATACTTTATAGTCTACCTTTTTGTGCATATTTTAACGTATAAATTGATGGCTGTCAGATATACCTGGAGAACCCCTTGAAAAATATTGGTACCATTTGCTGTGACCTTGAAATATGGGTCTTCAGAAACAAAGGGAACATTGTTCAACATTGCTTTTCCCCTTCCATCATAGCTGTTCACTGCCAGAACTCGACATAAACAACAAAGGAAACAAGAGCAATTTAGCAGTCAGATATAAAATGTCTGTGACTTCTGGATAACATGATCAGAAAAGACAACCATAATGAAAGTAGAATTGGCATAAGAAAAACCATGTCCACCACAAGTCTACCACCATGTCTACAGTAAGGCTCAGATACAATGGGAAAAATAACAACAGGCTAGCATCATGTAAAGGTTGCCAAATGGTGTGACAGATATCAAGGTCTTTCAGAAACATATCAGAAGTCAGTTAAGGACTCACTTTATGGCCTAGTGCAGAGAGACATAATGGAAAAAAATGAAGAAGAGAAGATTTCAGGTTATTGTAACTTGAAGTGCATGCATAAAGAGATTTCAAGTTATTGCTCATGCTTGCAAGAAGAGAAGATTTCAGGTTATTGTTCATGCTTGCAAGAAGATTTCAGGTTATTGTAACTTTAAGTGCTTGCGTGAAGAGAAGATTGCAGGTTATTGTAATTTGATGTGCATGCATGAAGAAAAGATTTCAGGTTATTGTGACTTGACGTGATGTTTGAAAAGATTTAAGTGCATGCATGAAGAGAAGAAGATTTAAGGTTAATGTGACTTGAAGTGCATTTATGAAGAAAAGAAAATATCAGGTTATTGTGATTTTATGTGCATGCATTTCAGGTTATTGAGACTTGAAGTGCATGCATGAAGAGAACAAGTTTTCGAGTGATTGTGATTTGAAATCTTTCATTCAAATACATTTGATTGTGCTGTATTTCCTTCACAGGTTCCAACTGCCTCAGCGACCATTGATGGACGGCTGGCATTGAACCAGTGCAGGTGGCATCAGACTGGTCACCACATTAGTGTCGGGGACAACGCTGGCAGGATTCATCTGTACGAAGTTGGCGAGGTAAGGAAATACTCATCACTTTCACTCAGGGTTTGTCCTTTCTGAAAGAACATGAGAGTTTCCTCTTGTTGGGTTGTAATAACTATAAGAATTTAACGATCAGATATTTCCAAGTGTTGTCAAAACACTATTGATGGTTATAAAGTGCAAGATTTGATGCAAGATTTATATGGTTATACAGTGCTAGATTTGAAGCAAGATTTATATGGTTATACAGTGCTAGATTTGAAGCAAGATTCATCTCATCTCATTTCATCATGTTCCTTTTGTACCTTGCGGTGTCGAGGTGAATGTATAAACATCGTGAGAGTGCCCGATTATGGGCTTCATGTAATGATATTCCCATGGACTTCTGCAAGATTGTTATGGTTATAAAGTGCTAGATTTGTATGGTTATAAAGTGCTAGATTTGTATGGTTATAAAGAAGATTATTACTTGTACCTTTTAATTGAGTTTAATGGCCACAAATACTGGTACTGTAATAGTTAAAGACAGACAGAAAGATCAATGAACAAGTCCTTCAAGAAACAAATGAAGATCGTAAACTGATTAGAGACATTAGACGCAGGCAGTCAAAATTGTTTGGGCATGATCTGAGAAGAAATGAATTGGAGAACTTAGTGACAACTGGCAAGATCGAAGGGAACAGACCAAGGAGAAGTCATAGAAGCAAATACCTGGATGGCTTAGCCTCGTGGCATGATCGAGACAGAAACATGGAGCTGATCCACGACTCTGGTGATCGAGTGAGATGGCAATACATGACCGCCCACCCACGCTTATCGGCATGGCACATGATGGATGGATGGAATAGTTAAAACTGCTTCTTTACTTAGTGAGGGCTTCATTAACTCGTTGCATGTGATGCAATTCAGCAATGATTTAAGTCACTTGATTTCATTGACTGATTATTCCCTACATTGTATACTTGTTTTAGGAAGACTGTAATGGTTCTGTTCATGTGGATATAACTGATTCGCTTGTGGTTGTTTTTTTGGATTTAGAATGAGTAAATACAGTTTTTACTATTGTTTGCTGTATTTTATGTTGATTGACTTCTGCAGTATGCAAATGTTGAGATGCAACAAAATATGCCAGGCTATAAATTGTGTGACATTTTGTTTGTGTCTTCATTATTTAAAGATTATACTGTAAATTATGTTATACCTATACTGTTAAACTGTTGTATATATTGTACTCTGAATATTATTATGTTGTTTATGATTTACTGTCATACTGTTATTTAATTTTATTGCGGTCTCCATGTTGAAGTGGTTAAGCTGCCTGCCTCCTGCTACAGAAGTCTCGGGTTCACTTTACAAGGGCCATTTTTTCAGATGGCCCTGGTGGTCTCCGCTGGATTTTAAAATTTTTTGCGCTCGCTCGCTTTGAACTCAAGCGCAGGCCATACACACTATTTATTGTACTGATGGGCTTAATTTTGCGTGTGGATTAGCTTTCCTTATTAACAGTGTCCCTCGCCTTCAGGTGAATCCACTCCGACTTCAGGGGTACTTGTAATTAACATCCCCAAGTCAAGGACGACAGGTCAACATTTTAGTCCAGCTGTCCGATGAAGGGGTTGAACCGCTTACCTCGGCATCAGCACACAGGATGTTTAAGAACACATGTTCTTATGCATTCGACCATGCGGACTTGCACCGCTGGATCTAGGAGTTTGTGCTTGTGTGGCACTGTTAGCAGGTTACTCTGCAGAAAGAAGACCGAGCCGTGTGACATAGGATCTAAGAGTTTGTGCTTGTGTGGCACTGTTAGCAGGTTACTCTGCAGAAAGAAGACTGAGCCGTGTGACATAGTATCTAGGAGTTTGTGCTTGTGTGGCACTGTTAGCAGGTTACTCTGCAGAAAGAAGATTGAGCCGTGTGACATAGAAACATGATCAGTGAAATGTCTCCTCTAGCCTTGAACTCTGCTTTTTGCGTTTTGAACTCGTATTAAAAAGTCTGCTCTGTGATGAAGGTGTTAGGGACACAGTTTGTAATGGCACATACCGCTTTCAAAACACAGCTGCTGGAGATTTGGCAGCAGGTCACCTTGTGTTGGTTTTCAATGGTATGAGTGCTAATCATTCAGAAAGCAGTGGCAAGTTAATGAACATAAAACTTGTCAAGAAATCACAAACAGCCAAAAAAAATGCTGGGGTTGACTGTGATGTCCTGCAAAGGATATGCAGCTAATTTTATATCTTAGTTTTATTATGATGGTGTTGTTTACACTTGACTGTGATGTCCTGTAAAGAATACAACAGACTTTATATTTTAGTGTTAATATTATGGTGTCGTTTATACTTTACTGTGCATATGACATTGTTGTTTGTGCTTGTAATCTTACACTCGTGTCTTCCATGTCCACAGCACATTGCCAGTCCTAAGTCAGACGAGTGGTCCCATCTTGTGCACTCTCTACAAGAAATGAAGCAACATGCCGCCGAGAGGGAAGAGGACTCCTCCCTGGCAGGCTTGGGCACTCCACTTAGATAATGTGTCGTTTCTGTACCAAGATCAAAAATAACTGTCAGTTATTTGTGAGTTTTGTTCTCATGTGCTGTCTCATAGTTGTGGAAGTCTTGTTTTCATGTGCTGTCTCATAGTTGTGGAAGTCTTGTTTTCATGTGCTGTCTCATAGTTGTGGAAGTCTTGTTTTCATGTGCTGTCTCATAGTTGTGGAAGTCTTGTTTTCATGTGCTGTCTCATAGTTGTGGAAGTCTTGTTTTCATGTGCTGTCTCATAGTTGTGGAAGTCTTGTTTCATGTGCTGTCTCATAGTTGTGGAAGTCTTGTTTTCATGTGCTGTCTCATAGTTGTGGAAGTCTTGTTTTCATGTGCTGTCTCATAGTTGTGGAAGTCTTGTTTTCATGTGCTGTCTCATAGTTGTGGAAGTCTTGTTTTCATGTGCTGTCTCATAGTTGTGGAAGTCTTGTTTTCATGTGCTGTCTCATAGTTTGTGGAAGTCTTGTTTTCATGTGCTGTCTCATAGTTGTGGAAGTCTTGTTTTCATGTGCTGTCTCATAGTTGTGGAAGTCTTGTTTTCATGTGCTGTCTCATAGTTGTGGAAGTCTTGTTTTCATGTGCTGTCTCATAGTTGTGGAAGTCTTGTTTTCATGTGCTGTCTCATAGTTGTGGAAGTCTTGTTTTCATGTGCTGTCTCATAGCTGTGGAAGTCTTGTTTTCATGTGCTGTCTCATAGTTGTGGAAGTCTTGTTCTCATGTGCTGTCTCATAGTTGTGGAAGTCTTGTTTTCATGTGCTGTCTCATAGTTGTGGAAGTCTTGTTCTCATGTGCTGTCTCATAGTTGTGGAAGTCTTGTTCTCATGTGCTGTCTCATAGTTGTGGAAGTCTTGTTTTCATGTGCTGTCTCATAGTTGTGGAAGTCTTGTTTTCATGTGCTGTCTCATAGTTGTGGAAGTCTTGTTTTCATGTGCTGTCTCATAGTTGTGGAAGTCTTGTTTTCATGTGCTGTCTCATAGTTGTGGAAGTCTTGTTTTCATGTGCTGTCTCATAGTTGTGGAAGTCTTGTTGTCATGTGCTGTCTCATAGTTGTGGAAGTCTTGTTCTCATGTGCTGTCTCATAGTTGTGGAAGTCTTGTTTTCATGTGCTGTCTCATAGTTGTGGAAGTCTTGTTTTCATGTGCTGTCTCATAGTTGTGGAAGTCTTGTTTTCATGTGCTGTCTCATAGTTGTGGAAGTCTTGTTTTCATGTGCTGTCTCACAGTTGTGGAAGTCTTGTTTTCATGTGCTGTCTCATAGTTGTGGAAGTCTTGTTTTCATGTGCTGTCTCATAGTTGTGGAAGTCTTGTTTTCATGTGCTGTCTCATAGTTGTGGAAGTCTTGTTGATCCATTACGTAGCAGTGTTGACTTCTCCCCATGTTCCATTTGTTTCCAGAATATTACCTGTTTCCACAAGTTTTAACAATTTAGTTTAGATGGATGATTGCTTGTGTTGAGACTGTTAATCTTCTGCATCTACAGAGGAAATCTGAGAAGCTGTCATTATGCCTGGATTGTAGTAAAGTCAGTTCTTGGTGGCTGTAGGAACTGCCTAGTCTGCTGTTGGTGTATGTCTGTTTTGGTGTGTTTGAGACATGAGCCAATAATTTGCTTCCATTGTCTGATATTATGAACAGTTTATGTTTTCTTTGTTTGCTGATATAATCATTATCAAAAGATTGAAATTTATGTGCTCATTTGTATAAACATAACTTGCATTGTTAATGTTGCTTCTTACATGAAAGAAGTGAACAAAAGTAAGAAGATGCTTGAAGTTAATCATAAACCACTGTCATATTTTCTCATTTTAATGTTACGTGTTTGACGTTTATGCTAAAGTTGTATGCTGTTTACTTCTGTTTTTTTTTAAAAAAACAATACCCATAGCAAGAAACTTATCTGGGTATGTAAAGTGCTAGGATCATAACATTTTTAGGCCTTAGTTAGTCGACAGATCATCCATTATTGCACATCGAACCATTCAGTCCATAAGTGCTCGGATCCCCTCCTCAGTAATTCCCGCAGCGTGTAGCAGGTCACAACACCGGCTATGTTTTGGTTTATTAATCTTCTTTGGCTTCCCGCGTAGTATTCTTGTCTGGCCACACCTCTTTTAACTTGCTGTTCTCGTAGAATCATGAGTGCACAGAGGAATAAGTGGCCAGTCTGTCACTCCTGTAGCAAGCGCCGAGTGCAGGCTTCATACCCTAGCCATGACACTAATTCAGCTGCTATGGCTGTTATACTAAAGAGCCATCTTATAACTCACAGCTGGAAACTCACCCAACTGGATGAAATAAATGGTCATCATCATTCTTGATGGACAAATATAACCACTAAAAAAGTGTTAAGTTGTGATAAAGAACTGTCATCCATGTCTAATTTTAATACAGACCATGTAGAAGTCTATGATAAATACACTATAGGTGTTTAACTTGTATTCTAAACAAGTATGAAGTTTATACTATAAAGATACAAACCAGAAACCTGATGTCACCAAATTTATATGCTCATTGAAATGTTTACCTTTGAAAGTAACAGTAATATTATTCCACCCTTGTGATTTTTACTCATGATAAAAACAAAATGCTGGCTTATTAGCCACGGTACCCAGGTCTGGTGGCCCAGTGGTCGTGTGTTCACATCCCCTGGTCTGGTGGCACAGTGGTCGTGTGTTCACATCCCCACTGAGGTGGGGAGTTTGTTTCATTGTCCCTGGCTCTCAGGTCGGCCCGGCCTAAAGTGGGTACCAGACATTGGTTGGCAATTAGACATGGCATCTTTGATATTGACCATATGACCCAAACTCTGGCGTGTTTCCTTAGTGACTCGATGAGTATATTCGGGAAGATAAAGATGGAGTGGATCCGAAGACAGTGGCTGCTGTCTCTGGAGCCATCATGGCTGGCAAAGATTAGTTTCATTTTCGTGGCAGGGCATGCAGGTGTACAAGGAAATCAGCAGGCCTGCGGGTAAGGCTACTGTGTAGGGCAGATGAGCCATTGACCAGGCTGATATACTAAATGCTCTATGACAGTGGTTCTCAACCTTTTTTTTTCCCCATATCCCCTTCACCATATTTTCAGAACTTCATCTCTCTTTCCCCCCCCCCCCCCCCCTTTCATATTTCCTACCTAAAATTCCCGCCCCCGCGGACGTCCACATAAAACATGATTTGTGGGTCTACTTACGTTATAAATTGAATTTTAGAAGGGTGAGATGTACAGAACCGTACAGTATGAAGGGAAAAACAATATCAAGTGATCTGTTCTTGTATTAACACGATCTTGAAATAATCTTAATTCCCCTCCGGAAGGGGGAGGGGGAATTCCCCACCGGTTGAGAACCACTGCTCTATGAGAAGTAAGACTTGTGAGAACCAAGTGATGACTGTGAATCTACAACTCTGACTGCGAGGAAGCCAAAGAAGATTAATAAACCAACACGGAACTGGTGTCGTGAGCCGCTACACGCTGCGGGATTTACTGAGGAGGGGATCTGAGCATTTATGGACTGAATGGTTCGATGCGCAATGAGGCTGATCTGTCGACTGACTAACTAACTAACCCATGGGATACTGCCGAGTGGTCTATAAATATACAGGGCTAGCACCATATATGTAGCATACGTGAAGGTATGGGGGAGGCTCCCTGGCTGGTATTTTTGTATTAACTAGGCAAAGTGGCATGGCAGAGTGCTGGCATGCCTAGGTGGTGGGCTGGCTCAACCCGCGGTGGGACCGCATGATTGTTTCCAACCTCTGTGGTCAGCATGGCCTCGCAGACATGGGTACCGGCCAATGTTTAGAATTGTCAGAGAAGGAAATGTCATGAGGAAGGGAATGGTCAACCTCATCTCTTTATGTCATGACCTTCAATATGTGAAGACCTAACACTTAACCCCTGGGACTGTCTGCTGTGGGACTGCCCTACTAGCACCGCAGTCTGGGTGTGATCCGCACGTGAGACGAGACTTGTCTCTCAACACACAAGTCTGGGTGTGATCCACATGTGAGATGAGACTTGTCTCTCAACACACAAGTCTGGGTGTGATCCACATGTGAGACGAGACTTGTCTCTCAACACACAAGTCTGGATGTGATCCACATGTGAGACGAGACTTGTCTCTCAACACACAAGTCTGGGTGTGGTCCGCATGTGAGACGAGACTTGTCTCTCAACACACAAGTCTGGGTGTGATCCGCATGTGAGACGAGACTTGTCTCTCACCACACAAGTCTGGGTGTGATCCGCATGTGAGACGAGACTTGTCTCTCAACACACAAGTCTGGGTGTGATCCACATGTGAGACGAGACTTGTCTCTCAACACACAAGTCTGGGTGTGATCCACATGTGAGACGAGACTTGTCTCTCAACACACAAGTCTGGGTGTGATCCGCATGTGAGACGAGACCTGTCTCTCAACACACAAGTCTGGGTGTGATCCACATGTGAGACGAGACTTGTCTCTCAACACACAAGTCTGGGTGTGATCCGCATGTGAGACCAGACCTGTCTCTCAACACACAAGTCTGGGTGTGATCCACATGTGAGACGAGACTTGTCTCTCAACACACAAGTCTCTGGGGGTAGACTCATGTTTATATGGTGGTTTGGAGTGGAAAGGAAGAGAAATGGTCACCCCATCTCATAATGTGCTGAAGTGCTATAACTTCTCAGTCCTATGACAGTATATAGTCTTAAATTGCCTGTGCATGGGCGCAAGTAACTGATCCTGAAACATGACATGTCCTTGTCTGCATACAGACGGTACATGTTTTGTATGGATAGGAGATGTATTTAATTACAAGAAACTTTCCATGGCCTTCAAGATAACCATTTTGTAGAAACCACTTTGTTGAATCAGCTTGCATCACTATTATCATCTTCTTTACTATTGCTTCATCATTGTCAGCTACACGCCTATATTTTAAAGAGAATAAACTAGAAATGTTAGTGAGATAATCTGACTTTGGTTTTGTTAAGAAAATGGTGACAAAGGAAAGGTGCTAGTCATGTCACCCCATGAAGGTATGACCCAGGCTCTCTGGGATTGAGTGGAAAGGGCAGCCGGACAAAGGACCCCACATTATCAGGCTGATTTAGTGAGGAGTGAGCACTCATCTGGTAGAGGATGTCCAGTCAGGCTGCTACTTGTACTGTCAGCTTGGGAACTCTTTCATTGGCTACTCAGAAGGGGATGGAGCACGTGTGGCAATGACCCGAGTGTATGAGGTTGATTATTGATTTTATATGAAACTATGAACTTGAGGTCCTTAACAGGTTAACACTACACCTATGTCTGCAATAGATTAACATTGCCCCAACTGACTTAATGAATGCAATCTGATGTGTTTCTGTACATGTGTGGCCGTTCTAAATCTTCAAATGTTTTCCCTGTGACGCCTGTAGTTCTCTGTCATGTGCGCTGTCTAGAGTGTTGTAGACATCCTGTGACGTCTGAAGGAAGTGAATTCATGAAGTGACTGACATTTTTCTGATTTTATATTGTATTGGGCTTTCATTGACAAAGTAGGTGTGTATTCTTTTTCATTTTAATTGCAGTGTTGTCAAGAAGTCTGAATACAGTGAGGGAGTCAGTGTGTTTCTCTTTCCAAAGTTTTCAGTGCAAATATAATTATTTTATGTACATGCGTGTTGCTGATTTTTAAAGTAGTCTCTAGATTAATTATTATTGCCATGTAGCCTGTCAGTTGTTTTTCTTTTTTGTGCATATTGCCCTGAAACATTTACACCTGCTGTTGGTGCTTGACCATTTGTTGCCACTTGGAATTTAGATTTTTGTAAGCTGCCCATCTTCCCCTGCTTTGTTGCTTTCTATGTCATGTTAGAAAGTGTGTTCATATTTTAGTCTGTGTTTATGGTTGCAAATGTTTCTTTATCTGCTGTTTATGGTTTCAAATGTTACTTTATCTGCCACAAAGTAGAGATAGAAACTTATTACTTGTTTTTTGTCTGAATCCACATGAAGTTAATCTTTTATTCTCCTATCAAATCAGTATTACGAATAATTAAAATTCTCTTGTATTTTCTTATCTTTAATTGCTGCCACATTGAACATTGTATAATTTATTCACGCCAGAAATGTATGTTGAAACAGTCAGGCCGTCTTGTCTGTCCTCCACATGTTCCAGTTTAGCTTATTCTGTAAATGTTCAAGTGCAGCGAGACAACAGTGTGCAGGCTAAAGGCTGGCAAGATCCAGGGGAAGAGAGCAAGGGGAGGGCAGAGAAGTAAATACCTGGATGGCTTGGCCACGTTGTATGGTCAAGACAAGAACACGGAGCTGATCCACAACTCAGGTGACAGAGTGAGATGGCAAAACATAATCGCCCACGCTTACCAGCATGGCACATGATGATGATGAAGCTAAAGTAACACAAACTAGAATTGGTGCTACATGGTCATGGCATGCACGTGTTGGGTATGTATACAACCAGAGTTTGACAAGGCCACTTAGCAGCCATATATTTTGATTTCCATTGAGGGAGATATCGCACTTATTTGCATTTCCTGGCGTTTATAACTGTTATATCAGTAACCAATAACGTGTTAGAAAGTTTAATGTTCTTGAATTATAAAAGTTAGAGTCATCAACACCAGAAGAGGGCAAATGATTGACAGTGACTTTAGAAGAACTACTCCTGGGAAGGTAACCCTGCCAACAAATGTCTGAAGAAGTTGGATGTGTCGGCAGAAAGGTTCAAATATCGCAGCTCTGCTGTAAACAGGCACAACGCAATTACGTCTAAAACAACATTCCGGACGAGCGCAGAAGAAGAAGAACTACTGAAAACTACCATGCACAGAATATTGAAGACAGGGGCTGGGAATGTTTTCTGACAGGCTTATAAGACCAGTGAAATCATTTGGTCTGACCCTGCCAAGGCAGTTGCATGTGGGACTCAACCTCTCTTCTCATCCCCCTGCTTTCAAGTTGTGTTGAGTTGAGCTAAGAAATGACATCACTGCACTCAGGACATTCCCATATTTGCTCCGTCCCAGCCAGTGAAGAGTCTCACAGCATGTGTGTATGTTGTACACCAGTCCTGTGTACTCAGTTCTAAACTCTCTTGAAATAGGAGTGTTTTCAATCTGACAGTTTCTCTGCCAGCTTCACTAGGTAGGTGTTCTGTTTTGTGAAAACATGGCAAATGAAGCACTTGGGTATGAGTATCTTGTGGCTGAATAAGCCAACATGTTCTCATATTTGTAAGGGAACAGTTACCGAGCTTTTGTAATTGGTACTCTCTCTCTCTCTCTCTCTCTCTCTCTCTCTCTCTCTCTCTCTGTCTCTCAACAACAGCTGTATAACAGTCGATGACCACACGTCCCTCTCCCACTCATAGGCACATCACTCATATAGTCTGTGACCACAGGCCTCTCTCTCCCACTCATAGACACACCAGTGTGTACTATACCTTCTGAACTGATCATACTGGATTTAGTGCATGTTTTGGTTTTTAATGACAAGTAAACTGCAAAAATTCTCATTATTGTGAACTGTATGGTGTCTATATTCATTATTTGGGGATTATATTTCTGCATAAGTTGTGTTTGTATGTTGGTAATGGAATGTGTGACTGTGTGTTCAACTGACTAAAACCTCTACCCTGTACTGAGTTTCCCTTGTATTCTGATATTGCAGTAAGGTCATAAACTGTGACACATTAATGTAACATCATGTTTGCTATGACAGTGCCAAGGTGGTCAATGCACTTGTATGCCAGTGTGTCAGTTTGTGGAGTAAACACTGGTAAATTACACTCCATACCTGGGCATGTAGACCATGGGAGGGCTGATAGGCTGGCTGGCACAGCCACTGTAACCAAGGGTCACCCAATAGATCAAGCCAACATATTATAAGCACCTTTGTATCGAGTTGCTGGCTCCATGGCGAGGGGTTACAGGCAGTTTGTAATCCCGCATACCGCGTTTGAAACACAGCTGCGGATGATTTGGCAGCAAACCGCCTTACATTGGTTTTTTTATGGAATTGTTATGAGTGCTGGTCATTCAAAAAGCAATGGCTAACTACTGCCAAGAGATCACAAACAGCCAAAAGATGCTGGTATTGACTGCTACATCCTGTAAAGGATATGCAAGGATAAACTTCAGTTTATATTGAGTTAGACCAAAACAAGTCATTCAGCTGAATGAATCACTAATTATAATATAAACATTCAAGACTGAAGATGGGAGACGTCAGGAAAGAGCAGCTGGCTATGCACATGAGGTGGCTCATCAATCAATACTGAGCTGGCACAGCTCGGGGCTGTCTTATTCCACTGCTGCCTTTATCCTCCATTGAAGCATAGAGGCAGGGGAAAACCTAAACTACACTGGGGAAAAATTAGAACAGTGGGTAGAAAAGAAATTTAAAGAATACACGGATAGACAAGCTGCAGCAGATAAAGAGGAAAAAGACAAAGAAAGAGATGAAAGGGCAAAAGGAGCTTGCAGAGATAGCGGAAAGTACTAAACTCAAACAACAAGAATTAGTTTTCAAACAACAGGAGTTAGCTGAAACCAATAAATTAAAACAAGCACAGATTGAATCGCAAACACAGATTAAGTTAAAAGAGATCGAAATCGAGTCCCACATTCAGATCGCTACAACCAAAATCAAAAGTAAAGAGGAAGAGAATAAGTTTGCCAAATATAACTGACTCTAGCTGTCTCCCTTTTACTGTCTCCTACATCTTCTTCAACGTCCTCCCCACACTATTCATCTGCATCTCCAACTCTTCATGGGTCACTTAGTCTCCATCCATCCATTTGATTTTTCCCCACGGGCTCCTGAGAAAGGAATATCCATGTTCAGGTTCTCTAAGTGTGTCTCCCACCTTCACCTCTTGATACTTATTTTGACTACCTGTGCCATCTTTTGCTACAACCACTGCATGTTTCCACCTCCATCCCAGATGACATTGACTTAGTCTGTGGTATTCATTTGTTAAATTGAAATTCCTGGATAAAAAACCTTTGTAACACCACTTAATTTCCTTGTCGATTGAAGGAAATCTTGGGTGATCCTGGTTTTCTTATAGAAAACATTATATATATGTTAAATATTCTTCAAGAACGTTCTTAATAAACATCTTACATAATTGAATTTAATTGTTGGCATATACAAATTGATAATCTAAATCTCTTCTGATAGACATATTAAGTATATAATCTTAATTATTTTCTTTGCCAGAAAAGTCTTTTATACACAAGAAATCAATCAGGGAACCAGTTGAGGCCACTGAAACAGTTAACATAAATAAACTTTTTTTCTGTTACATAAACACACATAGTATTTTTTGGGGCGCCAAAAAATACTATGTGTGTTTGTTTATGTAACAGAAAAGTCTTTGTTAATCATAATGAATGGTTTTGATTTAAAATTTTGGTAATAATAATTTCCTTGATTGAAGTCTTGGATAGTTATAATTAATGTTCTTCCTTGGTAGAAATTTTGATAATCTGAATGGATTTCTCTGAAATTCCATGCCTGTGTAATATGTAATATCAATTGTAGTTTAAGTAGCAGTAAAGCATCTCTCACACAAAGCTGGGAATGAATGCCAGGTGCAACTGCACCTTGAATCATTGGATAATCTTCCCAGATTTCACACAGACCATATGAGTGGTTTGATTCAGGATTGAACTAATCTCTCTCAGATATTTGAGGCTGTGTCCGAAGACAAAATATTAAGACAGAAGACAAAATATTAAGACGGGCGTATCTAACACAGAGCAGAGGTCAGTGTGTGTAACTTCAGCATGCAGTTGTGTCGAGTCTGCTTCCTCTAGAAAGATGCCATCAAAGGTCACGACCTGTCTGCCCGTGGGTTGATTGACTGTTTCTAACAATTTTGCCAGGGCAGTTAACTTGTGGTCTACTCTTTGTTATTTTGAACGTGCACAACTTGCATATGAAGCCTCCTGCTTTTCGCCCTTATCCCAGCATTTCACATTCTACCAAGAATCAGATTTGCTGGGCTGGTCACTTGACCCGCATGCCAGATCACAGACTCCCTAAACGAATTTTCTAAGGCAAGTTGTGCTGTGGTAAACGCTCCCAAGGCAGTTAGGGGAAACACTTTAAAGACACTGAAGATCTCACTAAAAGTTTTTGGAATTCATCATGGTACTTGGGAGACTGCTGCCAAAGACCGAAATTTGTGGTGTACATCATTACGCAAGGGTGCAGTCACTTGTGACGCAAAAAGGACTGCAAGAGCTGTGAAAAAAGGATGGACCAAAAAAAACCACCGCAGGAGATCCTCCTCCTGGAACTTCAAGTATTCTTTGCCACTTTGTCAAAGAATATTTCGAGCCAAAATAGGCCTTATCAGCCATCTTAGATCTCACAGCTCTATACTTTCAACCCCACTGAATGAAATGAATGGTCATCATCAAACTTGATGGACAAACATCAACCATCTTAGAACCCAAGGCTCCATACTTTCAACCCCACTGGATGACATGAATGGTCATCATCACACTTGATGGACAAACAACAGCCATCTTAGAACTCACAGCTCCATGCTTTCAACCCCACTGGATGAAATGAATGGTCATCATCACACTTGATGGACAAACAACAGCCATCTTAGAACTCACAGCTCCATGCTTTCAACCCCACTAAATTAAATGAATGGTCATCATCAAACTTGATGGACAAACATCAACCATCTTAGAACTCATGGCACCTAACTTTCAACCCCACTGGATGACATAAATGGTCATCATTATTCTTGATGGACAAACACTATTCCTCATGCAATGAGAATGTCTCACATTTAGTTACTCATCAGCTCTCTAAGTCAGAGGCCAGTGTATCCAACTAGAGCATTCATTTGTGTTTGTTCTACTTTCTTGAGATGGATGCCATTCCAGGTAATTGGCTCCACCTACCCATGGACAGATATTTTGTCTCAATAATTTTGTCAGGGTAATGACCTGAAGGTCAATTCTTTGTGATCTCCAACCTGTCTGGGGTTTTTCATGTGTATCTTAATGCAGGACCTGTTGTTTTTCATGTGTATCTTGATACAGAACCTGTTGTTTTTCATGTGTATCTTGATACAGAACCTGTCGTTTTTCATGTGTATCTTAATACAGGACCTGTTGTTTTTCATGTGTATCTTGATACAGGACCTGTTGTTTTTCATGTGTATCTTGTTACAGGACCTGTTGTTTTTCATGTGTATCTTGATACAGGACCTGCTGTTTTTCATTCTTATCTGAGCAGGCTTGGTGTACAATCCCACTAGCCAGAGATCGGAGGAAGTGTGATATCATTAAAATTCATTGGTTCTTGTAATAATTCCCATCCCTGAGAATGAATGTTAGATACAACCTCTCTGAGATTCTGGTACTTGGGTCAGTGCATGTGTCTGAGACATTGTTGCATGTGGTCTGACAGAAACACAGAACAGATGCATTTGTTGGTTCATGTGAAAGAAGGAGCACCTGAACCCATTGATTTTGTGTATGTCATTGAATTTGCTTAAGTAATACATATTGGAAACTCCACGAGCAAGTCAAATATGTTATGTTTATTCTAGTTGTCAGTTGTGTGTATATTTGTGATTGGAGAAATGTGTGACATATATGCGCGGGTGAATTTTGTTGTACTTCTGTCTGCATACCTTTCATGACATTTGTAATGGCTGGAGTAGAGTGACCTAGAGGTTGTACCAGAGGAAGATCATAAGTCTTCGCTGTGATTATGAAGGAGTAAAAGGAGAATGGGGGAGTGGGGATTAAAAAAACTGGTTTGGACAGTTAAGTGTGGCCATACAAATTTTGATGATCTGGCAAGATTTGTGAGACTCCTCAGAGTGCAACAGTGGAAATGTGGCAAGAGTGGAGAAAATCATTGAAAAAAAGATCAGCCAAGAGGTAGACTGCTGCCTGTGACTTCAGTAGACCAGGTATCCAGCTGTAGATGTTTTTTACCAAATAACCTGAAGTTGTATGTGGCATTTGAACACACACACACACACACACACAAAACAACAACAAACCAACCCCCTACCCTCCAAATTCACATTAAAAATCTCTCAGCGTCTGGAAATTGAAAAAGCAAGTGGAGAAACCTGCTCTTGTAACTAAATTTCAAAATGGTTAAACCTACCCCCAAAAACAAAATTTATAGCGTGTGTTACTCTGGTGTGCTTATTTGGATTTTTGCTGATGCTACAAAGTCTGTGCACTGTTTTGAGATACTCATATGACCAGAGAATTTAAGGGCACAACTGAGTGCAGCGAATGTGATCCTTCACAAACACACTCTTCTGCTGCCCTTTATTTTCTATTGGAGTACAGGCCCTCAGCCAACTCGTCCATCTGCTGTCTCCTATGGAGCCAGTTCACGCCATGCCCTCTCCTTATTATTCATCTCCATTTCTAGTTCTCTTCTCCATGTGTTTTAGTTCTCCCTCAATTTCGTTTGCTGTCTCATCTCATCTTATCTCACCATGGTCCTCTTGTACCTTGTGGTGTCGAGGTGAAGCATAAACAGCGGGAGAGTGCCCATTTATGGGCTTCATATATCGAGATTCACTTGGATTCTGTCCATCATTTACATGTCGACCTCTTCTTCTGGTTCCATTTGGTCTGTACATCATTGCTTGTTGTGGTATACTGTCTATTGGTAGCCTAGTTATATGGCCAAACCATTGATTTAACTTGCTATTTTCTAATGAAATTTAGCACTGCTACAACCCCCACATTTGCCATGTGTTAGCACTGCTACAACCCCCACATTTGCCGTGTGTTAGCACTGCTACAACCCCCACATTTGCCGTGTGTTAGCACTGCTACAACCCCCACATTTGCCATGTGTTAGCACTGCTACAACCCCCACATTTGCCGTGTGTTAGCACTGCTACAACCCCCACATATGCCATGTGTTAGCACTGCTACAACTCCCACATTTGCCGTGTGGGTTTCCAAAAAAGACCATTCTAGTTTACTATTCTCAGGTTTTCTCAATGTGTATCCTATCCACCACCACTGTCTCTCTTTCATCTCTTGATTTGCCTGCAGTTGCTAACTTGTCTGCATAAGCTTTGCATTAGTGATTCTGTCTTGGTATTTTAGACCTTCTATTCTGCAAAAATTAGAGGATTGGCTTCCAGTCCCCAACATGGAGGATAGGCATTTGAATGGTTACGGCTTCTGAAGTGTTTATGCTTGTGGCTACAGTTTGCATACACATTTTCCTCATGTTGGACTGCTAATGAGTTGAGTGCATGGAGCGATCCTGTGAGCTGTGAATTTTGTGTGGAATGCTTTTACATCTGTCTGTAATTGTTTGTAGTGTGAATTGCATGTTCAGAAAAATGGCGGCCAGCCTGTCACTGAACTAACAGGGTTGCCTTATGCAGTAATGTGCGGCTGCTGGTTTTCTAGTGATTGCCGCTTCCATTGATGATGAACTGTATTTTTCGTGGAGGATTTTTGTGTTGGCATACCGGCGGCGGCATTATGCATAGTATTGGTTTGTCAAGACTCCTGTCTGTTCCACTTTTCACATTGGGCAGTGAGTAGCATTTTGTGTGATATTCACTGGCACAGGAAGGGAGTATAATGGGAACCACCCGTTGCAATGAAGTTAGAACCGTGACTCATGACTAAAAAGAGGAGGCCATAATGCCACTTATGTGACTAAATGGAAAAATAAGGCTAGTCACAGGTAAACCCTGGTACATTGGATGCAATCTGTCTAAAGGAAGTAAATGATATACAGCTCTGGTTTAGAGTTGAGTGGAACTACAAATATTTCAAACAATAGGGAAACAAAGAAGCTGATAACCAAAATAAATGCTTGTTTATTATGCACAAACCAGGAACAGTCTCAAGACTCTTTTATGATCCTATGTATCATTTTGTATATAGCTTCCAAAATGATACGACTATGGAAACCAAGCACACAGCACAGATATAAACATGAGCATGCACACACATATACAGAACATGTGGATATGGGAATATGTTATGTTAATAGTATTATAAGTATTCAAAACCACCTGATAAAATAAAATTCATATTAAAAATAAAAACAAATACATACATGCTTCATGTATAGAAATTGTGCACAATACAAAGTCCCTTCATATGGTAAGGTGAACAGAACAGAAATATAATTACTTCTGCCCCAGACAGCTCTTGCATTAACCCATCTTGTCTTAGTAATTACTAAACACATTCTTGTTACTCCTACTTCCATCCTAATCTATTGTGGCTTTAACCCATTGTCTCAGATGCTTCTTTAACTTTCTTTCTTTCTTTGATTTTATATCTTGCTGAGTTGGACAGTCACATAAGACTAAAATGTTAGCTGCATATCCCTTACAAGACATTACAGTCAACCCCAGCATTTTTTGGCTTTTTTTTTTTTATTTCTTGGCAACTTTACTTTCAATAGTTTGTCATTGCTTTCTGAACGACTGGCACTCATACCATTGTATGAAAACCAATGCAAGGCAGCCTGCATACAAATTACCCACAGCTGTATTTAAAATGCAGGATTGCAAATTAAATTCATAACTCCTTCGCCACAGCACCTGAGACAGAAAGGGTTAAATAAAGAATGGTAGTCCTTATGAGTTAAACACAGTACCCATGTAAGCCAGTAATGACACAAATGTTGAAGAACTGTGTCACTACTAGTGCAATCAGCAAAGAAACAGCAACAGGGTTCTTAGACAAATTAATTGGGCCCCCCACATGCTCTAATATTATGTTTTGTCTTCTCCTTCTGCTGCCACCTTCCAACTCTTAATGGAATAAAAGCTTTCAATCAACTCACAACAAGCCTTTTGTAGACTTGTTCACGATTGGTTAGATTTTACAGAATGGGGTACGTTACAGTGTTACTTTTTTTTTGCTCCTATTATGGGCCTCAGTAACATACTGTAAGCACACATGGTTATTACACAGGGTTATGTGTGTATTTTGTCATTTCTATCTTCTGATAGCAAAAGCATTAACCAGCTGGTAACTCAAGGAGTCAATGTTGTGTAGTGGGTACTGCTTTCCTGGTCAAGTCCGTGATTTGGGTTCTCTCTTCAGTAGAGGCAGGATTTCTTGTTACAGCCTGTACAACTGCGAGGTCAACCTGGCCTCACAAAATGGGTGCCAGAGAAGAATCAGAATGTTGTGAGGACAAGAACTGGTCATCCACCTCATAAGCTCTAACCTAGAATATGTGACAACCTAACGCTACAAAAGCAATGACAGTATCCACCGTTGGTCTACCTGTACCATGGTAATTAAATTTCCGAGCCTTTGGATTTTTGTAAAGCTTTTTGTTTGCTTAACAGATCTGATATCACATCACTTCAGAATTCAAAGGTCTTTAGTCTCTTGTGGATATTGACGGGAGTTAATATTAACTGTCCTCAAAGCACATCAGCTGAATACTTCCCCGTGCTGTTTTCCTCACGAACTATTTCCATCCATCATAAACTCCAACATTCTTCAGTTTGTTGCATCAATTACCTTAATATCATTCCTGACTCCATGAATCATGTCCAACAATTGCAGAACACAGGCAGTTATGTTGACCTACACCCGCACCATTTCAAGACAAACCCAATGGAGATTGTCAATAAGCTCAAGTTGACAGCTGGTTTCTTTACATGTATGCGGGTTGACATATGAAGGTGTACGAAGAAAAGAAGAAGAAGAATGTATTAATCTCTTTAAACAAATTATTGCTAGAGAAATTAGTGCTCTGCGATTTCTGGTAACAAGAAGAATCTAGTAATCTAATAAAACAAACTATTGCTACAGCAATTATTGCCCCATGATTTCTGGTAACAAGAAGAATCTAGTAATCTCATAAAACAAACTATTGCTACAGCAATTATTGCCCCATGATTTCTGGTAACAAGAAGAATCTAGTAATCTCATAAAACAAACTATTGCTACAGCAATTATTGCCCCATGATTTCTGGTAACAAGAAGAATCTAGTAATCTCATAAAACAAACTATTGCTACAGCAATTATTGCCCCATGATTTCTGGTAACAAGAAGAATCTAGTAATCTCATAAAACAAACTATTGCTACAGCAATTATTGCCCCATGATTTCTGGTAAGAAGAAGAACCTAGTAATCTCATAAAACAAACTATTGCTGCAGCAATTATTGCCCCATGATTTCTGGTAACAAGAAGAATCTAGTAATCTCATAAAACAAACTATTGCTACAGCAATTATTGCCCCATGATTTCTGGTAACAAGAAGAATCTAGTAATCTCATAAAACAAACTATTGCTACAGCAATTATTGCCCCATGATTTTCTGGTAACAAGAAGAATCTAGTAATCTCATAAAACAAACTATTGCTACAGCAATTATTGCCCCATGATTTCTGGTAACAAGAAGAATCTAGTAATCTCATAAAACAAACTAATACTGCAGCAATTATTGCCCCATGATTTCTGGTAACAAGAAGAATCTAGTAATCTCATAAAACAAACTATTGCTGCAGCAATTATTGCCCCATGATTTCTGGTAACAAGAAGAATCTAGTAATCTCATAAAACAAACTATTGCTACAGCAATTAGTGCCCCATGATTTCTGGTAACAAGAAGAATCTAGTAATCTCATAAAACAAACTATTGCTACAGCAATTAGTGCCCCATGATTTCTGGTAACAAGAAGAATCTAGTAATCTCATAAAACAAACTATTGCTACAGCAATTAGTGCCCCATGATTTCTGGTATATGCAAAGGAAGAGTTTTGAAGGGTTAGGAAAATTAGGGTCGCTTGCTCCAAGCTGTGGCCAGGTAGTGTTCAGATTTAGAATTTGTATGTTACCTTCAATAGATACAAATCTCTTGCTTTGTTGGAGATTGCAACTCGGGTCCCTGTGGCGTAAAACCTAGCCACAAATATCCTAATTTTCAGAGAAGAAATACATATACCAAAACTGCACAATTTAAACTCAAAAATATAAGAGCGGTGATTTTCCAAGGAGGCTAGTTCTGGTAACAATGATAACAGGATTGTTCAGTTCTGCTGCTGATGTTGTTGTTGTTGATATTACTACCACTTTCATTATTATCACCATCACAATCATCGTCGTCATTACCATCATTGTCTTCATCTGACGAGTCAGCATCAGAGCTGCAAAGAATTCATTTGGCAGATTTTACAAACAAAAAGAGTTTAACCAGAAAAACAGAAATACAACAGATGGGATTGTTGAAATTATCTCACTGCTTTTAACGTTTTTATTTATTGTTTTATTGCTAATATAATAATGTCATAATACATCAAGCTTCTTATATCCCTTATATACTAGGAATCTTCTTCTTCTTCATCGTTCGTCCCGAATATTTTTTTGGGATGTATATACTAGGCCAATAGAGAAACAGAAAGACATATATTTGTGCTTCATAGATTATACTAAGGCATTTGATAAAGTAAAACATGATGAGCTGATTAAAATGTTAGAAGATATCAACATTGATGGGAAAGATCTCAGAATAATAAAGAATATTTACTGGAACCAAGTAGCATCAATTAAAATGGGAAATAAAGAGGGTAGTTACGAAGAGATAAAGCTAGAAGTACGACAGGGGTGTGCCTTGTCACCAGATCTCTTCTTCCTATATAGCGAAGTAATAATGAGAGAGATCAAAGAGATGCCAGGAATACTAGTTGGAGGTTATAATATAAATAATATACGCTATGCAGATGATACAGTATTGTTGGCGGATAATTCAACAGACCTACAACAATTGTTGGACATTGTAGTAACAGAGAGTGCAAGGAAAGGACTCTTCTTGAATATCAAGAAAACAGTAACAATGGTAATATCAAAGAAAATGATGACACCAAAATGTGACAGAAATAGAAGGGAAAATTCTTAACCAAGTGGATAATTTTAAATAACTTAAATAACGAAGCCTTGTTACAAACCTTTGAGAACAAAGTTTTAAGATGCATCTTTGGACCCATTAGGGATACACAAAGTGGAGAGTGGAAAAGAAGAAGTAACAATGACATTTATAAGCAGCTTGGATGTTCCTCCAATATCACATTCCTCCTTTACCTTCCTTACAACTTTCTCTAGAGCCAGATTGAAGAGTAGCGGCGATGGTGCATCACCCTGTTTCAAGCCAGATGTTATTTGGAAAGGGTCTGATTTCTTGCCTTTATATGTTACTATAGAGTCTCGTAGCGGGAGAGAACTGGGAGCAGTTCGACCCCCGCTGGTGACTTGCGGGATAACTGAGCCGGCCGCTCAGAAAGCAATGGCAAACTACTGAGCGTAATCTTGCCAAGAAATCAACAGACAGCTGAAAGATGCTGCTGTTGACAGCAATGTCCTGTAAAGGATATGCAAAAAAAAAAAAAAAAAAAAAAATGTTACTATATTATAAGTATCTTCCACGCATAGTGCAGAATAGGTCGCATTTCAGAAAATGAAGAGTATCTTATGCAATAAGTCACTATCACTGAATGTAAGAAAGAGAGTGCTGAAATGCTATGTTGAACCAGTTTTGCTGTAAGGCAGTGAATCTTGGAATGCAAATGAACAAATTAAGAAATTAGAAGCAATAGAGATGTGGTTCCTGAGACGAATGTTGCAAATTCCTTGGACTGCCAGGGTAACTAAGAACGACTGCCTGATAGACGCTAATGAAATTAGAACATAATAGAGAACAATAAGAAAGAGACAAACAGCTTTCTTTGGTCTTGTGATGAGAAGAGAGGCATTGGAGAATATCGTGACAACTGGAAAGATCGAGGGGCAGAGAGGCAGAGGTAGACCAAGAGAAATGATGCTGGATGGATTGAGACGGTGGCATGGAGGAATATCAGCAGCAGAGTTGATCCAGAAAACCAAAGACCGAGATCTGTGGAGAGCCATGAACGCCTACGCCAGCTGGCAGGGCACTTGATGATGATGATGATGATACTAGGCATCTAATGTTAGGCCCATTATTTCAGTGGCTGGGTGACAAATCAGGAATGATGATATGGCTGGAGTTACACCTGCTTTATTTTCACACGGAAATCTGTGATACCTATTACCAGAGACTGTAGGATCTGTTACCAGAAGTTGTAGGACCTATTACCAGAGGTTGTAGGACCTATAACCAGAGGCTGTAAGACTATTACCAGTTACTGTAGGACCTATTACCAGAGGCTGTAGGACCTATTAACAGAGACCAAGACTATTACCAGAGACTGTAGGACCTATTACCAGGGGCTGTAGGACCTATTACCAGAGACTGTAGGACCTATTACCAGGGGCTGTAGGGCCTGTTACCAGAGGCTGTAGGACCTATTACTAGAGACTAGGACCTATTACCAGAGGCTGTAGGACCTATTACCAGAGACTAGGACCTATTACCAGAGACTGTAGGACCTATTACCAGAGGCTGTAAGACCTATTACCAGAGACTAGGACCTATTACCAGGGGCTGTAGGACCTATTACCAGGGGCTGTAGGACCTACTATTTACCAGAGGATGAAGGTTTCAGTCGGGTCCAGAGCTACCTTGATTGCAAACAATCCCTCATCTGCTATGCTATGAATCAAAACCACAGATTTAATGAGCCAGAGAACTATCCACTGTGCCATCAAGGTTCACAGTAAACATAGCCAGAAGATTCATTGAACAGGTGGTTCCACAGCATTTCGGACAACAACGAGCTTGCTAGTAACAAACATGACAAAAATAAAGGTTCCATTTTACGTGCCTTGAAGTACATTGGGCATTTGTTGTTATCTGCATATTTCTTAAGACCAGTTGGCACTCAAGGTTTGATTTGGTCAGTACCACGAAGGCCACTTTTATTTCCCAATATATTTCCTGGTACTCATTGTAAGCTGGGTCGACCTGGGAGCTCAGGTCAATTGTTTTAATTAACCTAGATGTGAAATTGAACCCATGACCATCGGGCTATAAAGGTAAGCATGCCAGCCACTGCACCACCGTGGCTCCCGGTCTTGATATTAAATTAAATTAATGTTATTTATCCTTTGGAATCCTTCGGGTGAATTGTCTAGCTGTCAGGACGTCATGGTGACAATGGCATGATCGAGTCAGGTTCAATGCCAGCACTCAAATTGACTACAGGAGGGCAATTCAAATTTTTTTTTTCCAATTCAAATCAACTTTATTTTAAAAGGGTTACAAATTTGGCATACAATTGGTCTTACATTCAGCCCTTCCAATCACTAATCTTTCATTCATCAATAGTGCATGATACATTCACATAGGAAAATGCATTGTCAAATGAATGTTGTAAACATAAACAATGCATATAACAATGTTATGAGACACATCCCTCACCCACCCACACATACACCTCCCACCCACATACACCCCCACCCACCCACATACATCTCCATCCACCCACACACAACCTCCACACACACCTCACCCACCCACACATATCACCTACCCATACACGCACACACCCTCCATCCACCTGCACACATCCCCCACTCTCCCACATACCCCACCCACCCACACACACCCCACCCCAACACCCACCTTTCCCTATTAATGCACATCCCCGCACACACACACATCCCCTAGCCCACACACACCCACCCATATCCACACACCTCCAACCACCCAGCCAAACACTCATCCCCCAACCACACATCCCCGCACCGACACCCCCACCAATCAACACACCTTGTCCCACCCACTCACATACACATTTCCCACCCACCAACACCCACACACTTCCTACCATCCACCCAAACACGCCCACCCACACACACATCTCTCACCCACAAACATCCCCCACCCACCACACATCCCTTTGCCCACCCACAATTCTGGTCAGCTATTCCTCCGGCCAGCTAGTCAAAATTTTTTGGCATGTTATGAGAAGAAACAAATTGGAGAACTTGGTGACAACTAACAAGATTGAGGGGAAGAGAACAAGGGGAAGACAGAGAAGCAAACACCTGGATGGCTTGGCCACGTGGCATGGTCGAGAAAACACTGAGCTGATCCACAACTCTGGTGATCGAGTGAAATGGTGAAACATGACCGCCCACGCTTATTGCATGGCACATGATCGATGGATTCCTCCGTGCACTCAGGCCAACCAAATGTGAAGGTCCTAACAGTTGACAAACGCACAGCAAGTTCCTGCCATGGGTCATGGGGCTTTGTAAAAATTATTTTGAATTTTATGCCCCAAAACCCCTGTTGGGAAGAGCTTAAATACTGCATCATCTGACCGACTCTGTTCATGATCTCATTCATTGATGATAATTCCTAAAGAATAATCCTGATTTAAAAAATTCATCATTGTCAACATTTTACAACAGATTACAACTACTACATTTGCCATGGTTTGAACTTTTGTTTGTCTTGCTCCTAATGAAATTTATAGAGAAATTGAGCTCACAGTATGTATTTTATTTTGCTATAAACAGCAACAACTGGTACACAGTTTAGGGAATAGTAAGTTTCACAATTCCCTGACATACTGAGTTGAGTGTCCAAAATCAGCTGCGGACTATTTTAAGCAGATTTCTTTGCAATGATTTTGATGGAATAAGGTGTCGGCCATTCAGAAAGCATTGGCAAACAACTGGATTAATATTGCCTGGTAAATCACAAACAGCCAATAAATGATGAGATTGACTGCAACGTCCTGTAAAGGGCATGCAGCCAACCTTTAAGCTGTGTCTTGGAACTGGACTACTTTGGCCATACTATACATCACTGTGATTTGGAAGGAACAGTGGTGAAAGGCATGGAAGAAGAGGTTGGGGATGGCCAGCACCGAGATGGACAGAGGGCATTGCAGAAACCTTGGACAAGACAGGCACGAGGTGGGGGATCTGGCCAGAGGCTGAAAGACTTGTCAACGGCCATGATGACAGCCATGTTCTGCAATGGATCTACTACATGATGAGTTGTTTTTCAAACATATATGGTAATTAAGGGAATATTTTAAAATAAAACCAGTACAAGAATAAAACCACAAGTTGCATACCCCAAATACTGGCCTCCTGTTCTTTAGTGGGAGATGTAGCAATGGCTAGCATGCTTTCTGTTGGCCCAGTAGTCATGCATTTGAATCCCCAGCTAGGCAGAATGTTTTTAAAATGTTCCTGGACTTCTAGGTTGAATCAAATAGGCACCAGGAATTGTTCTGAGAAGTCAAGATGACTGGTCTGCTACTGACCACATCGCCCATCCAGAGTGCCAGTTTGTCCATACAACTGTGGAGCTAGTAGCATCAAACCAACACACCTCCAGGCATGGGAAAAACACACAAAACAAACACACAAAAACACATGACATAGCTGGAGGCTGGAGAATGACTGGTAAAGCTCCCTGAAGGAAACATCACCATATGACAGGGCAGGTACACAATTAAGCCAAGCCTTAACAAGTGTGCAACTCTGTCCAGACATGTAACACCACAAGGGTGAAATTAACACAATTGCAGCCATTCAACTTTTTCAAAGAAGCAGATATATGCATCTATATTTATGAAAGAAGAAGTATTAGATACAGTATAAAGGCCCCAAATACAACTAAATCGATATAGTCGATGGTTGAACGGGGCCATTCATCTCAGCTGAATTGAATCGGCATGGGAAGGGTTCTTTATTTTTACTATTGTTTTAAGTATTAAGCCTAATTAAACTGGTGATGGGGTTACGAATGCTGTTCACATTCCTACACACCACATTTGAAACACAGCTGCAGACAATCTGGAAGCAGACTGTCTTTCACTGATTTTGATGCAATGGTATGAGAGTCGGTCATTTAGACAGCAGTGGCAAACTACTGAATGTAAACTTACCAAGAAATCACAAACAGCCAAAAAAATGCTGGGGTTGACTGCAACGTCCTTACAGGATATGCATCTGACTTCTTCTTAAGTATTAAAAAGACTATGACACCAAGCCAACGCAAAATCGTTGTTAACATATTTGAGCTCTTTCATCAGATGACTGGGAAACAAGAGATCTCTAGACATTACAACATGAACCTAGATTCAAGTGCTAACTGCAAAATTTCAATGACTCGTTAACTCACCATGAGTCTCCATCATCATCTTCACTGTTATCACTGCTATCATCATCTTCATTTTCACTTTCATCATCGCTATCATCATTATCACTGCCCGCCTCTGCTGCTACCTTGTCAGCTTCAGCATCTATATTTTACAAAATATATTTAAATATTTTAGAAACAGGTTACTATTTGGGGAAATTGTTTTAAATTATAAACTACAAAAGACAATGTAGTTAGTAGTTTTATAGAAGTCATATACGGGAACATTTAAAATGACACCTCCAGTTCTGTCAATCAAAACAATAGAGTCCTATTTCATGCACCATTATTCAGACACCAGAAGCCTGCTTTAAACATAAATTATTTTATAGTAAACATGCTGGACACTCAGCAAAGAGCATTAACAGAAGAGGGGAGGCAGATGGTAGGGAAGAACAGGCAGTGAACTGTCTGCGCCTGAGATCCAACAGTTCATTTTTTAACTGCAGCAACTGTAATTTACATGATTGGAGCTGGAATTACCATAGTTGCTAGCACTAGACTTGCCCTCCAATAGATCCTCGCTAAATGGTGTCAAGTGTACGTATTCCAAATACTGGGCCTCGAAATAGTCCCGAATTGTGTTGTGTTTATTTTTTTTCGGCACTACCATGGAAAGAAAAACAAATGACCATGTCCTACAAGAAACAAATGAAAATCGTACACTGATTAGAGAAATTAGATGTAGACAGTCAACATTTTTTTGTCACGTTATGAGAAGAAATGAATTAGAGAACTTGGTGACAACTGGCAAGATTGAAGAAAGAGAACAAGAGGAAGGCAGAGATGTAAATACCTGGATGTCTTGGCCATGTATGGTCGAGATAAGAACACTGAGCTGATCCACGACTCTGGTGGATCAAGTGAGATGGCGAAACATGACCGCCCACGCTTATCGGCATGGCACATGATGAATGGACTACCTCCCCATGCCAGGAGTGGGTAAGTTGCACACTTGCTGCCTTCCTTGGATGTGGTTGCCATTTTTCCATCTCCCTCTCTGGAACTGAACCTTGATTCCCTGTTACCCATTACAAATACGCTAAGCACGGGAGTCACCAATGGCAACACTGTGCCCGGCAAAGAGCAACATTGATTGGTTTAAAATTGATAAAATTGATCTTTCCACGAGGGTCAGAGCTTCGTAAGCATGAATTAGAATCTGAGGAACCTCAACTGATTTAATGAGCCTTTGGTGATTTCACCATGAGACAGTGTGAACTTAGACATGCATGGCTTAATCTTTTGAGACAAGCATATGACAACTGCCGGCTTCCTGGCCTAGAGGTTAGCGACTTTTCTCCGTAATCTCGTATACTCTCGTAAGTAACATGACGACAGTGAGAATCAGCAGTGGTTCAAATTGCGTCGGTAACTTACGGGGTTTGTGAGCCGGCCGCTCAGAAAGCAATGGCAAACTACTGAGCATAATCTTGCCAAGAAATCAACATTCAGCTGAAAGATGCTGATGTTGACAGCGATGTCCTGTAAAGGATATACAAAAACATTTATATGACAACTGGTGGGATCAAGAATATATCTATTGCACCTAATGGGACTATTCATTTACATGCAAAGCAAGGAAGACATTGCTCAGCATATTCTATCCTGTTTTCAGGTGATACATGCAAACCACTGTATACCCACCGACAAACCACAAGCTGTACTGGGCAGAACTGACCAAAAAGCTATGCCAGCTTACTGTCTGCAGGCCCACGACTTGTTTCGACCTTTATTGAACTACCGTACAAAAATAATTCAATTGCCCGTTCACATCATGACATCAGCATTAAGCTTTGGTCGCATTCTTGAAATGACTGCCTCGCTAACTTGCGTCGGTGGGAAGGCCCGCTAATGGGTGTACTACACATAGTCATCTGAGACAACACCAGTCACGGGGTCGTAAGTTGTGAACCAGACCAGCCCTTACATTTAGTTTTAAATACATTGTGACCGAACAGGTCAATAATTGCAGTAGATATTCAAGGCCTGAAGAATGGCTTAGTTGTGCAAAATGAGCGAACATTTTGTGCTATTACTGTGTCAGGAAATAGTTTTAGACATTTACCCAATACTAAACAGTTTCAGAAACTTACTCTATGCCAAATAGTTTCAGGTACTTGCCCAATATAAAATAGTTTCAAACACTTGTTCTATACCAAATAGCTTCAGACACTTACCCAATATCAAATACAGTTTCAGACACTTTACCCAATACCAGTTTCAGACACTTACCCAATACAAAATAGTTGCAAGTACTTGCCCAATACCAAATAAATTTAATACACTTACCCAATACCAGTTTTTCTTCAATCAGTGGTTGAAACTTGAGGGCTTCAGGGTTTTCAGGCTCATACAACAAAACTGAAAGAATGTAAAAAACTGACATCAACTATTATAGAATTTCAGGCAGGTAATCTCACTGTGGTCTGCATGGCGAAAGAGCTTATGGACACGATTCGTATGCCTGCTTACCCATGTTCAAAACACAGCTGCGACCGATTTGGCAGCAGGCCGCATTGCTGTGGGTTTTAACGAGTTGGTATGGACGCCGGTCATTCAGAAAGCACTGATAAGCTACTTGAATATAAACTTGCCAAGACATCCAACAACAGCAGTAAATGCTGGTGTTGACAGCAATGTCCTGTAAAAAGGATATGCAAACAAAACAAATATACTATTTATTGAGGAGCTATGATGATTAGTGCACTGGCCTGCCAAGACAGTGGTCCAGGTTTAACCCCCAGCAGATGCAAGAAGGATGATTGTGTTCTGACCGGTACAGCTCTGCAGTCAACCCAGCCTCACAAACATGACTACCAGGCAATTTTCTGTGAAGGAAAAGTGACCAGAAAGGGACCCGGCCATCTCACCTCATACGTTGTGGCCTAGAAAACAATCTCACAGAGGGAGCCACAGTAGAGCAGTGTCTGGCATGTCTGCCTGCCTGCCAGTCTGGTGGGAGCCAGACATCTTGGGTCTAGCCTGCCTGCCAGTCTGGGGCTCCTATGTTTGAATCCCCATCGAGACATTGTTTTTAAACTGCCCTGGCATTCCAGAATGACCCAGCCTAACATGGTCAAGGCCGTCCTGTAGCAGACAGGGCCACTGAAGTGTGCAGTGTTGGGCCTTCACATATTCTAAGCCATGAGATACGTGGTGCAGGAGCCAGTTCCCTTCATCATTGTCTTTTCTTCCCTGACAATTCCCAGAAAATTACACAAATTGACTGGAATTTGTTTCTATGCGGCTGGGCCAACCCCTCAGCCTTACTGGTCGGAAGAAATAATCCTACATCTGCTGATGATTGGACTGGGACCACTACGTTGGCAGAAGTGCACTAAAGATGGCTGGTGTGATATCAGCCTCACTACCCTTGGTATACAAATATGAGGATAGCACCAAATATCTCATCGTATAAAAGGGGGACTTTACTCTCGTTGGTGTTTCTTCATATCCTGGGGTGTGACCAAGTCATGATAGCGTTAACCTTTAGAATATGTTAAGTTTCTTCTTTGTTCTGTTTTCCAGAACTTGTTTGTCTATACATTTTTCAATCCAGCTGATGTTTGTCATTTTTTCAGTAACACCACATCTCACAGTAGCACGGTGGCTAGACGCTTGCCTGTTGCTCCTGTGGCCATGCGTTGGAATCCACATTGGGATGGATTTGTTAAAAGTCACTTTGGGTCCCAGGTCTACCCCGCCTAAAATGTGGACCAAGAAATGTCTTGGAAAGTAAAAGTGGCATGGAGCCATCTACACAAAAAGTCTGATTTTTTAAATGTATGTTGCTATAAAAAGAAAATCCTAACCTGCACAGTTCGCGGCGACTGCACTAGCCAAGCGGCCTTAATTCCTCAGGCTCAAAGACCCCTCTGCCATACACCGCAAGGTATTATATTGGCAGTAAATAACAGTAATTGACAGCTGCTATAACTCAGAGCTTTTTTATTCCTATATAGCTTTATGAGGAAATAAAATAAGAGATAAATATTGAATATATGACACCACGAAAATGTAAAACTGCAGTTAAGGCAGCTCACAGAAGGGTTCTCCACCAATAATGATTTCAATTTTCAAGATTTTCGTACTGGTACAGAACAGGATCTGTGCAGAATCATGATTGTTCCAGTCAGTTGGCAAGGAATTTCACGATAATTATCTTCTTCTATTTTTGTCACTCCTGCTGCTGTTTCCTTTACCTTCCGCTTCCACTCACTCTTCTTTCTCTTCTTCGTCATCTTTTCCTTCTTTCTTCTTTGTCATGAGCTGTGTTGGGCTCACGTGATTACAGAGAGAAACACATGAGAGTGGTTTCCCCTGGCCCACTATTACAGCTAAGAGTATGTGATGGTGTCAAGGCTGAAGCTGGATGGGCTGTGAAAGTGGATCATTATTGCTCTGGACTCTGAAGGGGAATGCATCATGGACCCAGTATCTGAACACACTCATGAGGAACTGAGCATCTCGCCCATAGTTAGCTCTTTAGATAGTTAGAGTATAGGTAATGTGCTAATGTACTGAGACAGAGAAAGTATGGTGAAGTCAACAGAGACAACATTCATTAAGAAAATGTTAGTAATAGTAATGACCAAATAACAAAACAACATACTCATTTTACACAGCTTGCTAGCATTTTGGTAATCCTTCCTCATAAGACAATCCACAAACTGGAAAGCAAAAATAATAATTTCCTTCAAAGGCAAAACACACTAACCGTTCAAATAAAATTAAGTTTTGAAGTTGTAATGTATACTATATGTAGAAGCTACAATGTACATTACTTACTTAATCTATCAAAACACATTTCCAAATATGCTCCGTCCTCATCTTCAACAGCCAGCAATAAGTCCCAACACTAATGGTACCAGTAGCAGTCTGATTATGTGACTATCTGGCCTTTCCTCTGCCCAGATCCTCTGATAACTCTCCGCAGCACCATTATCTCCAGGTTGTGATGATCTATCTGTTCTTCCACACTATACACACATTCATAAAGGACCCCGAAGAAGTCTGCCTTACCATGCACCAATACCTCTGTGACGAAGACAACAGCACCATTTCCTTTTCTGTGTGCACATATATATTACTACTAAACTTATGTATATATACGTATTTAGAGGGATAACCAAAATTTGGCTACCGCCAAACCTAGGGTTTTGCCATGAGCTGACCTCACATACACTATTAGGCAGATGGCAAATATAGGGGCGGCCAGGTAACTATAGCTGGGAGGAAACTGTCTTGATTCTGCCTCATTAACATTGCTGAATCTGAAGGGGTCGGAAGCATATCAAAGAAGAGAGATTCTGAGTCAAACTGTAGGGGAAAAAAACGGAAAGTGTAGTGTGGCAAGAGTTAGCCACCAGTGCTCTAGTGAAATTATAAGTGCTTTATTCGAAGTAGCGCTGACTCGACAGAGGAAGTGTTTGTTCTTTAGCAGAACAGGATTTGTTGGAACCCTAATCGCTGATAGTAGCTACATCTGGCTACAACTACACCAACCAGCAACCCAGTAACACTGTACTAACCACCATTTTATGCTCCTTCATGGCTTACTTGCCATCATAGAATTGTGAAGATCTTTAACAATACCTAAACCCTGAACAGGGACAAATAGTAGTCACAACAGTGAAACATAGACCAAACTAATATCAAGGCCAACCAAGTACCCAGTGCAGAGAGCTGTGAAAATTGTCGTCGTCAGAGAAAAGGGAGAAACCCAATTTTGAGAACCATGCTGGCCAGCTGCGAGGACCTGGAGCCGAAGTTGAGTGACTGACAATCCATCTGTCACTCACATCCAAATATTAGAATACAGCCAGAGCTAAAGTGCAAATGCCAATGATTATAAACTATACAATTCTGAGTATCAACCTAAGAATAATAATAGAGACAACAAAAAGTATCTATAGCAAGTTAGGAAGCTGGGGCATTGTCTAAACCCCATATTAATGTTGGTGTTGCATCCTGTGGATCACACTCAGTGTTTCTTTAATAAATGCCTTTTGTATATGAACATTTTAAACCCAACGAATCTGTTGTAATATTTGTTAAAATTAGATGATAGAATTTATGTGATGGAATGAAAGATTGTAACTTTATATTTAGTCTGCCTATCTTCATGTTGTGAGACACAGTACAACTTGGGGCATCCTTTACTTCCCAGGCACACGTAGCATGACAACTAGATCTGTAATCTTTATCTAAAGTATTGCGTCAACCTTAACTTCTTAGCCTGGTCACTGTTAGAATACTAGATCACTTCTGGGGCCTGTAATTTCATACAGTCTAGATTCACGATCCATTTCGATCTTGTCTTCGGCAGTGAATAGTCTTTTTTTTCTGAAAGTCTACTTGTAGCTACTTTGGTGTGAGAAATCTATCAAATAGCTAGCGCTACGCTACAACCGTACCATGCGGTGCAGACCCAGCCAATCCAGGAAACACAGAAGAGTAACACTGTAACCTACCATGCATGTTGCTAGAGGTGACTTAGGCAGGTTGGCATCAAACTGGCTACCTCATCCTGTAGAAAACTTCAGTTGCAACAAGTCTACAAAGGACTTGGTGTGAATTAATTGAAGACTTCTATTGGAAAATGAAAGGCCGCAGAATAATACTAAGATGATGCATAATTTTACTGTTTCCTAGTCATCAGTTTCCATTAGTAGGTGGGTGGAGCCTAAGTTTGAAATCCGAGGCCAGATGTATTGCCTTCATTGTATCATCCATTTTTGCTAAGTTCACACTTGATACTGCCAAATCATTACTTTCTGGTCATCCTCTGGCTTTTTTATCCAAATCTTTTTTTTTTCCGGCTGTATGCTCTAATTGGTAGTTTATCATTTGCCATTCTCATAAGATGTCCAAACCACTTATTTTTAAGTTGTCTCAAATACGATGCATGATTTTATGGCCTATCATCTTTCAACACTTAGCTTTCCACTTATTTTCAGGTAACCCCAGCAGCTTTGCTCAAGCAATTCATGTCACATGTGAGTTTTCCCTAATAGGATGTTGACAGGACAAAAGTTAGAAGAAAGCAAACTGTTTATCATGTGTACCTCCATATCTCCATGGTGAAGCCATCTGCCACGTGCTAACTAGGCCAAGGGTTTGTTTTTGGACTCCATCATTCAGGGGCTGAATGGTCTCGAGGTATGGTGTCCGTCTCGAGTGCTGGGTTCAAGCCCCTGGTGAGGGCTGGGATTTTTTCATGTGGACTTCTAGTAACAAAATTTCCCCTGGTCTCTGGGTAGTGAGATTGGATGCCCATGTGTATTGTTGTGCATGTAAAAAATTTCTTAGCAGTTGGAAATTGAAAAAGAGTAACCTAATGGTGCTGTCTGGGCACAATTTTGAGTTAAAAATCTACCCAAAGTATTTCAATATCCTCACCAGTGCTACGGGGTTCATGCACTGAGCTGAAATTCTCTGGACTCAGACTTGTGTTAGGAGTAGAACAGAGCACTTATGGGTTACATCCGTGTGCCATGATGTTGATCTGTTGACTAAACTAAACTAAACTAAACTAAACTAAACTAAACTAAACTCCATTATTCAGTTCGCAAGTACAATTTCTTTAGAGATCCCTGGGAATCATCATCGGAGCTACGGAATGCATGCCCTGTGTGACACTTTTTCAGACGGCCAGCTGCCCTGTAGTCGAGGGACTGAGCCATATTTTTAAAAAACACTGGCTCAATGAAGTTTATCCTCCTGCCTTAACAGTTCCAAAGTCTTCATCACTTTCTAACTGCTCTGTACTACCTGTTGGCTCACCAGTAAGATTTTCTGCTTGTCTACTATCTTCGAATTCTTAAAAACAAATTCTTTTAAATTTATTCCTAAGTCTTTCATCATCATCATCTTTCACTTTTGCCGTCATGCATCGTTGGGAGAATAATTGGCACTCCAGCGCCCGATTGGTGGCATTGGATAGTGTCATTCCGTGTGATTGTACAATGTTTTTGATGTTGTCAATCTATTTTCTTCTTGGGCGTCCTCTTGGTCTCGTCACAGATGATCTTGGATGTAGGGCCAGTGATGGCAGTTGATGGTGTTGCATTGTATCGAGATGGCCAAACCATTTGATCTTCTGTCTTTCAATAAATGTGGCACAAGGTGTTGATCCCACTGTCTGTCTGATAACAAAATTTCTTATTTGGTCTTGGATTGTTAAGTTGGCAGCTCTCCTCAGGCATCTTACAGGTGTTGATTTTGTGAAAGTTTGATTTGGATAAAGTCCAAGTTTGAGATTGGCAGCATAGGGTTGATGTGAATATGCTGTTTATTATCTGTCGTTTTGCTGATATGGGTATATTTGGATTTTCAGTATGAGTGACAGTTGATATGTAAGTGCACTTGTTTTCTGACATCTGATTTCAATTCTAAGTCTTTACATTCTGCAATTGCAGCTTGCTTGTACCAGTTTTATGTCCATCTTCATCATTGTTATCCTCTATATGAATCTAACTGTCAAATTCTTCTCTCTTTGATTTTTATAGTCTTTAATTGCAGACGCAAAGCAGTAGCTGATTAGACTTAATCTCAGAAGACATCCAGGCCACTGTATGCGTTGTCTCTCTACTTTTTCAATGCAGGAAGTGATGCCAATGTAGGAGATGATGTCCATAAACATCAACAGCTACCAGTGAATAACAAATAGCGTACATTGGCACAAATATGCAATATAAATATGCATACTAGACAGTCTAGAGTCATAGCATGAACAAACTGTAGCGTATGTTTTGATAAACAACACTAGAGAGCAAGGGTGCTGGAGGATCATGGTTGCCCACACCAAGACACCTGAAGAGGAATAAACATACAACATGATACCTCCATTAGAAGCTCATTGGGAGCCCTCAGCTTTTCTTCCTCTTCTTCAGAGCTGTCAGAGTCATCATCATCATCATCATCATCATCGTCATCATCACTATCATCACTGTTTTTCTCATCTATGGTTTTCTCTCCGCTGCTTGTTCCACTCTCTGGAGCTGTTTCAACAATGCTGTGTTCACAAAACGCTTCTGCTTGTGCTGTGTCTCCACCAGCTATTTTTCTTGGCTCCAACAACAATTGTTCAGTGGCCTGCCAGGAAGTTTCAACAACAGCTTCCAGCCTGAAGACAGTTAATAATTTGTATACTGTTTTGGTTAGCTGATTCAGAGTCAAATAACAAGTAGATTAAAACCAAACAAAGAACACAATCACACAAACAAGTATTATAATGTACACTTCCATTCATTGAGCATTGAAATTGTGGAAGATATCACAAAACAAAACTAATAACACGATGACCCTATTATGGCGGTATATCCTCCTTCTGTCCAGTTGAGAGGTCACATCTGTATACTCATACTATGACACCATGTGGTTCATCAGCATGGTGATGCCACCTGCAGGACACTCTAAGCATTCTCAGCAACAATGCCATTACCTTACATGACCAGCACAGTGTTTCAAAACTTCTATTGCAATGCCAATGTTTTTATTTGAAGCCCCTCGTATGACGAGTCATCAAATACAAGTTGAGTTATGAAAATTAACCGTCTTATGTCACAGTCGTAGTTCATTTCTAGTGAACTCTTGGCTGGCTTTCCCAGGTCACACAGAACCTCACTGAGGCACTAAATGTGGCTGGTTGTCATATGTTCTCTCTTACCAGCATTTCAGTCTGGGCTAGGGTTTTTTCCTCTCAATTTCTAAATATTATCTGTGCAATGCTCTTTTGGTCTTTTCATTTTCTTTTCCTTGTGGTTGATCCAGGAAGTTTCATGTTGGACAATCTCGCTGATCTCGACACATGTCTAGTACTGGAGTGTACATGTTTTCACACTTATATATACACTAGGCTCAATGTTATAGATGGGTTCTAAGAATATCTTGAATACAGAAGAGAACAAATGCATCCATACGACAAGATCTGAATATTGAAGGTTGGCTACTAAAGACGATAAAACAGAGAAAATTGAAATAGTTTGGTCACTTGAAACGTCATGAAAGTTTGGAGAGAACAATAATGGAAAGGTATATGCCCGGGAAGAGAAGAAGAGGAAGGCCAAAGAGAAGAAATGGTGCAGGATATGGCAGATGATCTCCAGATGGGTGTATCGGACACTGGACATCTTGCTTGTGATCGAGAAGTTTTCCGGAAGGTTGTTATGGGAGCGAAGTTCTGCAAAGTACATGCTACTGAATGAATGAATGAATGAATGAATGAGGCAATCAGTAAAGTAAGTAAAGGTCTCTTTTACATGCCTCAAGATGCATTAGACATATGGTGCAGGATCCATATTTTCATAAACCAGTCGGCCCTCGGTGGCTGATGCAGTCAGTATCACACCCACCATTGGCAATAAGCACATGAGAAATGCTTGGTATCCAATACACCAGATGTAAGCATGACTGTCCCATGGCAGATCTGCGGTGTCAAGTGTTAGCCATCACATATTCTAGGCATAATGAGGTGAGGTGACAAACTCCCATTCTTACCATCTTGCCTGGTCAGACAATTCCCATATAATTTTGATAATTACCTGGTACTCGTTAGCCTAAAATATGTGACAGTCTAACACTTCACACCCCAACTGCTGTGTCTCCTATGGGACTACCTTTACCTTGATCCCTTTTATGAGGTTGGGTTGACACTGGACTTGTAGAGGTCGGGACAAAATCTTGCCGTGGCTTGGGACCAAATCCAGGCTAATGTCTTAGCAGGCAAGCACACTTACTGCTATGCCACCATAGCCACGAAAGTTGCAAATATGTATTACTTGGTAGAAAATGAGCTGCATATTATACCATTAATGCAGTACCACAGATTCTTTATGACAGAAACAAACTATTATAGTTAAAAATGTGTATTACTTAGCAGAAAATTAGCTGCATGTTATAACATTAATAGAGTACCACAGATTCTGTACGACAGAAACAGACTATTATACAGTTAAAAATGTTTATTACTTGGAAGAAAAGGAGCTACATGTTATACTATTAATACAGTACCACAGATTCTTTATGACTGAAACAGACTATTATACTTTATTATACAGTTAAAAATGTGTATTACTTGGTAGAAAATGAGCTGCATGTTATACCATTAATACAGTAGCACAGATTCTTTATGACAGAAACAGACTATTATAAAGTTACAAATGTGTATTACTTGGTAAGAAAATTAGCTGCATGTTATACCATTAATACAGTACCACAGATTCTTTATGACAGAAACAGACTATTATAGTTAAAAAGATACTATGTGTTTAAATACAGCATTTAAAACATAACCTACCGGAAGCCATCTACTTGTGCAGGCTGTTTTGTCAGTTCAGAATATCCTGCGAGTAAAATGTCAAATATATAAAAATTGTAGTGTGTACATGCATGGGTCTATGTATATAAATGGTGTGTATGTACACTCACTTCTCTATAAAGTCTATATATCTGTACAACACAGCGTGTGTGAAAGCATGATTGTCTGTGTGTAAAAGCATGATTGTCTGTGTGTATGTTTTCATGGTTGTACATGGACAAAGTTAAGGACCATGTATATGCCTTGAGATGTATTGGGTATATATTCATCATCATCATGTGCCATGCCGATAAGCGTTTCACTATCTCACACGATCACCAGAGTCATGGATCAGCTCAGTGGTTTTGTCTCGACCATACCATCAAGCTACCCAGGTATTTACTTCTCTGCCTTCCCCTTGATCTTGCCAGTTGTCACCAAGTTCACCAATTTATTTCGTCTCATAACGTGTCCAAAAAAATTGGACTATCTACATCTAATTTCTCTAATCAGTTTACGATTTTCATTTGTTTCTTGTAGGACTTGGTCATTGGTTTTTCTGTCTTCCATGGTATTCTTTGCATTTTCATCAGAAACCAAATTTCCACACCACTGGATGTTTTCCAGCTTGTCTGCTTATTATCCATGCTTCACATCAATACAAAAGTACAGGTTCTATGTAGCACCTCAACACTCGTTATCCTCGTTGCAAATTCCATATTTTTAATTGGTCAGTATGTTTTCCATCTTGCAAATGGCTACCTTAACCATGATGATTCTTGTTCTAATCTTTTCAGTATATATTACTAGCCCCAGTATATATTATATTAGTATACATTCCTAACCCCAAATTTTGATGGATAAATCTGTACTCCAGGGATCATGTGGTCAATATCAACCCTGGTCATCTTTTCCTTCCCAGGGCTTTTCCTGGCACCAATTTTAGGCGGGTCAGCCTGGAAGCCTCGGGAAATTTTTCAATATTTTTCCATTTACCTATGGACTTGTCCAGCATGCAATGAAGATAGTGAATTGTAATAATTTGATCACATCAGAAGTTATCACTTACCAGGGTTTGTTTCGGGATCACTGATATTTCTCTTGTTGTCAGAGGGCTAGGGACTGCCAATCCACTTGATCAACAAAAGGTTCAGTGCTAAATTTTAAAGGCAAACATAGATGCTGTTTGCACAAAGTTACAATTATGGCACTGTTTAACTTATTCTATACCATTAAAATAGTTAATTTGTAACTCTATGTTGTTTTATAAATATCCTGACAAGATTTAAACATCACTTCTTTGAGTGTCCAGCTCTCAAAGGTGTCAAACAATTGTTACTTCGACCTGAGCCAGACAAAAGGAACACTTTACATGGAACAACACAACAGCTGATGAACACTTGTATGTGCCACTACATAGAACAACACAACAGCTGATGAACACTTGTATGTGCCACTACATAGAACAACACAACAGCTGATGAACACTAGTATGTATCCCTACATAGAACAACACAACAGCTGATGAACACTTGTATGTATCCCTACATAAAACAACACAACAGCTGATGAACACTTGTATGTATCCCTACATAAAACAACACAATAGCTGATGAACACTTGTATGTATTACAACATGGAACAACACAACAGCTGATGAACACTTGTATGTATCCCTACATAGAACAACACAACAGCTGATGAACACTTGTATGTATCCCTACATAGAACAACACAACAGCTGATGAACACTTGTATGTATTACAACATGGAACAACACAACAGCTGATGAACACTTGCATGTATCCCTACATAGAACAACGCAACAGCTGATGAACACTTGTATGTATTACAACATGGAACAACACAACAGCTGATGAACACTTGTATGTATCCCTACATAGAAACACAACAGCTGATGAACACTTGTATGTATCCCTACATAGAACAACACAACAGCTGATGAACACTTGTATGTATCCCTACATAGAACAACACAACAGCTGATGAACACTTGTATGTATCCCTACATAGAACAACGCAACAGCTGATGAACACTTGTATGTATTACAACATGGAACAACACAACAGCTGATGAACACTTGTATGTATCCCTACATAGAACAACACAACAGCTGATGAACACTTGTATGTATCCCTACACAGAACAACACAACAGCTGATGAACACTTGTATGTATCCCTATATAGAACAACACAACAGCTGATGAACACTTGTATGTATCCCTACATAGAACAACACAACAGCTGATGAACACTTGTATGTATTACAAACATGGAACAACACAACAGCTGATGAACCTACTTGTATGGGTCACAACATGGAACAACACAATAGCTGATGACACTTGTATGGGTCACAACATGGAACAACACAACAGCTGATGAACACTTGTATGGGTCACAACATGGAACAACACAACAGCTGATGAACACTTGTATATGCCACTACATAGAACAACACAACAGCTGATGAACACTTGTATGGGTCACAACATGGAACAACACAACAGCTGATGAACACTTGTATGGGTTACAACATGGAACAACACAATAGCTGATGAACACATGTATGGGTCACAACATGGAACAACACAACAGCTGATGAACACTTGTATGTGTCACTACATAGAACAACACAACAGCTGATGAACACATGTGTCAGTCAGTCAGTCAGTTAGTCAGTCAGTCAGTCAGTCAGTCAGTTAGTTAGTTAGTCGCGGTTCCAACATCACAGCAATGGGTCATCCCCATTATGCTCCATTCCTGTGCCAGTGAATATCACATAAAATGTTCCTCATTGCCCCATGTGAAAAGTGGAAAAGACAAGGAGTCTCAACAAACTACAGCCCACTCAGACACACTGTGCATAATGCTGCTGCCAGAATGTCACCACAAAAGTCCTCTACGAAACATACAATTCATCCTTGATTGAAGTGGCAGTCACTTTCCCAACCAGATGATCACCTACAAAGTCTCAATGTTTCTAGATGTTGTTGTTCCTTTTCTAGATGTTTTCTAGCCAGCCATGCCATTTTTTCTCCGAAATGCAGTTCACGCAGCAAAACAACCTCGGACAGATGTAAAAACATTTCACTGTACATCATGCCATCACCAGAATTCCAACACAAAAGTCCTCCACGAAAATACAGTTCATCATCGATGGAAGCGGCAGTCACTAGAAAACCAGTAGCCACACATTTCTGCATAAGGCAAAAAAGCGGATCACTTCTGCGACACAACCAACCGCCTACATGTAGATATTTCTAGATGTTGTTGTTCCGTTTCTAGATGTTTTATAGCCAGCTACGCCATTTTTCGAACATGCAGTTCACGCCACAACACCTTGGACAGATGTAAAAAACATTTTACTGTACATAATGCCGTCACCAGAATGCCAAAACAACAGTCCTCCACGAAAACACAGTTCATCGTCAAAGGAAGCTCCAGTCAACCAGAAGACCAGCAGCCACACATTTCTGCATAAGGCACAAAATCCGGTCAATTCTGGGACATAGCCAGCCGCCATCGCTCTGAACATGCAGTTCACACTCCACAACCTCGGGCAGATTTAAAAGCATTTCACATGAAATTTGCAGCTCACAACGTCGCGCCACGCAGTCAACTCAGTAGCAGGGTGACGGAACCATAAACTACCAGTCCAACATGAGGAAAATGCGAATGCAAACGGTAGCCACGAGCATAAACACTCCAGAGGCCTTAAACGTTTCACTGCCTATCCTCCATGTTCGTGACCGGAAGTTTGTATCACGACATAGAACAACACGATACTGATGAACACTTGTATGTACCACTACATGGAACAATACAACAGCTGATGAATAAAAGCAATAACTGAAATTTCATAATAAAACATGCTCTATAGTTATACAAAGTGATATAAACATTGTGAAAATAAGTTTGCTAACCTAATATTCCAACAAATACATAATACTAAACATATTATAATTAGGTAAGAACGATTATAATCAACAATTACCTCTCTTCCTTACGACGAACTGCCTGCAGAGAGATTTGTTTGGTGGGGGTATTCATACGTCTGCTCATAGAAGAATCTGTTCTGGGTGGACAACAACCTATGCTACCTCGGGACCTTCAAAAAGCAAAAGGATACATTTAAGATATTCTACACAAAGTAACTTATTACGAGTAAATCAATTACTCCACTACGTGATCAAACACAATCAACCAGGTTCCATGAACGTTGGCTGCAACGGATCTCCAACACTCTATGTCTCTCACCTTTGTTATTCACATTCACAGACTGCTGTTAGTCCTTTTCCTGATGTTATAGGGGGACTGCGTGGTCTCGAGGCACAGTGTCCGCCTCAAGAGCTGGGGGTCCCGGGTTCATGCCCCGGTGAGGACCGGGATTTTTCACTTGGACTTCTAGTAATTTCCTCTGATCTCTGGGTAATGAGATCGGATGCCTGTGTGTATTTTTGCACACATAAAAAATCCCTTGGCAGTTGGAAATCGAAAAAGAGTAGCCTAATGGCGCTGCCCGGGCAAAATTTTGAATTTAAAATCTACCCAAAGTATTTCAGGATCCTCGCCGGTGCTACGGAGTTTGTGCACTGAGCTGAGTTTCTCCAAACTCAGGCTTGAGTTAGGAGGAGAACAGAGCACTTATGGGTTACACCCGTGCGCAGTGATGTTGATCCATCGACTAAACTAAACTAAACCTGATGTTATCTTCCCACTTGTATCGCTGCCAACCTCTTGCTCATCTGCCTCCAATTCTTCCTTCTAGGATGGATTTTACAAGAGTTCTGTCTTTTAATGTGGCCAAAAATATTTCTTTAATCAACTCTTTTTACATTCCCAGCCTCTCTAAAACCTCTGTATTTGACCGTTTTTTGTTTCTATGAAATGTGATTTATTCTTCTGTACATCTACCTCTCTGGGGCTTCAATTTAACTTTCCAACTGCTTGTTCATTGGCCAGGTTTCTGCACCATCTTGTGTTGAACTTTCTAAATGTATTTTTGTCAAGGAAAACTTCCTACATGCAACAGCTAGAACAATATATTTCACTTCAATAAACTCCAAGCCTTCGTAGCCTTTCCTATCTCAGGCAGCTCTGTCCAGGTCCTCCCATATTATTCATTTCTCTCTCTAATTCTCTTCTCCAAATGTTTTTATGTCTTCCTCTATTCCGTTTTCCCTGTGAGTTCCAGACAAAGAACTTTCTATTTATATGATCCTCAGACTTTCTCAACGTATGTCTTATCCAGTGCCATCATCTTTTCTTCACTTCTTAATTCGCTGGTATTTCAAAACACAGTTTTCCCATTGTGAATTTGAATATTACAAACACAAACAATATATTGCACAATTTATTTCCTGGCATATTTTGCTGTATCTCATAAGGTACATACTACAGAAAAACAGTTTAACATAATGAAGTAGCGCAATGAATCCTTTGAAACAAACCTACCATGGTGGCATTGAAGCATATGACAATGTGTTTTGTTTATTTCATTTGAAAAGATTTTTCGCACAACTTCATTTTATGTTAAACCTTTTTTGGGTGTAACATACACCTGACGAAATACAGCAAAATATGCAATCAATAAATTGTGCTACATATTGTTTGTGTCTTGGTTATTCAAATTTACAGATATTTATTTAGTTCTCTTCATTAGCTCCAGATTGATGATTCTATCACACCAGTTTAGTCCTTCTATTCTGTCCACACACCAGTCAATAAATGTTTGTAATTTATTTGTAATCATTTTAGTTGTTCTCCACGTTTCGGACGCATACAGTATCGATTATCGAGTATCGATTTAATGTTAGAATTAAATGTAATTAACAATCCAATAAGTACGACAAAATGAAGCAAATAATTGTATCTGCAGACTGGAAAAACACAAATTCTAATAACTGATCCTATGACAGCTTGTTCTGATTTGACCCCCTCCCCTCTACCACCTCTTCAAAAACATATTGTGATCTCTTAAAACTATGACCATTACTGTGACCCTACATAAATACAGCATGACCCCTCTGGGGATTCATGATTGTTCATGTTGAGAAGTATATGTAATGTGGAGTCACTGATCACTTAATCAATACAGTGACTTGGATACTTCATGAATTCCCGAGACTGTTGTGCTTGCCTCCCGTTTCTACAGACCATGATTGTAGATTCCAGCAGGTTAATCATGAAGACACAGATACCTTACATGGGTCATTATCAGAGGTAGGAATAACTAAACATAATTCAGAAGCCAGCCTCATTTTCTTAGAAAACAGCATTTTTTTTTATTTGGTAATACAGGCTTTAAAAAATCTATTGAAAATTCAGCAGTTAGGTAAAAAAATGTGAGGTGCCATAGCAAACGGAATGCCTGTATTTTTCTACCCCTGAAAAACACACAGATAAGAAGGTGACTTCCTAACACTATGACATCTTGCATAAAACTTACATATAAGTACATATATTAAGTACACATATACATAGATAGAAAAATGGACTGACAGATAGGAAAACAGACAGAAAGTCAAACAAACAGACAGCCGTACGGATGGATGGGCAGACGGACGGACAGACGGGCGGATGGATGGACAGACAGACAGACAGCCAGGAATGAACAGCTCTTATGACACACTATCTTACCATGGTCTGGCACCTGTAGCTGAAGAGGGACGGCTGTAGTTTGGACTGTCCCAAGAAGTTTTAGATTGTTCACTATCTGAAAAATAAACAAGAAATCGTTCCAACTATTAACTGGAAAATGAACTCACTTTCATTTCTAATACTTTACTGTATAGTATTCTACTTGTTAAAAGTTGGATGGCATAAAGAGGAGGCCTTATGACCACTATACTGGCAATACTTTAAAACTAATAAAACCAACCCACAACAGAATATTTAGATCTGTTGATCAGAATGTGGATATACATATACATACAATGAGTCATATGAATACATCAGTACTGTAGAGACAGACACTGCACTCCTGTCCCACACACATAATGAGATGCTGGATAAACTAATCAGATGCCGGATAAACTAATCAGACTCCATGAAAGATCACAACAATTAGGTCTAAAATGTACAGAAGAAAGACAAAGATACTAAGATTAAACCAAGCAAATAACGCAATCACCCTTCATTAAATCTCACTTAAAGAGGTGGAATAATACACCTATATGGGAAGCAAGGTAAACAACAATATGGGAACAGGCAGAGGTGTTCAAAAAATAATACAAAAGGCAAGAAGAGCTTTTATAACAGTAGAAAATGTGTGGAAGTTAGCACTAAACTTAGAATTTCTAACTCCTTCTCTTTTAAATCAGTACAATTGTGTCAATCAGAAAACATGGAAAACAACACATAGAACTCTTTTACTAAGAAACTACAAACATTCCCTAACTGGTGTCTGCACAGAATAATTGGAATAAAATGGTATGACAGAATCACCAATGTAGAACTCATGGAGAGAACTGGTGGGAATAAAATGGTACGACAGAATCACCAATGTAGAACTCATGGAGAGAACTGGTGGGAATAAAATGGTATGACAGAATCACCAATGTAGAGCTCATGGAGAGAACTAAATAAATTCTAGTGAACCAAGAAGTGAGGGAAATATGCTGGTACTTTATAGGACACACTGAAAAATCCTCCAGACAATATAACTAGACGCTCACTTGTCTGTAACCAACAAGGAAAATAAAATAGACCTAAAAACACATGGAGAAGAGAATTACAGATAGAGATGAATAATACCGGGAGGAGATGAAGGCAGCTATAGGAGATATCAAAAGACAGGACAGCTTGGTGTAGTTTGGTTGAGTGCCTATGCTCCAATGGAGGATGCAGGACAGAATAAAACTATTGAGGTCAGGCACACAGAGAGTATAATCACTATTGCAGTGCTGTACAGTCACTTTTAAAAAAAGTCGCTTAAAAGCCGACAAGGTCGATTTCATTACACTGGGTTCTTATCCCATATGGCTCAGTCTCTTTCCACAGCGCGGAAAGCGTCGCACAAAGCATGAACTCCCTAGCTCCAGCGATGACCCTCAGGAATCTCTGAAAAACTGCACTCGTGAACAGAAGGATGCAGCCTGGAATCGAACCCACAACCTTCAGAGCCTGAGGCAAACGGCTTGACCACTCCACCACGGAGACTCCCGCATGTATGGTCATGACAATAGAACACCATATCTCCAATATGCCAAATGGCATGGAACTGGGTCTTTCACCTTTGAATCTATTACACACACAAATAACTGTGTATTGAATCAGTTAATGTGAATTAGATTGTGTAAAAGTTAAGCAATTATAGTAATTAACTCTTTAATGTACACAGACAGACACACAGGCAAATAAGACAGGCAGGCAGGCAGGCAGGCAAACAGACAGACAGACAGACAGACAGACAGAAAGACAGACAGACACACAATGGGAGCTGCAGTAATACAGTGGCTATCATGCTTGCCTGCTGGTCCGGTGATCATGTGTCCACATTTCCATCAAGGCAGCGATTTCATGAACATTGACCTGGCTGCCAGGTGGATGCCAGTCTGATGTGGGTACCAGCAACTACAGACAGCCAGCCTGATGTTGTCCACATCACCCATCTCCTCAAGTGCAGATTGGTATAAAAATATGCAGCTAACGCCGCACACCCAATACCCCTCATGGTGTGAAAAAGAGCCCTTTACATTTTATTACTTACTACAGCAGATCGAACTCTAGTTGAATGTTCTTTGAAGATAAATGCACTGAAAGCTAAGATATATCGGTAATTACTGGTAAAATATAATATAAAATATACCAAAATGTAAAATATAAAATATGCCAAACTATAAAATTACCTTCTCCATCTATTATCTCTAGACAACCAGTCATCTTGGACAGTTTTCTTGAAGAGGTGGTTAAATCTGGCCTGAAGATATTATTTAAACTGTTTAATGCAAATTCATAAATTATGTTCATTTACGTGGACTCATTCTGTACCAGACAACAAACCATATGTTGATCAGATAACCCATATATGACTAAAACATTACATTGAAGTTTGTTGACAATGAAGCACCTTAAACCCACAGAGCCATCCATCTTCCTTTGCCAATCTCCCAGCCTCTTCATTTCCACATACACTGCCATATGACAGGATCCGTTGTATTACAGCCCTTTTGGATTTCTGACAGTCCATGAAATGTTGCTCTAAGGTCTGCTAGTTTTGCACTGTTTTTTCTCTTCAGCATTGAGACAACTGGTGGTGGATGGAGTGTGAGAGCAGCCGACAGATTGTTATTGGTTATGGTCTGCACTCTGCGGCAATATGCAGATGATCTCATCAGTAGAAACAATGGTTTTGGCCACCGACTAGTACAGTCACTGCCCAGAAGGAAAGAAATGGCAAACTACCTTCTGCAAAACTTGCCAAGAAACCATAATAACCATGAAAGATTTTTTGTCACTAGAAACGTCACGAAAGTTTGGAGAGAACAATGATGGAGGGGTATATGCCTGGGAAGAGAGGAAGAAGAAGGCCAAAGAGAAGATGGGTGCAGGATGTGGCGGATGATCTCCAGATGGGTGTATTAGATGCAGGACATCTTGCTTATGATCGAGAGGTTTTCCGGAAGGTTGTTATGGGAGTGAGGTTCTGCAAAGGACATACTACTGAATGAATGAATTAATGAATGAGTTGAGACAATTAGACATCACTGTTTTTGCTCTTCTGCATTGAGACACCTAGACATCACTGTTTTTGCTCTTCAGCATTGAGACAACTAGATGTCACTGTTTTTGCTCTTCAGCATTGAGACAACTAGACATCACTGTTTTTGCTCTTCTGTATTGAGACACCTAGACATCACTGTTTTTGCTCTTCAGCATTGAGACAACTAGACATCACTGTTTTTGCTCTTCAGCATTGAGACAACTAGACGTCACTGTTTTTGCTCTTCAGTTTTGAGACAACTAGATTCACTGTTTTCACGAGGATAAGAGCACTCGCACTTAAACTTCTAGTGCACTGATGTTGAGGTAAGGGGTTCAACCCCTTCACCAGTATTAAGTCTGACTTAAATTATGACTTCTCATTCAGAAAGCAATGGCAAACTACTGAATATAAAATTGCCAAGAAAATCAAGCTGGGGTTGATCACAATATCATGCCACGGACATGCAACATTTTAAATTGAGACAACCGACTTCACATCTGAGAACAGCACTGTTATTTCCCTTTATCCTTCTCTGTCAACAGCATTTCTGATGCAGTTTTCAAGGTCTTAACTTCTGCTCTGAAGTTACTTGAGAATATTCAGTTGCCATTGACTGTTATTTCCTTGCTCCATTTGTTAGATTCTGGAGAATTCTTCCACTTCTAGTTTCTGTTGAGTCTTTTTTAGTCAAATATTATTAACTCTCAGTCCCAAACAACGCATGGTGTGTGCTGGTTTTGTACCAGTAAAGCTCAAACATTGTGTAATATATTCTCTTAAATTTTACATTTCGTTAGAAAAAACTAAAGAACTAAAGAATCTGGCTTCTCCTGTGACCTCTCCCACTGTATTTAGCCTCTTTGAAAGTCATGGATGTATGATTTTTCATTGTGGTTATTTCCCCTTTGGGTATTTGCTTCAAAACCTTTTGTGACTGAAAGAGTTAAAAGAGTTCAGTACATCAGAACATACAAAAAGTGAAGAAATTAAGTCAATAACAGAACATACAAAAGGTGAAGAAATTAACAGAGTCCACTATAACAGAACATGTTTAAGAGAGGTCACTATATAGAACATACATAGGTGTAAGAGTTAAGAGGATCCACTAGAATAAATAAATACCATTCAAGTTCAGAAATCCCAGTTTTATTCTTTAGTGATTGCAAAATGGTTCATTGCCATTTTTAAAACTTTTTTTATAGTTGCATATCCTTTTACAGGACGTTACAGTCAACACCAGCATTTTACTGCTGTTGTTGATGTCTTGGCAAGTTTTTACGTTCAGTAGTTTGCCATTGCTTTCTGAATGACCGGCTCCCATACCAACACGTTAAAACCAGCGAGACACGGACTGCTGCCAAATCGGTCACCGCAGTCCTCTTTAAACAATAATCACCTTCAAATTAATATCCTGTGAGCGTAAACCCGTGGGCTGCCGCTATTTGAGGCTGACTCAGTTGCAGGATTATTAATCTGAGCCAGGGATGGACCCTAATATAACTTCCCCTTGAGGTTGAAAGGAGCAGGGGTAATGGTATAATTGAATCAAATGGTTCATGATTTACATCTGTATGACGCCACAGGAAAGATGCATGTTCTCACAAATGATACTTCACTTTGTGAGCTGGTGATTGATATGCTCTTAATATTGATTCACCTCGGTGTTGCTATGGCCAATCCAATCTACATCTGACTTCTTGTGAACATTCCTCAATGTTGCTGATTATGGAGCCAAGACATTCAAAGTTTGTGACATTTTTACTTTCTTCATAATGAAGACACAAACAATAGATTGCACGATTTATTGCCTGCCATATTTCGCTGCGTCTCGTCAGGTACATACTGCAGAACTTACACAACATAAACTAAAACAACTAGATAAATCTTTCAAGCTGAAATATACACATGTTCGCACAATAATTTCAATTGTCTACCACTGTAATTTTAAACTGCCTATCATGTCTTTCTGTTTGCACAAATAAGCGAAATATGCCAGGTAAATAAATCGTGCAATCTATTGTTTGTGTCTTCATTATTCAAATTCACTACGGGAAAACATTGTTTTGAATGCCTTCATAGTTGATTTTTGGTTGATATGCAGTTTTGTCTGTGTGGAACCATTACCTCCTATGGACAACAATTCCTTTCAAATTAATATTGGAAATGTGGCTGATTCTGTCATAGGATTATTAATCTGAGGCTGGGATGAGCCCTCACTATAACTTCTTTTTTGAGGTTTGTATGTGGACATGTTTTTTTAATTTCAGAAAACAATTTTGATCATTATTGTTTCTTTTGACAGTAACTAGCGCATGCAAATAGACACTAAAGTATCAAGCAGTACTTGCCTTTGCTTATAATAGGAATTAGATGAATTTAAGTCTTTTCTGTGTACTAAATAAACCTTTGTACTGCTGGGCTCCATTGCTGAAACTACTGTTTAAACTCAGTCAACTGTTCCAAAGCAGCCAAATGTGTACAGTTATTTTCTGTGAATGATGCAATTCAAATGATTAAATATGAGAAAATAAACACATCACATATGCTTTTATATTCATTTTATGGTCTTATATTAGGACTACATTTATTTGTCAGATGGTCAGAAGCAGAACAGTTTTGATTATTATTTGCTGCAGATAATTTTTTTTGTGTGCACACATCTTTAGGGATACACAAAGTGGAGAGTGGAAAAGAAGAAGCGACAAAGGCATTTATGATCTGTTTTAAGTCCCCGCTAATCACTGGTATCATGAAGGCTAATATACTGCAATGGCTGGGGCATATAGAAAGAATGGAAGATAATAGGGAAACAAAACTCGCTTACACTCAAGAAATAAATTACCGTAGACCCCGAGGTAGACCAAGAAGACGGTGGAGAGATAATATATACATACAGACCTACAAGCACTTGGAATCAGCGACTGGCAAGAGAAGGTCAACCAGAGAGACGAATGGAGATGGCTTGTATCTGCAGCAAAGAACCTCAATGGCTCGGAACGCTGAAGAAGAAGAAGAAGACATCTTTAGATCTTGATTGTGGTCTAACTCTTTGCCTTTCTCCCTATGAAAACTTGTCATACAAACCTTGTTTAGGAATGTGGTTGTCATTCATTCTTCTTATGTCTTATTTCTCTAAAATTGAGTGTTACCAGAATAGATGAAAGTTTGGGAGGCTTCAGTGATTCCATGTTTGTTATTTTGTCCCTCCATTTGATATTCATTATTTTTTTTAATTATTGCTGACAAGAGTCATTCTGACATCATTAATATCATTATCACAATCATTATGTATCACATCGGTGTCATCACAGTGCATCAGAAATAGTTTCAATTCTTTGCCATTTCCCTTGCCTCATACATTTCCATGCCCAGATTGTACTTAATATTCTGTGTCCACAATTGTATTGGTTAGTCTATGACTCATCTCCTAGAAGACTTCTATTACTATTCTCTTTCCACATTGCACAATACCGCTTCTAGAAGAGCCTCCTTTCCTAATATAATAACACAATAATGTAATATAATAAAAAATTTCTTTGATGTGTATTTTCTTGTTCTTTTTTTCCCCGCATATCCTATTACAGGACATCACTGTCAACACCAGCATTTTACCACTGATGTTGATTTCTTGGCAAGATTACGCTCAGTGGTTCGACACTGCTTTCTGAGCAGCCGGTTCACATATCCCATAAGTAACAGGCGCAGCAAGAACCGCTACCGATTCTCATGCAGCCGCGTTTGCTCACGTGGATAAATGGGATTACGGAGAAAGTCGCTAACTCCTAAGCCAGGGAGACCGGCATTTTCTTGTTCTAAGATCACATTATATGGAGGAAATACCAAAAACAATATACAATATTAAAAACAAATTAAAATCTAGTTATTAATAAACTGTCTCTACTTTCTTAATGCATGTTGGTGATCGTGGCCTAGGGGGTGTGAACGCAGTTTCCCAATCCTGACATACTATGGTTCGAAGCCAGCCGAAGGCGATTTGGAAGCAGACTGCTTTGTGTTGATATTCATAATAGTTAGTATAAACGTCGGCCCTTCAGAAAGCAATGGCAAACTCCTGAACACCATTAAAAACAGCCCACAAAAAAAAAATTGTTGCGGATCCCTTACGGGAGGTTGCAGTCAACACCAGCATTTTTCAGCTGATGTTGATGTACTAGGCAAGTGTTACGTTCAGTAGTTTGCCATTGCTTTCTGACCGACCGGCTCCCATACAAGCACGTTATTATTCATTATAACAGAACGCGACACGGTCTGCTGCACACATCGGTCCCAGCTGAGCTTCGAACGCCTGGTACCAGGCTCACGAACCGCGTTCGCAAGCCACCTTTAGTTTTAGCCACGGAGGAGCCCGCGTAGCCCACAAACAGTCAAAAAATAATGTGCTGCCCTGTAAAAGGAAAAGGGCATGCTTTTAACTTAAATGCATGTTATTATAATAATGTTTCATTATTAAAATATTAAACTAATATATTATTATTATAAATTATATTATAATATTAGTATTAGTAATACATTATTAGTAAATATTATTACAAAATAATACAAGTTACAAGACAAAAATGAATGTCATAAACTCAAAAAAGGCAAGTTATTTTAACATTCATATTCCTCACAACATTTGATTATCAATATCATTAACAATTGTATTTATGTACTTAAATTTCCAGTATATTTTTAACCTTACAACAGAAATGTTCTAAACGTCTGCTACTAAGGATTACTTATTTATCGCAAAATTGTTTAGAAGCCGTTAGTTGTTAAATTTCCGACGCCATATTGTTTACAGTAGTTACAAGGAAAAAATTTTAAAAGTCTATTGATACAGTTGCCGTGCAGGTATCACGTGGCAGAGAATCGAAGTCGTCATCATCATCATCATCATCAAACGCCCTGCCAGCTGGCGTTGGCGTTCATGGCTCTCCACAGATCTCGGTCTTTGGTGTTCTGGATCAACTATGCTGATGATATTCCTCCATGCCACCGTCTCAATCCATCCAGCATCATTTCTCTTGGTCTGCCTCTGCCTCTCTTCCCCTCGATCTTTCCAGTTGTCACGATGTTCTTCAATCACCAATGTCTCTCTTCTCATCACATGACCAAAGGAAGATGTTTGTCTCTTTCTTATTGTTGTATATAATGTTCTAGTGCCATTAACCTCTTTCAGGCAGTCGTTGTTAGTTACTTTGACAGTCCAAGTAATTCGCAACATTCGTCTCAGCAACCACATTTCTGTCGCTTCCAATCTTTTCCTAATTTGTTCATTTACATTCCAAGATTCACAGCAAAACAGGTTCTATATAGCACTTTAGCACTTTCTTTCTTACAGTCAATGATAGTGACCTATTGCATAAAATATTATTCATTTTCTTAAATGCAACCTTCGTTTTCCCTATTCTGCTCTTAATCTCTGTTGTGCATCTTCCATTTCTTGTTATAAATGTCCCATTCAATCAATCAGGTGCCGTCTCCACAATGAAGGTTGGCTGCAATGGATCTCCAACACAGACTATCTCTCGCCCTGACTGTACATTCTGTCAGGCTGATTTTCGTCCATCTCTTGATGTTATCTTTCCACTTGTATCGTTGTCTACCTCTTGCTCGCTTGCCCTCAACCTTGCCCTCCAGTATGGTTTTTATAAGCGTATCATGTCTTTTAACGTGGCCGAAATATTTCACTTGCCTCCCCTTTATGTCTTTCATCAACTCTCTCTCTCTTCACTCCCAGTTTTTCTAGAACCTCTGCATTTGATTGTTTTCGTTTCCATGAAATATGACATATTCATCTTTACATTATAAGACTTTCCAGTATGACAGTACAGGGCAAGATGTGGTGAGTAAAATAAGGTGCGACAAGCGCAGAAAGTTTCTGGGCAGGAAAAAAGGCTGGGAATTTTGAGGTGGAGAAGGCCTGGATGGATAAGTGTAGCGCTGTAAGGAAATGGCACAACGCCAAGAAGAACAGAATAGCCCATCCCAGTCCCTGCATGCATTTAGAAAGAGAGATGCACACAAAAGTAAGCTATTTAAAAAAAAACTGGTTAAGGTATTAACAAGTGAAAAATGGGCAGAGGTATGTCAAAGAGTAAGCACAGACAAGTCACTGAAATTGTTCTGGCAAGTACATAAAAGCATGAGTGGGGTAGTCAAAACTAGGAGAATTTCTGACTTCCAAGGTGCCGACCTCATCTGGCAGAGGACTGGCGAGAACAAGGGCAAAGCCCTCTTCAAACGCTGTCTAGAGCAGAGCAACCAGACAGACATGAGAGGCCGAAATCTTGCCAAGGAGGTCACTTCAGACAGGTGTAAGGCCCAGAACATTTCGGATGAAGACACAGTGACAGTGAAAAAAATCAAGGCTGTGCTTCGACGATCAAAAAACAGCGCTCCAGGGCCAGATGGCATAAGATACAACGACATCAATAGGTGTACCGACAACGAGCTAGAGAAACTAGCAGACATGTACAACAACAGTATAGGGAGTGCTAGCATCAAGGAGGAGTGTTTACACAGCTATCTGATTCCCTTGCCGAAGCCTGGCAAAGATCACACAAAAATTCAGGGATATCGAGTAATAACCATGCAGAATACAATAGGCAAGCTGCTGGAGAAGTTAATTCCCAGAAAAATATCAAGCCAGCTAGAGAAGCAAGGTGTTTTCCCACCTACCGTGGGAGGGTACCGTCCCAAAAGAGAAACCTGGACCAATGCAACAGATTTTGCCCATCATGTTTATGAAGGTTTTCACTCAGGCATTGAAACCTTTGCTGCAGCGATTGATCTTGAGGACGCATACAACAGAGTAGCATTGGATTTTTTTAATGCTTCAGCTTCTTGAACTCAAGATAAGTCCGTTCCTCCTTAGTTGGATAGCTGCAGCCCTCTTCCAACGGAAAGTAGTTTTTAGATGTGGCAGTTGGACTTCGGAACCAACAATAATATATTCTGGCCTACCACAGGGATCACCATTATCTCCGGTGCTGTTCAACGCCTACACTGTGAGAATCACCAGCGAGCAGATCACTGGACCAGGGAGGACATTGGCATATGCCGACGATGTTTTAGTGTATCGTCAGGGTAAGGATAGAGATCAGGTTGCTGTGGAACTGCAAACCGAACTCAATCGCATAAGTACTTGGTGTGCTGAAACTGGGGCAATGGTCAACCCAACAAAGGCAACAGTGACATGGTTCTCTTTGAATAATCATATTGTCAACACTCCAACACCAACTGTTAATCTGTGTTCAGAGACTGTGGAAAGAACGCAGGCAATGAATTACCCGGGGATACGGTTTGATCGAAGCCTTGCTTATAATGAGCACATAGACAATGTGATAACAAAGGCCAAGCGGGGTTTGGCTGCGATGCGGGTGATGGCGGCAGCAAACTGTGAGCAGCGCCATCTATGCCTCCTATACGAGGGGCTGGTCATGTCTGTTTTTGAATATGCGATGGCGATCCTGACTCTCAGCCGTAAACAGATAGAAAGGATGGAAAGGATACAAAACGAAGCTATGTGCATTATTCTTGGATGTACAAGAGATACAGCATGCAGGGCGATGAGCTACCTTCTTGATTTTCCAACAATTGAAGACAGACTACAAATTTGCAGAGCACGTGCCTACCTCAGAGATAACGCAAACACACAACATCCACTGCATAGTGAAATTAGGAAGCTGAAGGGCAGCAGGTTAAAATGAGGAAGGTCGTGGATGGGTCAAGCCGAAGACACTTTTCAACAGGTGTGTTCACTAGAGGACTTAGAACCTGGCGAGGAGTGGGTACAAGTGCCAACAGATTTCTGTACGTCCTTTTCAGTTTGCATCCAGCAAGGCATAAAATGCAGACAAGAAAATCCGGCTGCCGTGGAGGCGGAAGTACAAGTGTTGATTTTCGAGAATTCGTTAGACGGTGATGCTGTCATTTACACAGATGGGTCGGTCGTCCAACATGTGAGAAGCTCATGGGCCTTCACGGCGCGGGCCGGAGGGAGAATTGTGAAGGAACACTCTGGTGCTTTTATTGAGACCACAAGTAGCCTGACTATGGAAGTCATGGCAGTAAGTAAAGCAATAAAATGGCTGGAGACACAGACATTCACTGGGGCATGTTTCCTTAGCGACTCAATGAGCATGCTCAAGAGGAAAGAAACGGGATGGACCCTAAGAGAGTGGTTGCTGTCTCTGGAGCGGTCTCCGCTGACAAAGATTAGTTTCATCTTCGTGCCCGGGCATACGGCAGTACAAGTAAATGAGTGGGCTGACAAGCTTGCAGGTAAGGCTAATGTGGAGAGCGTCGCGCCATGGACCAGGCTGACATTCCGAATGATCTACGACAAGGGTGGGCAAACTTTTTATGTGTAGTCCCACATTGACAAATGTCAAGCTATTGTGGGGCCGCATATATAGCATGTCCACTTTGTTTACAACAACCTATCACTATAAGTAATTATGAATTATTTATAGGTTACTAAACAGTATAAATAACTAATTATTGCAATTTTAATTTACTTACACATTTATACATTATATTTTACAATATTGACAAAACGTTTACTAATTTGTTAACAAGATTTTAAAATTTTTTAATGTAATAATATTTTTTTTAAATTATCTATCAATGGCTTTAATTCAGACACAGCCCGACTACATTGTCACTACAATTGTTGATTTCTAATGAGATGTGTGTAACTGCTTGCAATTTTTGACAATATTGAAATTCGCATGATAGCATGCAAGTTGCAGTCCGACAATAAAGACATATTCTTAGATTTGTTGATCTTCAATTAAGAAAATGCTTGTTCGCAAATGTATGTTGATCCAAACAATGATAAAAGTTTAGCTGCAAAGTTTTTCCAGTTGGGAAATGATTCTTCTGATAAATATCCATATAAATCCAGCAAACCATCTGACTTGAATTTCGCTTTCAGGTCATTAACTGCTTGTAAGTCAAGCAGCTCCAACTGTATGTCCACTGTGGCTGTATCAGCTTCTGCACTAAAAGGGGAACTGAGAATATTGAACTGTGCCTCTAAGTTCTTGAAATCTTGGAATCTCCATCCAAATTCTTCAGCCAATGCATCTAATTGGGCTTTGTACTTTTCAGTCATTTTACCAGAAATAGTTTCTTGTTTCAGCAAAGGGAAGTAACAAAACCTTTTTTCACTTGCTTGTCTGGAGAACAGTGAGAGTTTTGCTTGAAATAATTTTACGTGTACATACAATTCATGTGCAAACACACCAATGCCCTGAAGTTTCACATTCATTTCATTTAACTTTTCCATACTTTCAATGGTAAACATAAAGTCCACTCTTTATTGACTCTCTATTAAAGTCACATTCAATGCCCTTCATCTCTAGGAACATCGCTATTTCTTCTCTGAGGTCCCATACTCGTCTCAACACCTTGCTGAGACTCAGCCATCGAACTTTGGTGTGGTACAGGACATCGGAATGTTCAGTTTCCAAATCGTAATGCCTTGAACTGTTTGTGATTAAGTCCATTTGATCTGATGAGGTTGATGACACTGACAACTGGGTGAATAACATGCTTGATATTCAAAACAGTTTTACACAGACTTTCTTGATGAATCACACAGTGAAGTGATAATAATGTGTGGTCAGGATAATCTGCTTTAATCTTATCACTTATCAACTTTACTAGACCTATATTTTCTCTAGTCAAAGCACGAGCTCCGTCAGTTGTAACACTTGCCATCTTGTCCAAACCAACCCAGTTCTTTCACCACAGTTAGTAACAGCATTGAATATATCATGGAATGTGGTTGTATCTTTGAGTGACTCAACACACAGTAACTCTTCAGTGAGTTTGAAAGAAGTGTTTATTCCACATATAAATATCAATATTTGGGCAGTATCATGTACATCGGTACTCTCATCCAATGCAAGAGAGTACCATAAAAAATGTTTACTTGCATCTTGAAGTTTATGCATCAAATTGTCCTTATCTTGTCAACACGTCTGACCATAGTCCTCCTTGATAAAGTAATGTTGTCAAATGTGTGTTGTTGTTGTTGCTGTTTTGTGTGTGTGTGTGTGTGTGTGTGTGTGTGTGTGTGTGTTTGTTTTTTGTTTTTTGTTTTTGTTTTTTTTTTTTGTTTGTTTGTTCTGGACACATAATGTTTGCTGCATCAAGCAAACATTCCTTGATGAACTCGCCATCAGAAAATGGCCTGTTCTGTTTTACAATTATGTGTGACAGCACAAGACTAGCTTCTGTTGAAGCATCTTGACTGTTTAGTGATAAAAGTTTGCTGTTTCTCCAATTTTTTTACCAACTCCAGGCATTTCCTTTCCCTCTCTTCGATTGTTAAATTGTATCTGACATCGGAATGTTTTGTTTGATCATGTCTTTTTAAATTGTACTCCTTGAAGGCAACCACTGACTCACGGCACAACAAGCAAACTGATTTGCTACCAACTTTTATAAAACAGTACTTAGTTGTCCATTCATCATTAAAATTACGGCATTCATCTTCAAGCTTACGTTTTTTAGTGACACTCATTGTTTTAATAAAATTCTAACAGTTAGAATTTTAAAGATTTAGCAAAACCCAGAACTGGCAACGCTGATCGTATTCCGGTACGAACCTAAGGCCTTGTCCACGTCAATTTTGAAGCACTAGACTCGAGTTTCGCTCTCGTTTGAGAGCGTCAGTAATGCATAATCTTTACCGGCACCGGGAAATAAACCCCGGATCACTCACGAGTGGCGCGGGTGTGTAACCACTAGACCACGCGGTACACGCAAGACGCAACCAAATTCTTACACAAGAATATCACAAGGTCACCCATGGTAGGTTATAGCTCAACATGTGCCCGCTCGCAGCCATTGACATCTGTCAATCGATGTGGCCTCGAATGATCAGGTCTTCTCGGCTGGCAAGGCACACTTCGAGTCTAGTGCTTCCAAATTGACGTGGACAAGGCCTTAGGTCCGTACCGGAATACAGTCAGCGTTGCCAGTTGTGGGTTGTGCTCAATCTTTAAATCTCACATCCTGAAACAACTATATAAATCAATTTGATTATTGCTCACTGGATTTTAGGCGTCCTGGAAACTAGAACACTATATACACCAATAATAAAGAGACAAACAGCTTTCTTGGGTCATGTGATGAGAAGCGCGGTATTGGAGAACTTGGTGACAACTGGAAAGATCGAGGGGAAGAGAGTCAGAGGCAGACCAAGAGAAATGATGCTGGACAGAGTGCGAGGGTGGCATGGAGGAATATCATCAGCAGAGTTGATCCAGAACACCAAAATACCGAGATCTGTGGAGAGCCTCGAATGTCTACGCCAGTTGACAGGGCACTTGATGATGATGATCACATCAAGACTACTACAACAAATAAATTAATCTGAACATTGTAAATGTGGAAATAATTTATAACAGAAAAAAACTTTTAAATTTAACGTTTTCTTGCAAAATAAATCATTTTATTCACCGAAAAAAAAAAAATACCTTTTTTTTCATAAAATCATCCTTATCAATTTAAATTTTTAGATTTCGATAAATATTTCTCTATATTAAAATCGCATAAATTTGCACTTTAGCATTACATTACGAAGGTCAAGAACTGTTTACAAAAATAGAAAATTAGACAGAAATTGTATCAAAAATGCTAAAACAGTCAAAACGGTAGATGAAATTCTGGAAAATTCAACAAAATAACTTAAAAACGAAGTAAACATTTTTATTTCTAAATGCCCACGAGGGCCGCATAATATCAGTTGACGGGCCGTAGTTTGCCCACCCTGGCTTAGGTGATAGGATTGAGAGAGGTAACAGATTAATAAGCGAAGCGAGCAAAAGAAAGTCTAGTCTGATACAGTTAAGAACTGCATGCACTTATTTTCTTGCTGGCGAAAAGCCGTGCAAGTTTATGGAATTTAAAAGACAAATATTATGTTTAGAGGAAATGCCATTTATATTGTTTGTAAATTTCATTTATTTTGAACAAATAGTTCTCTCTCTCTCTCTCTCTCTCTCTCTCTCTCTCTCTCTCTCTCTCTCTCTCTCTCTCTCTCTCTCTCTCTCTCTCTCTCTCTCTCTCTCTCTCTCTCTCTCTCTCTGCCAAATGGTGCAATGCTTTCTACCCCCACCCATCCCCATTATTTCTTTAACATAAATATCTCATTATCTCCTATAAAAATAAATCATACAATTGAACTGCGCATGCGTTTCCCTAGTTGCTTAGAGCATATTTAAAACACTATAATAACATTACAGTAATGTCTTGATTGCTCACTACGCTTATTAACAATTATGTTCAAGCACTCTGCAGAATTATCAGATAGCTAAAAGAAAAACATCTAGATGAGCAATGAGTAAGGGGCATAAACATCTGATATTGTTATAAGGGAGGTTACTAGAAAATAAAAATAGAAATAATATACTTACCTACAATATTATTAACGAACACACATATTCTATTTTCTTTTCCTAGAAATAAAAGAACTATTTTTGAAGTAAGATTTTATAATCTAAAGAATAGTCCTTTTAGGTTACTTATAAAATGTGTTCTTAATCTTTACCTACTTACATTTTATAATCAGCCTTAGAATTCAAAATTTATTTGTTAAATTCAAATAGTATACTTTTAATGTGAGCCAAACTATTACTGGTTATTATTACCACTCTGTGGGCTCGAAAAATGACTACGATGTCCAGCTACTTCACCAGTCCGGAACGATAGTGTGTTCCATAACTGGTCCCGGGGCGGCTGCTAAAGCAACACCTGCACTTATTATGAGTGCCCTAACTGGTCCAGGAGGTGTACCTTTTGGGGGAGTCGTCGACCTGCATAGGTTCGAAGTTCCCACTGGGTGGTACTTTCACCTGTCAGCAGAGGTTCAGAAAGCCGTGTATGACAAGATACACGGCAAAAAGTTTTCTCTACCAAGTCTAGGGATAGGCATATCACTACAACATCTAGACAAAGAAAGGGACAGGCTGACCATCCACTGGCTACCTGTCACGATTGCTTCTCAAGGAGTTAAAAAACTGGTGCACAGTATTACAGGAGACAAGGCTGAGGTCTTTAGGATAAAGAATGGGGCTGGCAAGTGGGGAGCGCTCTGCAACCCAACAAAGGAAGTTCCCCATTATATACGGATCTACACTCCCGGTATAACGAACAATAACCACAGAGTGTTGATCACGATGCCGGGGAGAAAGACCAATTGTCCAGCGTGTGGCCAAAACAACCACTGGGCAAATAAATGCCCTAGTCGACGACAATCGACGACACCAATAGTCGATTAGTATATTGATTCTGTGTATAGTTAATTGTTTGTGTGGTCTTATTTGCATATTGTTTGTCTGCATGATAGTTGTATGGTGATGTTACTTTGGTACGTGTATCATTCTCTGCAGATTTGTTTGTTAGATTGGTTTCTCTTTTATGTGTCATTGAAAAATGATGGATTGGAGTGGAACACGTGTAATGACGCTTGTTTGTTTTTAGTAATACTTTGTCAATGATAGTGTCCCTTGGAAATTTTGGTGTTTCTGGTTTCTGATTTTTACCTCGCCCGAAATCATAGTTGGTTGATTCAGGGGGGGGGGGGGGGGGAATTTTTTTGTGTCGTTAAGTTCGTCTTTGAGGGTTTTCTTAGTTGCTGATCTTGCAACTGCGTTACAGTCTTTTGTCGTCTGTCGTTCAATTGCAGGTTTTGGTTTTTGTAGGTGGATAGTACCCTCAATTCGAGGTTTTATTAATATGGTATTGTTTATTGATTGAGCAGCCCCTGTGTCGTACACTTCGGTTCTTTCGTTAAGAGATTCGTCATTGGTGGTCTTCCTTGTACTTTTGGCAGTTGGAGAATCGACACTTTGTTCGGCTGTCGTGGGATCATTGCTTGATGTTTGTTTGCAATTTTCTAGCTCCCATTTTTGAATTTCTTTTTGAGAACAGGTTTTCACGCTGGGCAGATTCCCAACAATAATATCTGCACATGGGTTGTGCAAGACGGCACATAGCACGCGTCCTGACATGAATGGTGTTCGAATTTCGGCCCATGCTAGGGGATATTTTTCGATAGTGCCTGCAAATGTTCGACATGTCACATAGTCACTGTCTTTGACCAATGTCTTTCTTATCCCAATAAGTGTCGAGCCGCTATCGCGCATTGCAGTACATGGTTGGTTATTTACAAACCCATTTACAAATTGAAGTTTGCCTTTTGATGACAAGGCGGCATTGGCCATCTCATTTGATATTGGGATGGTATGGCCACATTCAAGGGTTGTATCTAGTTGGAACCTTTTGCATGTATTACACCCGTCATAATCGAAGATGTCAATGAGTTCTAATGCATTAGCCATTTCATTTTCACTCTCATTTGCACTTTCGCACTGGGTTACATTATCTATTTCGTCCTCACTAGAGGAGTCTACTAATACTGCATTGGCTTCTTTCAACATTTTTCGTCCTCTACAAATCGCTGAATAATGGCCGTAACTTTTGCAAAAAAAAAAAACATTTAACAGCTCGTCTGAAGCTATTTCTTTTGTTTCTTTGCTTCTCCACCATCATTTTGAGGTGGTGACTGTATGTCGCCGATTGGTCACACATCGCATATTGTTCGTGTGATAATTTACAGTATTGGCAAGGCATGCATTTCTGTTTGGGTTTATACTTATTTTCAGATGGTCTAAATTTATTTTCAGATGATCTAAATTTATTTATGTTAGTGACAGCAGCTACCTCATTTTGGCTTGCATTAAGAAGGAAAATGTCACGGTTTGCTGTATAGAATGCAGCCCCTTTTTTCTCTACCTCTTCGATTGTCTGGCAGTCGCTCTGCTGTAAAAATTTCGAAAATGAAGATGGTATTGAGGAAACAATTTTGTTAATTACCATGAGATCTCTTAATTTGTCAAAGTTATTGTTGACTTTTGCTGCTGAGATCCATTTATTGAAAATATCCTGAACTGATGAGACATAATCTATGAACGTTTGGTTTGGTTTAGGACATAGTTTTGAGAATTGTAGTTGGTATCCTGCTGTATCTAAAGAAAAATGCTGCATAATTCTACCTTTAAGATAATCATAATCAGTTCTCATATGCTGTGGGATCGTTTCAATAACTTGTAATGGTTCTAACGCTAAATGTTTCATGTAGATCATGGGCCAGTCTGTTTTTGGGATTTTGTGATAGGCCATGATGCACTCGAAGTTCTCGGACCATGCACTTATCGAATCGCCTGAACAGAATGGCTTGATTAACCCTTTGTACTTATTGTACTTCTGTTCTTCTTCTTTGCTTTTTAATTTGTTTACTGACATTTCCATGTTTGAATCAACCTCTAGTTGTTTCACTTTTAATTGTGTTTGTGAATCGATTTCTTTTTGTTTAAGTGCTGCCTCAATTTCTAATTTTTTGGTTTCAATTTCTAATTTCTTTGTCTCTGCGTCGAATTCTGCTTTTCTGTTGGCCGCTTCGATTTCTGCCTTTTTGTTGGCCGCTTCGATTTCTGCCTTTTTGTTGGCCGCTTCGATTTCTGCCTTTTTGTTGGCCGCTTCGATTTCTAATTTTCTGTTGGTAGCGTCTATTTCTAGCTTCTTTTGTTCCCTTTCAGCTGCACGTTCTTCCCTCGCTACATTTTCTTCGTGTGTTTTCTGACTCCATTCCGCCAGTTTATCTTCTGTATATCCTAATTTAACTCCTAACTCTATGCACTTTTCTAGTGTCGACATTGTTAAGTTTTACTGATGTTAAATTTTTCGGAAATTAATTCCCTTAGAAAAATATTTCAAGTTAGAAAAACTTTGTTATGTCCCTTACTTTTACTTCTAGTATTGACTTAAGTATTTCTTATTCAGACACAAAATTTGCATGTACATACAAAATATATCAAACCATAAAATTTACATGTGGAAAAATATGAGTATCGTTTAGAGATACATTTTTATAAATTACTTAAGGAACTTATCTGATTGAATGAAGTCTTGGCTGTACTATCGTTGTTCGGTTCTCCGAGCTGTTAACTTCTGATCGGAGAAAAATTACATACACACGCTCTTCTCATGGAACAATCTGTTGTTGGATAGGAAAACATTATTATTTTGTCACAGTTTGTCATGTCAAGTCATGTCATGTTAATGGAAAGTCAACATTGTAACGTTACGCTTCTAGAGAAAGATAGACAGAGTAGATATTTAGAAGAACAATTGTCACTTGTCTCAACTTTGTCGTGTGTAATTTTAAATTTTTACTTGGCAACGCCAAAAACCGTCAATCTATTGATTTTAGTTTCTAAATGGTAAACTTATAATAATTTTAAAAATTCAG